>CM052150.1:4370855-4388653 GCA_028455555.1 Augochlorella aurata | reverse complement strand
TTCAAGCTCGACTTTGCATATTACGACACACTCCAGTTTCAAAATGGCCGGTCGAAGCGCAGAGAAGAAAATGCGAATGGTCTCGTGCGAACGGAGCAGGAAACGATTATTATTCTCCAAGGACAAGATTATTTCCTGTTGCTTTCACAAAGCCCTCGATTGCCGGAGGTTCACCGTTTCAGTTTCATTTCGGCATTGAAAATCGCGAATCAGTTTTTCGCTCGCGGTGGTTCCCAGCTGTTATTGTTCCGCGAGCGCGCATTGTTCGCAGCGCGAATAAACCCAACGGCGAACTCGAGCGCGAGCGTTGTTTTTCTAATTCAACAATGAACTTCGCGGATTACGTTTAATGAGGATAAATAACGATTCCGTTAGGCGTGACCATAAACTCGCGTAGCAAGGGTAGCAGGGCCGGGACGGGCGCCGGAACAATTGTAGGGTCGACCGGTCCACGAATTAATTAAAACAAAGAGCGGCCAATTAAGCTGTCGCCGGGGCAACGATCCCGCTTTGCGCAAGTTCCGTAATCGAAACGAGAACCCCGTGCCCTCTCTCTACCTGTCTTTCTCTCGCACACGGTTCCACGAGAGCTGTACGAACAACGGAAAATCGTATTACTGAAAGCGTCGTTGCGTAAGTTCGAAAGTCTAGCGAAACGAGAAACATCGGGTCAATAGTTCCGATACATTTCGCGGATCCCGCGGAAATACCGTCTCTCCGAACGCGAAAAATAAAAACAGATTTCCAAAACTTGCGCATGCAAACCGATTGCCAGATGTTGAAATCAGTTGCCCGTTTCGGTTGAAATTATTCGGAAAAATTGAAGCACTATAAAAAAAAGTAGTACCGCGGATCTTTATGCAAAATAAAAATCGCCTGGATCAATCGTAAGTAACAAAAGTGAACGTCATAGTTTGAATGTACCCTGAAATTCCTCTGAACTACTTCTTGGTAATTCGCCTAGTCGATAAATACAAGTGCTCCAAGTGTACTCTACACTTCGTTCCCGAAGACATCGCTCTTCAACGCCGAGATTGTGAGCGCCTCTCAGCATTAAACAATTAGTAATACAGGGAGATAACAGCCTTAATCCTCGTCTATGCACTTCCGACTCTTTGAAGAACCGAGATAGTAGCTGTTAGATCCTCGAACTGATAAAACAGAACGGTGTAATAACAGCAGCGAACCCAGCGCGCGCGAGCACAAAGTTCAGAGAAACGACTCTTGTAATTTTCAACTACGAGAATTTGCTCTATCGAGAGATTTCATTTTCGACTATCGAAATTAGATAGCATTGATATTGCTGCGCACTTGGACCTTGGGTAACCGGGTTACTCCGCAACCTGGTCCACGCTCGGAGACGAGCTCGCTGGGCGTGATTGGCCGCGTAGCAACGGTCCCAAGTGCGTAGGGGGCTTTAGGTTCAATGAATGGCTCCAAGTGTCAGTGCACGGTGTCCTCCGTTCCTGGTGGCAGCTGCCCGAGGACCACCGAATTAGAATACCGGCATGAAGGCACCGCGAGAGCCTGACATCACACGTTGGCTCCTCGGCGCTGTTACAGCGGTTACAAGTCGACGTGACGTCACGGCGAAATAACGGACACGATCCTCGCGTACGTTCCACTTATTCCCTGAGGACGAATATGACGGTCCGCGCTGTGCTATAGTGTCACTTGGAATTTCTCTAATCTAGGCGAACGCGGAGACTTCCATAGAGGACCCGACAGCAGGTACTCGAAATCCAGTACAACCATCCACGACTCTCTGCGACGTACAGATCGTTCCACCTTAAGCGGACAACTTATTTATCTTCCATTGAATTCTAGAATGTTTAACAAACCTACTTAAAAGCACCTAACGTATTTATAACATCTAAACAAAAAAAATTGATCCTTCTGTCACCAAGTCCAGGAATGAAATCTAATGAGGACATAGAAGGAACAGAAATTGTCTCATTCTATAGGGGAAATTAGTAGGGATCGAATATAGTTGTGAGAAAAATCATAGTGCAAGGGGTTGTTTTCCTTACGAAATGTTCTTGGAAGTTTTCGTACGAATAGATGGCGGATTTCATGCATTTATAAGAAAAATTAGCAGTCGAAATACGGAGCAACGAAAAGGATCGGAGAATTTTAGAAACACTGTTCGATTATTTATAATTTATTGTTAATAGAGAGGAAATATTCTGGTTCCCGCAATGTAAGTAGACAATTTCTGCATAAGGATACGCTGTCTGGTTACAAAATATTCGAATGTTGCTAATTGTAACTGTAAATTGAAAGATGGCGTCGTCCTGGGGTTAAGAGCAAATGAAACGGTGACCCCGCGGCGTTACTAAGTGGAGTGCCGAGCCGCCGGTGACCTTAGCGAGTCAAGGTGTCAAAATGTAGCCGCAGTATTTTAATGAAACGGAAAGCAGTCTGACGACAGAATCCGGTATTCGAAAAATTCCTCGGCGACATTAGCGATGCACGAACGAGACGGTTACACGCTCGAATCTCCAACGGATGAATTTTTTCGCCGGCGTTCGGATCGGGCGCGACCTTGACAAGTCGATGACCAAAGAATTAGCATACCGAAGCGTTGCGCTCGGTGAACCGTTTCTCGATCGACGTCCGAAATATTTTAAACAACGCGGAGTCGAACATAATTTTTCTTAACTTCCTTGACACATTATCGACGACAGAATTCAATTTGACGCCAAATAGCGTCATCCGTAGATAAGATGTTAATATAACATTAGAGTATTCCGTTTAATCCAATGAAAATTTAACGCTAAAGCTGTAAACATGAATCACTTTCTCGCATTAATAATAAATGTAAATGTTAATTTATATACAACAAATTATGTCTTTATATAATTTTATTTATATTAAATAATCGTCTACGCATCGCGTGGTTATCTAGATCGTCTACGAATTTATTAGTCACGAAGAAGCGAATGGAGCTGCGAAAGAAATCCTGCTAGAGGGGTTGTTTTCTTTTTTAGAAAAAAGGGGCTGGCTGGTAAGTCACCGTTTCTTTCGATTTTGGAAACTTCTCCCGTGGCATTCGCGTCGATTGTTCGAGAAAGACGGAACATGGATCGCGTGCGAGTGGAAAATTTCCTGTCGGTTGCACGTGCGTACCTGCACGGAGAACAGGAAGACTTCGAACCCCATAAATTGCCGGTCGTGGGACGCCATTGAGCGATTTCCGAGTAATCTCTCCGTGACCCGTGAATTTCACATGAGATTGCAATTTTTTTTCGAATTTCAACAGAACCGCGACGGCGTTAAATCGCTAAAAGAGCTTTTTTCGTTACCTCAAAAATCTTACAATTAGAAAAACTACAGAATTTTATGATCCATACAACTCGTGAACAGATCGTCTCGAGCCATTCGAAAATTATTTTCCTACCGAAAATTGTGTAATTACATTTGGGGCATTTGTTCTGTAAATTTGTTACTTGGGAAAGATATTGTGATACAAATCAAGAAAAATATATACTTTTATAAATAAATATATGATAGCTGATTTTAATGCTCCGTGAACCTAGTGTTAACCCCTTGCCACACTATTTCTTTATATTTACAACGATTTAGGACGTTTTCACCTGTAATAATTTCTTAAAAAGAGAGTTTATATTTAATTATATTTAATCATACTTAATTTTTATTAAAAGCTTATATTTATCCTTGCATTTACTCGAAAGCGTAACTATTAACGATAGAAGGACTCGCTAGAACAAAATAACATAAATACCCAACAGGTTATTATTAGAAATCGCGAGTCCAATTCGTCAAACCGCGTCGAGTAGTTAATAAATCGAGCATCGATGAAAGCTCCATTTATCTAAAGGGGTAAAGTCTGCTCCGAATAAGAAAAGAATAACAAACGTGGTGTATAGCGAAGATTAAGGGGAGGGGAAAAGGAAATTGCCGAACGGTGATCAGTTATTTATTCGTCGAAGTTGATCCCCGGTGACCATTCTCCCGAAGCCACCGCGTCATGTTCCAGCGAGGAAAAAAACTCGTTCCAATCGCTGACTTCCCTTGTCGAGTTGTATTTTCGACGGGACTTCTTCGCCGAGTTGTAACGACACGCTGCAACACGTTCCAGCTGCCGAGGGAACCTCGTGCGCGATACGTTTCCAAGTAAAAACCGTACCGATAGCCTTTTATCTGCGGTGCACGCCTTCGTCCTATCTTATCGGGCCCGTACCATCTACGAACTTCAAAAGATGCCCGCATGGATCATCGCGTGCCGATGGACGGTCCTATAATTACACCGCGAGGGCCCCGTAATTATTGTCCTACGCGCAATCCCCGGCGCGGAGAAACAAACACACGGTTTCTCTCGTTAACGCGCCCGGAATAACAATATCGGAGGCTGCTCCAATCTCGTTGCGTAAACAGACCGATGCGATAACCGCGGCTACTAATAACGTCTATTATCGCCGATCTAAAACCGGACCCAGCTATTAGCAATATTTACAACAGATAGCTGCAGCTACGTGACTTCGTCCTAATCCTTGCAGCAAACGATCTAATCTGGAGGCCTCGGGAGGACCGGCGTTATCGAATCCGGTAGCCAGACGGTGTCGAATAGCGCGGAAAGGCCCAGTTGAACAAACTGACGGTTCTACGGAAGCGTAGGTCGTTAAGGAATCGTTAAAGGGTGCTCCAAAAAGCGGTGATTCACCGTATAGAATTTCTCCGGGTTACCAATACCAACTTCATTTATAAAACAGCAACATGTCTTAAGCGCATGGTGCAAAAAGAATTGACATTGTTTTAATACAGCAGAGTTGTAACAGAGTGATTAATAAATATTTTTGGCATTTACGTACTTCAAAAGTTAAGAACAGTTCAGTGGCAACTGCGATTTCATTCGTAAAGCAATGCGATTCGAGAGCTATTATTCAAGAAGATAGAAGTCACAGACCCCTGACTCAGTCTGACCAGTTTTCGAAGGTTAATACTGATTCGCAAAATGTTCCGCGAAGGTAACAGCGACCGCAAGTTGGCGCGGGCGATTGCAGTTGTTTGCCGAGCGGGGCTCGACGCAATTCCTATCGCGATTACACTGTTATGCACCACCTATTTCTGAAGGCAAGCAGAACGAGAAGTTCATTACGATGGAATGCGGGGGGAACAATGCGCGAAGGAACAGCAAACACCGCAGAACTTCCGGCCGCGGCGGAGGCGGTGGCCTCCATGGGAAGGGGAACGGGCCGGGCCCACTTTTAAATTAACACGCAGTAATTACCGCGGGCTGCTCGTAAGAATCCGCGTTATCTCGCATTCCTCGGCCGGGGTCAGATGTGACCAAGGCTCGTGGCTTAATAACAACCGACTGAAAAGTAGCGGCTCTTAAGTCACCGTCCGCCGGTTCGGCGATGCTCCGAGGACAGTCGATCGGTTTCTAAGAGAGCCGGGCGTTGTTCTTGTTTGAGCTACGGTTGTCGCTACAACTGGGTCGCACATTTAACATCGAGAATGTCGTTTAACTGCTTCTGGTCTGTTTTTGAAAAAAGAGATAGCGGCGCACTTAACTTTTACGCTGCGAGTAATAGAGCATCTTCTTTCGAGAAAGAAACGGTGATTAATATAAAATACGAGAGATTAATGTTATTATAAATAATGACAGAAAACTGTTGTCAACTGTGTAATTGCCAGGGTGGCTCGCTGCCATATAATTATAGACTAACGATTAGGAACGATTGGTGTAGAAATTATTTTCTTTCAAGCCCTTGGTCTACCACTTCTTTCACTTTTAATTACAGATTCTTTGGTCTTAATAAACTCTTGCAAAGGTGGACAAATTTATATTTACGATGTGGTTAAACTGCGTTGATGAAGAACGATGAAAATTGATGAGAAATGTTGACTAGCTGATAAGGGGTTGGTATCAATGTTAAAATATCAAGGTCCAGCTGTGTTTCGTTCCAATAACGAAGAAGGCATCGGAGATAGCGTTTTATTAATTATTCATTACAGTTAAGTCGAATCAACGTATTCGAATAATGCGACACGACTGGCAGAACAAAAGTAACGCGAGTTTTCCCGTTAAACGCGATCGGACTGTCGAATAAACAGGGAACGCGCCGGTGGTTCGCGATTCGCTTTTCATTTTGAGCGCGGCCCACTTTCTCACCATCGGCGGCGCCCAACGATGCAACGCGGGCTCTCGCATTCAAAAGATGATGGAAATACCGGCGAAGAAAGTTTCCCAAGCTAAGTTTTTCTCCCCGAATGTGGACGACGCTTGAGACCAACGCGATCGAAGTTATCTGGAACAGGTTGAGAACCATTGCGCGGAGAGACCAGATAACTGAAAACCTATGTGACACAACGGTCCTCGAGAGTGTGCGTGCCGTTTCCTCGAGATTATGCACCGGCGACACTTCCTGCGACGATTTCCTACAACAAACGTCATTCCGCGATTTCGCGGAACTTCGTTTGATTCAACTCGATGGAATGTCAATGGCCTCGCACGAATTGGGCTTCGAAGTGCCGGCGATAGACGCGACGACTCCATTAGTGACGTCATTATTGAGCTTTCTTCGCGCGTCTTTAAACGCGGCTGACGGAACACCTTATCCACTGGTGATTATTTTATGATTTCAGAGAGTCTGCAATTTGCAGTTTCTCGATACTTCGTTTTACGGGTCTGACTGTTTAACACGTTCGTCGCCCACAATCGACCACCAAAATTTTCACAAAATCAAAGCAATTTAATTGTTGAATTTCAACAAATTGGTTGAATACAAAAATCAATCTAATAAATGTTTCTTTTTATTGACCACCTGATATGTCTTTTCTTGTCGTTATTGTTTTTATGAGTTGAATCATGTTAGTTACCAAAAACATTACATAGAGGAAGGACATATTTTACACTTTCCTTAAATAAATAAAGTCATAATTGAAAGTTCAAATAGTGAGAAATATTAAGTTATTCCCATAACTAATTATAATTCTAATATTAGTTAATTAAAGCGAAATTAGAAAGTTAAAATTGATCATAGGGGATGGAATTAGAACTCTTTCGCATCCGAAACGTCCTAGTCAAATTTAGTTTGTTCGGATATATTAAAATGAAAATGAATTTTCAAAATTGTTTAAAAACTAGCGTCACCCATATTTTAGCGACGTGCAATAATTGAAAATGCTATTGATAGGGTTCTAGTATGTAAACTGTTTATATGAACTGCGTTCACCAAAAAGCTTAAAGTGCCATTTTATTCGACACGAGCGGAACGTTCGCGAAATTGTTGCTAATGCGACGGGTGTCTTCAGGTGCATCGTGATGCAATCGGATGGGACGTCGCGCTCGAAAATGCGAACGCGGATCGTAGCGTTTAATGGAACAATTTCAAGAAAGAAAAAAAGAAATCGTATAATTAAGTCTTACAATTTATGACCACGCCGGAATTGTCCAGTAGCAATTTCAGAACAGCGAAAGCAACGTTACGTTTAATCCAGATTCTGCGAATCCCGTTTACGAAATAAAACAGAAACAAGACCTCCGCAAAATTATGTCTACTTGTCGAAGAATGTTGCAAATGCTTTCGAAGCGTGCAAGCTTACGTCCAGTTACGCATGCATCTCATAATGCTCTTTTTGTTTAGCATCGTTACCCTCTTAACCTATTCTCCGGTCTTAATCGAACGGTACCGTTCTGTAAGTCAATTATGTAACCCTATTCTCCGTGTCATTTAATGCTTCTGTTTCCCGCACGTGCAACGGTAAAACCGTTCTACCATTCTGGCAACGATTTCCCATGGAAACAGCTCAAATTCTGCTCCGCCCATCCTTCAGCCATGTATTATAGGGCTCCCAGTTTAACGAGCCCCATCATTCAATTACCAATAATTGTTACTGATTACTAGACTGCGGATATTATACGTTTATGGGGAAAATTAGTAGTTGAGATTTTAAACAGTAGGCAAATTAGAGGAATTAAAGAATATCGCTATATTCGGACCGATTTTTATTTAGAGAAAGATATACCGAGTAGCTTCTGTGTTTTACAAAATCTTTCGACGACTTTCTGTGTGAAAATGTCGACTGTAAGAGACAAAAGTTATATGAAAATGTACTTGTTCATTTAACAATATTAATACATCATAAACAATATCACAGTGTCCTTAAGTTCTTCTAAAGCTTTTACAGGTTATGTTCCACGCACTTGTTTACGCCATAAATGCACGAAAACCGCAGTCTCCTTATTACATATATCTGAAACAGAGTCCTAGATAGCAAGTCTAGAACGAGGGTGGGTCGTAGCACTTCCCTTGAGTCTCTCCAGCGGAACTGGATTTGCCAGGATCACAAGCTCGAAGCTGTAACTGGCGTGGTGCTCGCGTCAGCGAACCGTAAAGGGTTGCAGAATACCGTTCGCCGCGATTGGACCACTAAGGATCAACAAATCTATTTTTCGCGAGCCGTGGAGCTGCATCGACACATGGTCCGCGCGAACGGAAAGCGGAGTCGATGCCACGGAGGTGCACGAAGGAGGCCGAGCGTGTTCGGAAGCAGCCGAGGCCATCTGTTACGCTCGGTTCCCACGCTTCCGCCGTCGCCTTTCCCCGCCTTTGGACCAGTCTTCGTCGCGTCCTTTTCTTGCCCCCACCTTGCCCCCGACCGCCGACGGTTTATTTTATATACCCGGCGAACGCCTTTAAAACCGCGAGAATCCGCCGTTTCTGTTACGAGAGAGGGTTAAACTTTTGCTCCATTATCGCGGGATTCCTGCGCCCCGGGCAATTTCGCCGGAGAGGCCCTCCGCCCTCTCCGCTGCCCCCCTCGCGCCACGAGTCCACGACGCGTTAAGTAAAAGTTACGAGCGGTCGCGTCCGTTGGAAATCGGGTCCGGCCAAAGTGGTCGTCTCTTTCGGACCCGCTAACGAGAACAAGTGTCTCGCGGTTATGCCCGTGTACCCGCCGCCGCGTACTACTTTAACCCGCTACCTGCCCGCGAAGAATTTCAATAAATCCTGCACTTTATATCGATCTTTAGATTTCTCTGACGTGGATTTCTATATAACGCGATCGGTAAGTCGAGCCAGTCTAGCTTTCTCCGGTTTGTTCATCAACCGTTCCTAATATTTCAAACTGGTACGTATACACGGTGCTCGTCCGCGCACATGACTCTTCGAAGACACCCTTTCGTCAGAATATTCGTTCCTCTTCCAGGGTGAAGATTGATCATTGAGAAGTCATCCTGGATCTAGCGACTCGTATGTCCCTTTTGAAGCGACATGCACAGATTGCTAATAATTATTACGTCATATTAACTCCTTATCGATGACAGAATTCAATTCGACGCCAAATGGCGTCATCCGTAGATAAGGTGTTAAGATATGAAAAAATCCTGAAAGTATAAAGGATCGACAGACCTCGCTTTGATCAACATAAAATTTCGGACGTGCCTAATCATTCCGTATGAATTAAATGTTATGTTATTTACGATGTAAATTTGGTTAAAAATGTTCTTTTGTGCCACCCTGTAGATGCGCTCTGAATGAAAGGAGATCGTTTTTCCATCATAAGAAAACTATCCGCGGAACACGCCATCTTCCTTTCTAATATACGACCGGTATTTCTCCGGCACTATGACTCGCCACTGTGTGTACACAATAAGTAACTGTGTACGGCTATCCCCGACGCTTTAATTATTGTTTGGAAAACTAACCATTCGACACGGCCATGCTGCGTAGGTAACTCGAATTCGTTTGCAAAGGGAAATGTGCTTTCATGCCGAGGCACGTGCCGCCAACGGTTCGCAGTTCCGGCATTGTCATCTTCCCGGAGGCTGGTGTTTACACAAACGAACCCCTCACGCTAGCCGACGAACTTCCCGCAGAAGTTGACACTGCCGACCACTGGCCTCTGTCTCTGCCCCCCTCCCGTTTTTGAGCGTGTTCGCATAAAGGGAGTCGTTAACGCGGCGCACGTGTGTTGGCAACGCGACGCCGAGGGGGCCGCGACGATTAAGCCGACCGCAAAAAGAGATGAACTCGATTCCCCAAATACACGGTCAATAAGGCGGAGGGAGCCGCGGTGACAATGTCGAGTGGCCCCCTCTATTAGCCCATGAATAAATTCGATTTACTCGGTCACCCGAAACACGCGATAGGTCGTTCACAGCGAAAAATGTTCAGTCCCCTTGAACGCGATGACTTTGAATTTCCCGGAAAGAAGTGTCGGAGCGTAAACAAACGAAACTAGATCACGGTCTAGAATAGTTAAAGTATAATATCGGGAATAATTCCAGACCGTGGCCTGAACATGTACGCAGCCGGAACATCTGCGCCCGTCTGGCAACCATGACTTTTTATTACAGCGGCTTTTTTGAACAAGAGATGCATGACAAGAAGCCGGTGTTGCGCAACGCGACGGAGATTAATTTTTGCAAGCTGCGGACCAGACGCGGCACGGCAAAACACAGCATTGGTTAAAGAATTCTTCGAAAGCGCATGTGATGCAAAGGTACAAAAGATGAACGCTGCGCTGGACGGACAAAGAAACCGTTTAGTCGCAGAATACATTGTACGCGAACGCTCCCGGAGAGAAGCGTAACGGACCCCCCCGTTCGACGTTCAAGATTTATAGAATGTTTTGTGCTGCCAGTCACAAGAACGCTCATGGTTCGATAGCCGCGCGTATTTACCTCGATAAGAGGCAATATGGAATGGTACTCCACAAGGGAGGTCCTCCTCGACTGAGATCGGTGCCAACAACGCAGCGGGTCGCGATAGGACTCGTGAATGGTCTTGTTGTAAACGATATCGAAACGTAACCCCCCGTTTCCGTTTTGTCCAATAATAGATTTCCCCCATTCTGCGGTTTCCCCTTATTCGCATGAAGATTATGTTACACGGCTCCGCGAAGGGAGGTTGCGGATCGAACAACGGATTTGTGGTGACGATCGGGAGACGGTACATCGACGATTTTTTCCAATCGAACTCTCAACCGCGTGCAGTTTTAAACTGAACCCTACGATTTTACGATTCTCATTCATCCGACCATCGGTGTATGATTAATCGGCGATTACTACTAGTTTGTTTATATCTCTCTGGCAGGACACAACAATCGGTAATGTGAAAGTAAACAACCGCGTGGGAAGAGGAGTGGGGGGGCACACGTTCAGCAACGTACACACAGAGACGCGTGGAACCGAAACGCTGAACCGACGATTAACCGTGGCTGGTTGAAGCGTATAGCAACAGACCGTTATCTGAAACACGTACCACGATAAACTCGAAACTCCGATCCAGTATATTCGAGGAATGCTCGGCGTGCACATTGAGATGCCAAACGCGGATCGTTTGCACACTGACCAACAGACGGGGACGCACAAATAATTCTCGAAAACGTTGTCAAACCGCAACAGTCTCGAATTGTGCAACATTTCATTCCAACTTTATGGTCAAGCGAAAATAAAGGCACACCGTGCTAACGTTACAATCTAAGAGCTTGTTAACCGGATGACTTTGACCGACCAATTCAAATTACACTCTACTTTTTACAACAAGAGACCGAAGAGATCGCGACAACCGTTCTCCACATTATGATCGTTCGAATGTCAACAGCACGCATCGACTGCAACGAACGGAACAGCCATTACGATACAACGACTCGTGTTTAAAATCAGCTGAACTCTCGGCGCACCCGGTTAACAAATTTAAAGGAAAAAGAAAAGTTTTCTAACCTCGTCGGTAATAATCGGCGCCTTATCCATGTTGTCGATGATTGGGCTGGGTGGCGACGTGGGGCTAGCACTGGGGCTCACATGAAACCCCTTGGACTCCTTGGTAGGCCTCTGTGGGGACACCCTCGCGGGGAAGCTCAAGGTTTTCGTCCACTGCGACAGACCACGCACCATCTTGTATACGTTAAAATATTCACCGGACGAACAGTGTACTCGCGTGTACAAGAACAGAATCAGCACGATGTATATCCGAGTTGTGACACACGCATGGAAACGGTCGTAGACGAACGCGCGCGCGAACCAAACGCACGCCACCGAGTTTACTGACAGACTGTTCGCAGTCCGGTCGGTCGACCGTCGGGTTCTCTCCGCGGAGCGGTCGCGTCATGCCCGCTGGACCACGCGCGCTGATTGGTCGAGCCCCGTAGCAAGCGACAGGCTATGACTGCGCGACAAGGACCGACGTACGAGGAAAATGGCCAACGGGGTGGATTACACGCGGAACGAGAGGAACGGGGACGGAACGAGCGGCCAGTCAATGGGTCCGACGGAGACGACAACGTCAGTTCCAGAGGAGATGATGCAGGAGGGTTCATCTTCTTGTTGCTCTTTCGACTCTCTTCCTGCGAGTGAACGAAGGGAAGGAAGAGAGCGAGGTCGTCGGGAAGGTTGGAGGAAGGAGGACCGAGGATCGGGCAGACGGTGAATGAAGGAACGTGTGAAAGAGATTATCGGATATGTGGTACAAGTAAGTACGAGCAACTTGCCTGACTTTACGGGACGCGGCTTAGAAAATGTTTACCACAAAGGATGAGGATCACGGAGAACGAATATTTCAGTACGTCTCAAGTTCGAAAAATGATTAGGTTCGCTAGGAAAATTCATTACTTCTTTTGAAACAAAACTATAAAGATACGAAAAAGATAATAATCTTATAACCTATAATATCGTATCAGACTCGTTATGAACATTTGGAATGTGATTTACCAAATATATACGTTATTTGCATTTTCCAAATCAATGTTAAATACCCATCTACCATTAATATTTAAACATTAAAGCAAGAGTTGCCATATAATAAATATAAATTTTCTGTCTGACAGAGGAATGTTTTAGCAACAAATAAAGGCTAGTGGCTGTGAAATAAATTGTAGCGTTAATGAACTTTTAAGGAACTTCCTTTTCCTAATTGATCTTGAATACTATTGGCGCAGAAAATATTCTTCAAAACTGGGATCCTGCAAGTACGACCTCGCTTAACCGAACATCGGTTATGACGATGTTCAATATTTATTTTACAATATATAAGACTTTTAAAAGAAAATCATGTTACTTCCATTTTGCTAACGTCTCCACTCCGTACAAGTGAACAGGGAAAAGGATGCAGAGTAGCTGTACGAGGGCGCCGAATCAACGTTCCGTTATTAGTTCGTCTAATGGGGTTCTCCTAATTTTACAATTACTCAAGACCGCGCGGTCGGTCGCAGCAGGGGATCTATCTGCTAATCAGGACAATCAACGGCCCGGTCGACGCAGGTAGCGGAAGCGGTGGCGTATCAAAGCGGCGCGTACTTTTACTGGCACCCTTTCGGAGACAAAGAATTTGACCGGTCGACGGGACTTGTGATCGGCAAAGACACGCTCGTGTTGCCAACTGCAGGTTCGTGGTGGAGAGGGGAACGACATTGTACAGGCTCGGCCGGCGAGGCATGTTCCTTACATTCAGCCGTGTTCAGCTGTATGTACGCGGACAGGATCTAGCCAGCTGCGGCCTTCTTCGACCTTCCCCCCACCAGCCCCGGGATCGAGCCTTCTGGCCAGCTCCGCCGAACCGGTATCGGCGTTCTAACAAGGAACATCCGCGAAGTCTCCGCCTTCGATCTCCGTGAGACAGTATCGCAGAAGATGCTCGAAAACAAGAAGCCTTCGAGGAGCGACTTTCGAATGATAGCGATATCACACACCCCTTTCCGGCAAAACCTGGAGCAGTATCATGAAAACAAGCACAAGGGGGATGGATAATTGCAGTCCAATTGCAGGTGCGTCTTTATAACGGCGTGCATTATGCTCGGTGACTTCTGGGTCACCGCTAGAACTGGATTCTTAACGATTCTCGAGGATGCTGATGTATTATAGTTAGCCGAGGATCTTGAGATCCGAGGGTCAACCGGCCGGCAACCAATAAGTCCGGATTGCTTAACCGCACACGAGTTTCTCCGGTAATGTATTCTTTATCATTGATACCATCGATCTTCTTGGATTCCTGAGCGATTAGTCAGTGCTCGGAACTCTTCAACGCCAGGAGACCGCAACTCGCACGGTCACGGCGCCGATCGGTGACTTTACCCTTTGAGACCGTGCGGTTGGTTATTCAGGGAGTCGAAGGTGAAGCCCTTCGTGGTGCCATTTGAATGTTTAATTCTGCCGGCCCGCATGGCCTGGAATTCACACCATCTGTCCCCGTTCCATTTCTTCCGCACGAATGTTGAAACTCTTCCACCCCGTCGAATAAAGCCGGCCATTGTCTGACGGCCCCTCTCCGCGGGGCGTGTCTGTTCTAAATTTCGACGACGTATTCCGGGGGCGAGTTTCCACGAATGCAGGGACCCTTCCAATTGCCGCACAGTCGACGCTAATTAGGTTGACATATGTTCCGGCGAATACTCCGGATCGAGTCACGCCGACCCTCTAACTCGGCGAAATTGCGGTGCACTCGAGGCACAATGAAATCCGCCGAAGGACCGTAACGGTTATCGGGATGATTGGTGTTATTATAGGTTATGTCAGGGATACCCAATGCCCGCTTCAATGGCCCGCGATCTAAACGCGTCGGCGATTTAAGCCGGTAAATCGCATTGTTCACCGTCCCCGGTTGATAATGCGCATTGCGTCGAGCACCGTGTATGTATTCATTGTTCCAAGAGCTGGTCGTTGCAGCCTTACTCGAGGATCTAGAGAGCCTCAGCTGCGACAACTTCATATTTGCGAACACGCGTCGGCACGTTTTTTTTTCGCTCGAACGTCGCAACAGGTGCGACCGTCAGGTTGTCGTATTAATTTTCTTGCGTACGTACGTACTGTAATTTCACAAGCTTGATGCCCAGGATCGCGCACCTTTCCGACCCTTTTTATTCGACCGGCAGGTGCGTCTCTCCCCACCTCATCCTCTAGATCAAAATCTCTTCCCCTCCGGCCGAACTCTTCGCCATCTTTTCCTTTGAAATCGCCCTGTCACGGATTTTGCCCTCGGATTTGGGGACGTTCACGGGAGAACACCGGCTGCGTTTCATACCAGCAGCCGGTGCATCTCGAGACGAATCGATTGTAAATAGCGTCCTCGAGACACGGATCGTCCGTTAAAATTTCGAGCAACTTCGCCCGCGGTCTCTGTTCTTCGAGGTAAAAGTTGCGCCGAGTGGAAAACGGCGCGCTCTCGTTTTGAGAAAACGAGGCTCGCCTACCAGTTTGCAAAGAGGGTAGGCTCTCGCCCATGACGAGTCTAAGGACACCAATTTATCCGCGAAAGAGGACGGGTAATTGCGGCTGTGCTCAATCCCCGCGCCGGCTTAGCTCAGCCCACTTCTGCGATAGAGTATCACACGCTAATGTAATTGGTGCGTAACGTTTCTCGTGTCAAGGGATACGATCTCCTTAATAACCAGTCTCTCCGATTTCCAAACACGTCCCTTGGCCGTATGCGCCAGCACGTTGCACCCCCTCTAATGGGAACCAGAGGCCCGGGTGCAGGCCCTCTCATCAAAGCTCCCCTAAGCGGCCGAATTGCTCGCTTAAACGGCAACCATGACCTCGGTTTCGTGTCGGAAAATAATCAGACGCGCGATAATTCGTTGTCGCCCCCTCGGAATGGCGACGACGGCCTGCTACCAGTGAATCATTCGCGATCGCATCACGCCTTCTTCGCACGACATCAATTGCGCGGCCGATTCTCTGCGGCTTCTCGCAGGATGTCCGGTTCGGTCGGTGGATATCCTGCGATCCGTAATGGCACGTTTTCTTTCGAGAGTTGCGTTCGCCGCGTAACACGGGCACGCGTTCGGTTTTAGTCCAGTTTTGCATCCGGCACAGGTAGCACACTGGGGAAAGGTCGAGCGACCGACCTGAATAAGTTGCACGTTACGCAATAATTGTGCCGCACCGGCTCGCTTTTTTACGCTGCAAGGCTGCACAACGCGGACGAGAATAGGCGCGAATGCAATCGGAATGAAGTTGAGCGAACGAACGATCTTTCCCAGGTTCCGGATAGATACCGGTTCGCGAGGACACTTCTACCTTGTCTTCGCTGCTTTTAGCAGGGAAATTAATCGGTCGACGCTTTCTTTTTTCTACAAATCGTACGTGCCGACGCTTCTTTTTCTAGTCCTGCTGCGCGTGTTGACGCGTAAACCGATAACCTTCAGTTTCGGTAATTACAGGTACCGGCCTCGAAATTATACAACGCACACGTGGCGAACAAATGGCGAGCTGCTGCCTCGACAAACACGAACGGTGGGTCACGTTCGATTTTTTCGAGTGTTCCTGGCATGTCGCCAAGCGAGCACGCCCTTTTCGATCGGACGCACGCTCGGAATTGTCGACGGTTACGAAAGGGAAATAAATGCAATCGGCGGACGGACATCGATGAAATTCAGGCCGGATCGATACGTTCGACGGAGAACGAAGCGACGTGCTCTGTAGAGAACAAAGGAGGATTTTTCGAGGCGCCGCGCCGCGCCGGTGCGAGCAGCACCTGGAAAGGCGGCGGAGGGACCAGCATTCGGAGGATAGGAGCGGCCGGGCCCGTAATATTGGGAAGCCTGCAGCTGTCACAGCAGCTGCAACCCTCTTCCCTTGCTCACAATCCGACCGTCAGCTTTTCTACATCCTCCTACTCCTCCGCCTCTGCCACCTTCTCCTCCGTACCCCGGCACCTCGTTCTCATGCTCGAACTTCTGTTTCGCGTTCCTCGTCCTCGTTCGACCGAGTCGAACTCGGCTTTGGATGTACCACCCTTGGATACAGGGTTTGCTCGTCTGTCGGCTACATATAGAGATGCATGGTGCAGTAGAACCTCGATTCGGATAATAGAATAGTTATTTAATGTCGGTCCGAGACTTTATTAGTTTATACAGAATTTTGTTTTACATATGGGTTGCTTTAGATTAAATTAATCATATATATATAATCGAGGTTCTACTGTTGATGAGACGCATTTGATGCGTCTTTAATGTATTTAATTTTTACAATGCAACCACCATTTGCCTTTAAAATTATTCTTCCTATAAACAGTTCCTTGAAAATACAACCACATTGTGGTTCATCGATCATTGACAAACGAAACCGACCTGCCGGATGACGAAGACAGCACGAAATATGAAAGAAAACGCTTTTATTATAAACAATTTCAACAATTGGTCAGCGTATAAACTAACAGAAGGAAACAAAAGTTCTTTCAATTTAGGCGAAATAGCCTTTCGACACGGAAAGCAATAACCAACTTATGGAATGCAACAGCAGGATGGGTTCGCAACAAGTGGTCGCACCTAGGAGCAGCACAAAAAAAAGGTGACAAGAGGAACACGGTAATGAGACATGCAGAGAGGACAAACGGTGGGAGAAACCAGGCAAGAACCTGCACTATCCGGGGGCATAAAGCTCCGTCTCCGCGCCAGGAAATAAAACATTATACGTTTCGTGCTCGATAAATATCCTGTGAAACGTGGAATGAAAGCGCAAAGGGAGGAAATGAATGTGCCCTCAGCACTTTAATGGGATGTTCTTCAAAGGGGCCTCTCTTGGCCCCCCTGTTCGTTTCCTGACGAACATGTGGGTGTATCTAGGCTGAACCGAGCCGGCTCAGGGCTGAGCAATCATCCCCCTTTCGAAGCCAACCACCGAGACCATCCTCGACTCTCCTCGAGGTGGAATGCTCGCGTCGGTCAGCTGCTTCTCGCATGAATCTAAACTTCCTGCGCCACGCGCACATCTGCTCCCTTTCTGACGGGGTGGGGATAATCTGATGGTCCTGGATATATGGTTACGCGGGCATTCTGTAGATTTAAAAACTTTGTTCGGTGTTTGGTACTGGCGGGCTTCGATGCTT
>CM052150.1:4338199-4370755 GCA_028455555.1 Augochlorella aurata | reverse complement strand
TGTATATATCCGTAACACTACTTAATATTTATTACAGCGTGACCGAGTGTCTTGCGTGAATGAGTCATGCACTGTTTTTAAAAACATTCGGGAGTCATACCGCCCCGCTTAGTCACACTGACGCATGTAATTATAACAGGTCTAGTCACCTGCCATTACCCGAGTCGATCGTAAACGAACGCGAATAATATAAATCTGCATATCCATGGGGAATCAACCTCGAATAGTGTTAAAACAGTTTTCAAGTTTTAGCGAGCGCGAGAAAACGATGGAATTAGCTCAAATCAGCTAACCGCGAATGTTAAAGCATCGTTAAGGTAAAGCCTCGCAAAAATTAAAAAATGTGCAATTACACGCGGGCGATAGTTCATACCTCTATCAACACGGTTACACATTATTCGAGATATTTTGCATTATTCGAGCAATGCCCTACTCTGTCTGCCGATCTTCTAAATAGTTCTGAAAATACGCACAAAAAACTTCTTCCTAAAATCGAATCCTTAACACTTTACCGACCGATCATTTCCCTGACACCGGCCCTGATTCAGCTTAGACCTTCGCGCACAAATTATTATGTTATTATATTATATTACTTATATTTTCTTTTGCTTATAAAAATGTTAAATATAATATCATATAATATAATAGTACAGTCTAACACTTTTACCTCAATAATGGATAACAAATTATTGGTAAAAAACCGATTTATAGGCTATCGGTCACTAAAATATGGGTGAAACTAGTTTTTAAACAATTTTGAAAATTCATTTCCATTATAATATATCCGAACAAACTGAATTTGACTAGGATATTTCGGATGCGAAAGAGTTCTAATTCCATTCCCTATGATCAATTTCAACTTTCCAATTTCGCTTTAATTCATTAAGTTGCTTCGATTTTGTGGAAATTCTGGTTGTCGATTGTTCGCGCCGTGTTAATGGCATTCCAGTTATCGGAACGTTAATTGGCAAAATCTGTTCAAGCTGCCATAAATAAAATTAGCTGTATCATATCGAGTGTATATAAATCCTACTATCGTTTCACGATCTTTCTTGTCGACGTTCCATGGAGCGGCAACGCAGGTCGCGCAAGCTGCCCAAGAAAAAGGTGGCGGCCGCAAGTTCCCGGGAACACGTGGCCGCAGAGCCGCGACCGGCGATAGGCAAATAGTCCGGGGAACGGTTGGCGCACATGACCCCATTATTCCTCCGCGTCGATCGGATTGTTTCGAATTAATAATTCATCGTACCGGTTCGCAGAGAGTCGACCGTCCTTCGCGTGCACGCTCGCTATCTGCGACCGATGCAATCCAATATTCCTCGCACTGTAATTAATGTAATCGTACGCGGGGATGAACGCGATTCGACCCGGTTTAATTGGTAACGCGAAGCCCGCGGATCGTGTTCCCGCTGTAAATCTTTTCTCCGCTTCGAGAGGGACGCTTGCGAACCGCGAAGAGGAACTTATAAATGAGGCATTTCGAGCGCGACGAGGATCGCGAGTGCGCAACATGGCGGGGTTCATCTTGATCTAACCTCGTGGGCTCGTCGTTACCCGCCGGATTGTTTATAAAGACCATTGTCGGGCCGCAGGTGTTTCCTCGGATTTATGATCGCAGGCATCGCAAGAGCCAGTTTCGGGATTATTTTGTCGCGACGAGGATCGAAGCGGCGCTATTGTTATACCATCGCTGGAATTCCGGTGCAGATTTTTCAAATGCGCGAAATCGCGCTAATTAACGAGGCCTGTTGAGATTCTGGTTTTCCGTTTACAATGAGTTATTGTTGCGCTGTGCAGCATGGAAATGAAAATTTCCACGAGGATCCGCAGTCTAATTATCAGCGAAGTCTACTGCTTCAGTTTTTCAAGCAACAGCTTACTTTATAATTATACAGAATTATGAGTTCATTAATTAATCGGTGATTACTTAGCTCCAGAAGATTTTTAACAAGAAACCCATTTTTCTATACTGCTCTTACAAACACGAGTTCCTGACCTATTCACAGCAGGTACAAATTGAAACAGTAAAGTGTTCGAAAATTGATTTTCGAGGGAAGGTAAAAAATAAACCGAGTAATAATTTTTTATTTCCGCGCAATTTATAATAGTTAAAGAAATCAACTTTTCCAAGCTGATGTTCTCTACGAGAATAATGATTTCGCTCGTCCGCAGCTGTGCTCGCAGCACGTAGATTACTAGCAACTGTAAGGTATTTCTGCGTCTCGCTAATGTTCAGAAACCGGAAGTCGGTAACGGTACAGGCCAAATAATACGAAAGGAGAAACCGAACTCTGTAATTAACACTCGGGGTATCCAAAGAGCAGATACACGACCGTACCGCGCGAAATCGGATTTGTCTCCGTGAAAATCGTGCGAACAGAGGGCACGTGCGTGTCCTCGCCGAAGAGCCGCCATTACGGTCACCTACGAGGCGAACCGGCCAATTGTCTCTACGGAGCCTGCTACCTGCCGCGACTGACAATACGCTTCGGGATTTGTTTTTCAAATTGCGGCCCTGGGATATCCGTGGGCTTCCATCGATCGTGAATATTTGATGGGGGTTTTCTAACGACGCGACACCAGCGGAGCTCCGAACCGACCCCGCTCCAACGATTTCAATAGAAAAATTCTCGAGACCGCGGTGTACGAGGGTCTAGGCCGACCGTTCAAAGGCAAATAGAATAGCGTTGATTTTCGTTCACTTACCGGCTCCGATATCCCGATGTCATTCTAAACCACGGCCACCTGCATGCCGGAGACCCGAGTCGTCCTTTGTCACGAAACCGAACGGTCACTCAAGCAAAATTCACCATCGAGCTTCCAAAAAAGCAACGACACACTTTACAAACAATCCTTGGGGCACTTCGCTGAACGCACCAGCCTCGAATCTTCGATATCCAAACGCACACTGTCGGCAACGTCTTGGAGTCCGATGGTGTCTGCTTGTGGATCATGAAAACAAACAGGATCGCCAGTTAAATATTGTGCAACGCCTGCGATAAATAATATTGTAATAATTTCCCTAGGAAGTTTTCCCGTAACGTTTCCTTCTATGGGCAATAGATTTTGTACCCAATACCTCCATTAGATCCCCCGTACCTGCCATTGAAACTCGATCCTTTTAATTCTATGCCGGAACAGTTCCGGTTGATGGGCAGAAGGAAACTCAGATAGAAGAAGAAGACAATGACCCTTACCCGAACAGGTAGAGAGGCAAAGACGTTAAGGGAATTTTTGGGTAAAAAGATTATTTATAATCTCTTTACCTTTTTAATCGCTCAAGGTCCGCGGTTCGGTGACAGCAAGCGTTAGTAGAAGGCACTCGAGGGGTAATAGAGAATCCTAATAGAAGAACGGCAGGGCGTTAGGGTACTCGGACGGTGGAAGGAATTCGAACCTGCGGTTCCGGCGATGCGGCGTCGGAGGAGTGTTGAACCGGTCACGAGGCGGCCGCAGAGGACACTAATCGCTGGTACCAGGATCGTCGGCTAGGCGGTCGTTATCAGCGAGAGGGAAACCTGGATAGTCCGGCCGTGGCGTGCGACAGCGTAACAACGACTGCGTGTACAGCACTGGACGTGTTTCCAGGTGGAAGGAGCAACGGCACACGCACCGTGGCCGGCGAAACAAGCGGGGAAACTAAAGTCCCATAGGATACGCGGTGCTTCTATACACTGTGTACACCTAGATAGTTATGAAGGCAGGTGCTGGCGGACAGGTGAACGTGGCGGAACACAGGAAGTGCCAGAGACAGAGAGGCATTACAAAACCCGGGGGAACAACTGGGTGGGGGGCAGAGAAGGCAATGGGAAAGAAGGGAACAGCCGGCGAAGAATGCCGTGCGACTCCTCGAGTCGCGTGCCTCCTGCTGGCTAAATTAATTTTAATTGATTGTCCAATAGAGGCACCGCGAAGTCGCCGGAGACTGCCGAAGAATTTTTCCGCGGAAGATGGTAGACGCGAGTGAAAGTCGTCACGGAGATGCGAGCCGTCGGATATGCATAGAGGATGCAACGATCCGTCGAGGTTGCTTCATTTAGAAAAGTTTGACCGCCGTTGTCGGACAACTGTTCGAAGAGACCTCGTTAATTCCGTAACCTATCTCGGGTTGCTAATTTTACGAGTCCATTGTGTTCTAGGAGGGACGAGCTTTTACGACGAAACGCGCATAAACCGGGTATCCCACCGCTGGAACAATCGAGTTTATGCGCGCTGCCTCTTCAGAATTGGAAACGGAAAGTCTATTCTGTGACCTTCCATTCACGCCATAAACGGCGAGCCGAGCAGCGGCCGCAATTCGCGGAATTGCCTGGCGAGGTACGCAAGTCACTTGATTAGCGACGAAACGAGCGGCTGCAGGTAACTGAGCGAACCGCGACACTCGGCTCGGCTAATCCTTCTCCCTCCAGGCTGCTCCAGCGCGTAAACGGAGTCTCGCGGGGAACGGATAATCAGAGCCGGAGATCGAACCTGTTCATTCATTACCCCACTTTGTAGAAGCTTGGGCAAGCTCCTCGACGGAGGTAGGAGATCCTACAATGCTCTGTAATAGAAATAATCGCGCCGATTAAACAAATTGAATAGAAAACTGTTTCGAACCCGCAAGAGTGACGAGGACATCCTCCTGGTTCAGAGACGGAGTCACGGACTCGCGTTACAAGGTGTCCGAGGCGAGGAAGATCGAGCGCGGCGCGAGCATGGAATTCAAAGATGTCGCCGTGGCGTTATCAGCCAGCCACCATTCTATCTGGTCGAGTTCGCCGGAGACGCGCCCGCCGTCGCGTCGTGTCGAATAGGTCCGCGTTGTTATGCTACTTGCGAGCGCGGACTCGCGTACAGGAATAGCAAGCCCCACCTTTGCGTCCCACGTGCGTGTATGCGGCGCGCTGCGTTTCCCGTGCGCGAGCGAGTGCAACACCACCCGACGAAGTCGTTGACTGGAAAACGACCGGGGGCATAGGATGAAGAAGGGGGCCGGGAAGAGGACGAGGAGCAGGAGGGTGCCAGGGCACTCGGTACGCTCGCTTATTCGCACTTTTGCCAGGTTCCCTCTCGCGCACGGCCAGTTTGTTTATCGGGGTCTTCTCGTTTCGAGAAGAGGAGACCGGCACCCTCTGGGCCACCGCAATCGGCGCCACCGGAAGTCGCCCCACCCCCGCCGCCATTTTCCTGCGGATGTTTACCCGCAGTTTTATCGAACTGATTCCAAAAGCCAGCCGATCGGAAGACGGTTCTCTGGAAATCGTCGGGGTTCGGCTGAACATTTGTTTGGCGATGGCTGCCGGCATATGGGTGGCACTGATTTGTGAAATTGCGCTATAGCGAACAAACCGAATCTCACTTTTTCGGGGTGGGTATTCGACAGTGAACGCGTTGAATTATTTAGTTCGTCGCAGGTGATTTCGATTTTCAGAATTGCGAATTCGGGGCGCAAGCGTAGCGCCGGTTTAAGATTTTCATTACTCCATTGTCGGTTTTACGCACGCGTTTTAACAGCTCCAGTAAGAAAGCAGCGGCCAGGTTCCATCGGAAACATGGCAGAACCGTTAAGCCCGGCATGCCTATCGCCCCGGATAAAGATGCGGCACATGCAAGTCAGAGTGCCACTTTTTAGCCTGTAGAAAATCTCATCAAGGACTCCACTTTTTCCGCGCGTAATAGCCGCCCGTAAAGTGGTGCGATACCGAGGCAGAAATATCGAAATCGATCAGTCACAGAGTTTCTTGCGTTAATCAGGCGAGGAGAGAACGATCGGAAAAGTTGCATCGTTGTAGTCCGCCGGAGAGTCTTCGGCAAAGAATTACGTTCGCGGATCACCGGTAGCGAAAATGCGAGTCCGGGGAATGTTAAACGGAGGAGGAAGTCCTAATACACGCGTGATAATAAGAGCAGTGGAAGCAACGTCGAGAGTCCTGCTTATCCGCGTTCTGGCTGTAAAGGAGGTACATTCGTCAGGAAACGAGAAATTAAGCGATGCACGATCGAAGGGTTCACTCGTGATCGTAATGTTACGTTTGAGTCTGCGTGACTTCCGGTGGAACCCGCCTTTCCTGTGCCCCCATCGATCGACCCACGCGCTTTAAGGTTTCTTTCGAGCGCTTCCTTCCCGTCCGGAGCACCTCGAGTGCCGCTGCAACACTGTCTTTCGGTGATCGGTTCGGACGGCGGTATAACGCAGCCAGAGCCGATCGAACAGGAAAACTGGAATCGAGAGCAGGTTCTGGGACAAGAGGGTGAGACGATTTCTACCACGTTTAATGGAAAGAAAATGCAAAGGACGAGGGAATTGGATCTTGGTCATCTTTGGTCTCTTTCGGCCTCCCGCGCCCTCTTCCACCACTTCTACTATAATCACCGCTCGCCTTCTTCAGAAACTGGTCTTTGCAAGGTCACTATAAGAACCTGAATGAAAATCAAGTTTGTCGAGAGCTACTTAGAAAGGGACATTAGCGGATCCTCGAGGAGCCCTGATAAAATGACCAATGACTTCCTGGAAGGGGCTGGAAACCCCTTTAGTTAAGGATCTATCATCCCGGTAATCCAATCAAGAGATCACAGAGGCCAACTTCACGGTCGTAATTGCAGCGTGGTTATTGCATCTGCCATTAAAATTGTATTTCCATAAACGAATTGAGAAACATTCGCATCAGAAAGTTTATTGTATAATACAAACCAGCGATAAAATGATCCTAGTGCAACTGCGAGCTGTATTTTCTCGCGAATTTACGTACTTGACTGCCCGGATCGGAATTTCTTTCGCTGTCGTCGACCGAAACCGTTCTAGCAGCTGACAGAATCCTCGAGGTCTCCTCCTCGGCCGGAAGCAATGACGACTGTTTCCGCACCCTGCGCGGCTCGTGGATACCTGAATTATCATCGTGAATCGACACTCTGCTCCCCGATCGAGGACTCGAGTCCCGCGCGTAATTAAAATGCTCTAGTAAACGTTTTAACTGCTCCTGCATCGACACACGATTTTTCTTATAACGCATCTCCTTCCACGGGAACTCGTTACTCCCATTTCCTGTCGACCGCGCGCTCGTCGTTGCCTCCGGCACACCGCCGTCCGACGTTTGTGCAGCCCTGCTCACTGGAAATTGCGAAACTCGCTAACAATTGTTGTTCCCTTCGTTGATTTCTTCGATTTTTACCGAGAATTATGTCACGATCGATCAAATCGTTCAGGAAATTCTTGATTCTCTTCGTCGCGTCGGCGACGTAGCTCACCGAGCCGTTTCTCAACTTCTTCAAATACTTCGAACCCCGAGAGCTTCCTACTTTTTCTATATCGTTGTCCATCTCCGGCACCTTCTGCTTCAACAGAGACTTCCTCTCCTTCTGCTTGTTCGCCGCAGGATCCTTCTTCTTTTTGGGTTTCGAGGTTTTGCGATCGTCGCTCGCGCTACTTCCGGCCTCGCGATTCTTCATCCGAGGAACCATGCTTCGCAGCTTCGCGTGCAGTTTCTCGATCTCCTCCAGTTTTTCCATGATATCCTTCATGTACTTCTCAGCCATGGCTGACGAAACACGCGGCGTGTTTCTTTGGTCAAAAAAAGAAATGTGTGGTCGGCAACCTTGCGACCTCCTTCGGTTATCGAAGAAACAGATGAGTCGCTTGCGACCGTGACATTACTTCGTATCGCGGCGCACGGTATCGCTCGATTAGGAGGACAAATTTTAACCTTTCCCGGAGTTTCACGGTTTTGAACAGTACCCAATTTAAATCGCCCAGTCTCGGTAATCGGTAAGTAAACGATGCTGCCGAACAAAAAGAGCGGAAATGTCGGTGCAAGGGAAGGAGGCAAGACCCGGTCGCTGTTACTGTCACGTTCGTGACGGAGGAGTGAGCCTGAATGACATCGCGAAAATCATCGCCGCGTTAAACCATAAAATCTTGGTCTTACGAAACGAGGTTAACGCGTTTAAAAATGTCGGCGCTAACTGCGGGAAGAAATCGTTGGAAGAGAACAAGAGCGACCACCTGTCCGCTCCAAATTACGAAACAGAGCCAGCCATCTCCCCGAGTAACGTACAACCTGATGGACCACTGAAACCGGAAACAGCTGTGCTGCACATGATGCCTTTCCAAACGAGATCCATTATCAATTATCAGCTGGAATGTGAGAAGGTCGACAGCGAGGTTTTAGCTGACATCTTGAACAGTGGCGTAAATAATAAAGCGTACTCTAAGCTTATCTACAAGAAACACCCGAGAGTCAAGAAAATCAAAATCTCAAGGGGGATGCAGTATGATCCGACAATGGGGCGTCGGAGGATTGGAGATGTTTTTAACTGGTTGAAGACGGCATTGCTAGCCACGAAGATTACATTTTTCAAGTGGAATAGAGAAAGTGATGTAAAAAATAATAACCATGTGCCATTTGATCTTGAATATTCCGCAGATGACGCAGCTGTCAAGAACTTTGAAGAGGACGCGTTGGAGGGAACAATTGATTGGACGTTCGAGGCTGTGGAAATTGAAGAGAAGGGTGCCGAGGCAATGTTAGATCCGTTTAAAAGAGTGCAAGGAAATAAAATGTTCGGAATCGGCCTTAATAAGGATAAGGGCGCTCTACGAGAAGACGATGGAAATGGGCATCTGGGTTTAGAGTGTTCAATAAGGAGACGAATGGGTGGTGGTGGGGAAAACCGCGTGATTTCGGATTTTAACGACAAACTGCAAAAAGTTGGCTTGTACAAAACCCTGAAGCTGGATGTAGAGAGCGTGAGACGAAGACTTGATGCCTGCATAGACCAGTTGAATGAAATAATCGAAGACGCTTCCATAATTTTTTCAGCTTTGCATCTCTTGGATGGCTTCAAGAGTTCGAAATAAAGGAAACATTTTTATTGATTTTGACAACAGGCTGAAATTAAAAGGAACACTAAAAATGGCTACACGATTAACTGCTTCATCATTTGTATTTTTTGATCGCTTGGTTAATTGATCATATTTTACATCCATTGCTTCTTTTTTTCTTAAATTAGAGTCTAATTATGAGACTGTAAGCACAAGGGGCTAAAAAAATGTCAAACGACTCGAAGCGCCATCTCTTGGTGCTAGCAATAAGCTAAACGTGGGGATCAGTAAACACGTTTGTTGGCGAAATAGTAACTTGAAAAATTCCCTAAACTCGGAGTAACTTCAAGTTAGTCGTGCCAAGAGCTGCTCACATATGGCAGACAACTTTTTAATAAAATCGTGTATGTTGTCATACATTGCAATCTAATGGAACCGATGTAAAGTCGATGCACGTCAAAATGCATGAGCGTTTATTGTTTACCGAGGCCTACGGTAGAGAGAAGGAAAAGTTCTTCGTCAAGTCCAAAGGTATCTATGTTTTGATCCATTAAATGTCACGTTGAATGGTATACCTAACCTATCTTTGTGTTTGTGTTACATGGTCCTACAGATGAGCAATCGATAACTGAACTGTTGTCAGATACAACTCGAACAAAATCTATTTATGCTAGTACTGTATCAATTATCAAGGAGGTAGTTTTACCCCAAGGGTATCCTGACAGCGTCCACCCGGATTATACACAATACCAAATATGGGACACTGTACAGGTTACTTTACAGAGCAATTCCTCCAAATTACTGTTTCTCTGTTTTTTGACAGAGAGAATATTGCCGCCGTTACATTTTTATTTACGTTTAACCATGCAATATTTTATTTCTTTGGCAATCATTAGCTTCGGAAGTCTGTTCATTTTTTTATTTCTATTAAAACTAGTATCTATATATTCATTGTTATACTATAATGTTTCATTTTTCAGGCGTTTGCAAGTACTATACTGAGTATTATGACAACACACTCTATTATGCAAGGTGTAGGTGTAGGTGAAGCTGAAGCGACACCACTGGCTGCAGCTATCACATGGGTATTAAAAGATGGGGCTGGAATGATCGGTCGTATTGCATTCGCATGGAGGAATGGGTAATTCGAATTATTCAAATATAATTAACTAGTCTGTGCAACTATTATATAAGAACAGTTTGTCCTTTATTTATCAGGGCAGATTTTGACAGACAGTGTAAAAAATGGAGGCTTTTTGCAGACGTTCTTAATGATTTAGCAATGGGAATAGAGTTACTCTTACCTTATTACTCCTCTTATTCTCTCGTAATATTGTGCGTTTCAATGGTAATGAAATCAATTGTTGGCGTTGCTGGTGGGGCAACAAGAGCAGCTATCACACAGCATCAGGTAAAATGCTTCTGAAATCAAATTTACTTATTATCAACAGATAAATTTGACTTATTCGGAATATATATATAATCTATTGCAGGCGTTAAAAAATAATTCTGCAGATGTCTCAGCCAAAGATGGTAGTCAAGAGACATGTGTGAATTTAATAGCATCATGTATTGGAATCTTAATGCTCTCTACTATTCATACTGGCAGGTAAATGTGCAATTAAATATATTTATTATTGCTTGAATAAGAATGGCGCGCGATCTTATAATAAGGAATAATATTGTTGATGTACCTATAGTATATATAATCTGCATGTAGATACATAATGGAACTCTATCTCTTTCTGGTGGCAGTACATCAATACGCCAATTATGTGGCTGTGAAATCTCTACGTTTAAATTCTTTAAATGAAGATCGATATGCGTTAATAATCAAAAGTTATGTAACCAACGAAGTCATTCCTGAACCTGAAGAAGTTAATAGAAATGAATCAGTATTATTATTCTCAAAACCTAGTAAGAGTAAACTTGATTTTAGTGTTACATTGTATATAGATGGAAATTGTTGTTTTTATCAATTATTTTTTACAGCAATGAACATGTGTGGGTTTAACATAAAAATGGGCGTGTCTCTTGCCACTCTTATAAAGAAAAATATTATTTCGACAAGCGATATTGACCTATCATTAAAACTCTTTTTAGATAGGAAATATTTGATTGCAATTGACATAGAGAATAGGACTATTTTTATATGTTTTAAAAAGGATGCGTCAGCTTCGGATGTTTTGGAAGCGTATCTACATGCTTGCTTTTGTGGTTTGTTCATTTGTATGTCTCTCAAAGTGCCACTTGTAAGTAACATGCAATCACTTTTTATTTCATGTATATACATACATTTAAAAGTATTTTACATTTCAAGGATCTCTTCTTAAAACCAGAAGTTAGTGATATATCGTATCCTCTATTGCGCCTTTACGTGCTTAGTAAGAAGTACTCCATTGCAAATAATAGCGCGCAGTCATCGAAAGCAATAGAAAGCATTTACGTTACTAATTTGTTGATCTCTGGCGAATACAAAGCATTTATTAGCGGCCTTGAGACTAAAGGTGAGTTTTATTTTACAAGATACAAATTTTATATCTTTTCTTTTGTATTAATAGATATACTTCTTCTAGGATGGGTTACGGAAACTAATTTGTTACCCGTAGCGTCATGGAGATTTTTATAAAGAAATGGTAAAAGAAAGGCGAAGCATGATCATTAAACATATTAAATATTGTTGCTCCTTTCTCGACATTATTTGCATATCTTGTAACTATCTGTTGGCGATGAGATAAAATTATCTATAAATATTTTCTTACAAATTTTTATCACAGGTGATTATAGTATAGTAAAACTGATACGGAAACCAGTTTATTTCCAATAATTTATAAAAAATATAACACGCCTTTAACCTGTACAAAATTTCTTGGTTGAAGAAGTTGAACTAAGACTCTTGCTCTTGTTTAGGACCAGTTTGTGATAAATGTTTCACTATATCCACCCAGTCCCATCCTCGAGGTCTTTCTCCTTTTCCATCGGCTTTGTTCCATTGTCTACGTTTCTGGGCTTTACTCAGGTGCTCTTTCTTCGGTTTCTTTGTTGTTTCTTCAACCTTTTCACAATAAATTTATTTTCTTTCGTGCATCATAATTATATATCATCTGATTTTAAAAAAAAGTTGTATTTACCTGTTGTTTTTCGTCTGTTATTTTAAGCTTGCTAGCTTGTGTAGCAAGATCGACAGATTCTGGTTGTGCGGAAATCAGTTCAAGATAATGCTCTTGAACAGATTGAAATAATGTGTAAGTCATGGCACTTCCAAGCCACTGGTCAGCCTCTGCTTCCACAAGTTTCATCACATTGTCTTTAACTTCTTGTACACTGTATTCCAATCATTCACCTTTAATAAAAGCAACAGAATGCAAGAATAGTCAAAGAACAGCATAGCTGGACTTACATGTGCTTGTTGTAAAACGTGTTCATATTAATGGAAGGTTTGTCCGATGGATATGTTGAGCCCCATATGATCTCCAGTAGAAACGATTTCATATCGTTATCCTCTCCAAACTGTGCATGTAATGATCGTTATACATCCAAGTGCATAGTAATTGAGGTGTCGTAGAATACCAATAAATCAAAAGTATATTTAAATACATTTAAATATTGACTACAGAGATTAAATGATTACAGTGAAACATAAGCCAATGCAAGGAAGACGAAGTTCAAATCGTTGCTTCGTACGGCCTTGAAAATCGTAATTTTGGTATACGCAAAAGTATGGGAAAGAAATAGGTATCATTTCGGAGCACAAACCTTGTACTGAAACGTGTTGGGTGTCAGCTGTTTAAAAGCCGTATCTCCATCGTATATTGACAAAAGTACTTCTCTTTCTTCTTCTTGAAGTTCAGCATCGCTCATTTCCCTTTTTCAACCTAAAATATTGATACTCTAATATTTTTTATACGCGCACCGTTCATGCGTTCCTTCGAGGTTAAAAAAACAGGTAGACGCAGCTGTTAGGTCGATCGTGCTGCCCCGGTTACATCATTCGCGCCACGTTCGAAAATTCGAATCTCAACCGTTACAATACTTTGCAAAACAGTGAAATCAAACGGTTCATTAAAACATCAAAGCCCGAAGCGCGTTTATTTCACCAAATTTCATTAAAACTTCACAGTCAAGGACATTCTTCATCATGAAATAATAAAGAAGATAATAAGCGACTGTAGCTACAGAACTGTGACGGTTATTACGTCGTATTCGCAACCAGATGGAGACACAGTTCAGTTACAAGAGTTTCACGACCATTCGATTTCATATTTGGATCAAACAGGGATTCGCGTTTCGTTATTGGAACTAAGAAACTGTGTCGGTGGTGTCTAATTAATTGTTGTCTCGATTGGAAGAGATTATGGAACTTGGTGGTGCTCCAGACAACGTACGATGAAAGGGAACAGAAATTCAATGAAAGAGAAGCGTAGGGAGCAGGATAAGGATGTTGAAGTGATCGGTGACTTACCACTGGCAAGGCGCAGGCATTTCCCGCGTTATCAGCGCTCTGAACAAGGAAACGCCGCGGACCTATACGGACCTGTACGGTTGGCCGTATGCCATGGCGGTGAATACCGGCCGATGTTACAATGTGTTCGAGAGAGAAATGAAGTGAAAAGCGGATAGCAGACGGGGGTGAGAGGAAAACTCGAGGGAATGGAACAAAAAAAGAGTCGGAGTACATACTAGCCCGAGTAGCGAGCCGCGGATTAATGCGAGTTTCCACTCCGCGTACCCCAGCCTAGCATTTACACGAACATCAGTTCCTGACCCCGTTCTCCCTGTTTCGTTTAAATTTCTCTCATCGCGGCACGACTGTATCGGGAATCGAAGAATGCACCAGCTGTAACGACGCATCATCGGCTTCCTGTCGGTGGAATTTTTTATTCTCGTTTCACGCGATACGCCATCGATGCCGGTTACATTGGCGGCCATTTTTTCCACTTTTTTAATACACTCGACGATAAAACTATCTCGCGGACCTCGATATCGGCCACCGGCAGCGAACATGTTGGTTATGATTACAGAAATATTTTTATTCGTTTCTTTCACCGTTCCGACACCGGAGTCTCTATACGCGGCACTTTAATTTCAGGGCTAAATGAGTCAAGCTGCGTCATAGTAGCTGTCAATAATAAATGGGTCGCCATGTTAGTACTTCCGGATGGCTGCGTGTGGCATAAGAAGATGACCCTTCTAAGATCATTGACGATGAAATAATTTGTGACCCTCTTAGGAGGTAAAGTATAAAAGCATTTATTGTATAGTTTATAATTTTAAATTGATCGGTTCTTTCTTTTGAATAGGTATATTTTTATTACTATTATGTAAAGGCTAAGATTAAGTGGATTCGACAAATATAACCTTTACGCAAGACTGAGAATTAAAAATGAATGGAAATGGATTAGAAAATTGCCAGGATTGTTATTTTAATGTTAACGGCACACTTTTCATTTAAAATACGATACAACGATACAATTTTTGGTACATCATTATAAAGAGCAGATTTTTGCCTTTATAAAATCATGTTAAAAGGAATGTGTACAAAAATATTTTGAATTCTGAAAGAGAAAAGGAAAGCTCACATTCTCACTTTGATCTATAATAAGAAAGGATCTTAGGAGACTTCTGTCTTTAAAATTAGTTCTAGCTACCGTTGTCATTTTTCAATCCTTTAATTTTGCAGAATACTGTTTATATAAGTTATTTGACGTGCTCTAGCTAAATGAGACACTTGGCATAGATTTGCAAAAAATTGTAAATTCAGTACAAAATAGTATTAATATTTTTCCAGAGGGAACCAGTGCCGGCAGAGGATGCTCGACGGGGGCAAACAGTCGCTTAAAAGAAAAATCAGGATCGTGTGCGTGCGCGGTGGCGATGAATAATTGGATATTTGGTCCGGGGGCTGTCGTGCCGGCCGAATTCGTAGAAGAGGAGCGTCCCGCGCGAAATACAGGTGCGTACACGCGATATAATCCACGGTATTTCAGGGAATGGTCGCCGAATTCGGCGAAGCCCGCTTTTGCGGTGAACGCGGCGAGGGTTGGCGTGACTTACGCTCGCCACGTGTCCGCGAGTACGTTTGCGAAACGACTGGCTCGATCCGAGCTCGTTTGTCTCGACCGATCGACCATCGATCTGCTTAAGTAACAGACCGTAGATCTCTCGTTATCGCCCACTGAGTTCTCGGTAACCGAGTCACTCGCGGTGACTGCGGAAAGATGGAATGGGGGTACATGAGACGATCAGACCTTCTCGGGAACCATTTTTTTAAGTGCTCACCGGGATCGCTGCTACGTGCAAAAATTCTTATATGAAAATCTTACTTACCTGATAGTATTAAGTCAGAACGATTTACTAATTATCACATTTGTTCCTTTTTATTCACCTATGTTTAAAACCTCTCCTTTAAGGGAATTTTTGATGATGATTATTTACTTGTTACATTGCGTAAGAATTTACAATATGAGCTTATGCTGACTATTAAGGAGTGTTTAAGTTAATCTATTGATCAAATTCAAGTGATTGTGTAATTTCCGCTTTCATAATTGTAGCAAATATAAAAATCGTTTTGACTGGCTTTTGCATTAAATTTTACCTGATTTCTTACAATATCTTTCCCATATTTTTCTTTACTCCTCGCTTTTTTTATTATGTCTTGGTTTTTCCTGAGAAATATTATTATTTATTATAAATATCCTTTTCTGTTTACCCTCGCGCCATCATGCCATTCTTGTTAAATTGTGAATTCGGACTACTGGAATGTTAGAACGTGGATCTGCGTATTTTGTTATTTTTTGGCTAGACAAAGTTTAAATCTTAAAACTTCAACATCTATGATATAATCGAAGTACTCAACGTGTACAATGTAATTAAAGAACTTAACATTTGCAATATAAATAATTTAAGTACTCAACATTTGCAACATATGCAACTCTTAAGCTACGATTGGTGCGAGCATTACTATGAGCGGTTACCAATACAACGATTCAAACGATCCCATAAATCTACAAGTACCAGCCGAGTGACAAGAACTTGCAGTAGATGAAACATCGGTGAACATGCAACTAGACTAGGCATTCAGATCGTGATTCTGATCGGCAATCGGCGGCTGTAGCCGGCTCGTCCGGTGGTATGTAAATTTGGGTGACAGTATAAAGTGCTTCACCCAGTATACGCGGTCGTAATGAGCCTGCCCCCCTCGCGATAGAGACAATAATAATAACAAGACCAAAGCGAGATGAGGGAGGCGCCGTGGTGTCGCAGTGCATTGATCACAAAGAATCGCCTAGGTGCCCATGATTCAGAGTAGCGGCTGCCTCCCTCCGCTTGTAAGTGGCTCTACGTGGCCGGCCCTCTCTCTAGTCCAAGCCCGGGTAGCTCATGAAACATGGATCGAGAGTCGCCCTGGAAGAAGCTGCGGGAAAGAAGCCGACCGCCTGCCGTGCGCTCGCCGATCATCACTGTTAGCGATGGGACCAATACCCTCGCGCACGGCTACCGATATCTCTCGGTAGCCGGGACAGGCGATTCTCTCTCCTCGGCCGTAGGAATTTCGCCAGCTGCGGCGGGGTCTTCATCAAAATTGACGGTGGATCACTTAGCATCTGATCGATGCGCGGCGGCCCACTCGAAGCGGATGCATCACTCGAACCGGGAGCGGATTCGGAGCGTAATAGACTGGCAGAAAGCTGGCACCGAGGGGCGCGCGGATTGTTGTTGCAGGGCCTGGCTCTGCCGAACAGGGATTCGAAGTCACGAGAACCGTGGAAATTGGAATTAGGCGAGCGAACATGGGATGGGGAATTATGGGGAAACCCGCGCCACGCGGAGACGTACGAAAATAGAGATATGGAGATGCGGCATTGAAGGGAGTCTAGGAGAAACGCGCCGCTACACCGAGTCCGTTCGAAAAACCGGGAGCACGGGAGCGCCGGAATTTCGAAATCTCACCGAGCGGAAATTCGAAGAGCTGGTTGAACGAGAACGCTTTCGCCGGTGCCCGGAAATATGGAATTGCGAGTTGTAAATACGTATGCAAATGCCGCGAGCGTTTTAATTGGGGCTGCTGGAAACGTCGATGGATCGTTTGAAAGAAGCACCGCGGAGGTGTTGGGTGGCTCCGCGATCGGTCCCATCACTAATCACCGATGCGACCACGCGGCTAAGTTCCCTTCGACCAGCACCGGTGCTCGGCCACGCAAGAAAAGCTTCCTGGCGCTGTTGGATTCACGGAAATTAGTGCCACCGCGATGCTTCCCCTGAACATTACTCCGCACGCCGATATGCATTATGCAAAACCGAGAACTACCGCGTCGTAATTGTATCGTTTTGATAAGTAAGCTCGCGCGAGAACCACGCTGCCGTTCCAACCCATCCCCCTCCACGCTGTTTCTTCTTTTCTTGCGATTACCCTCCGCAGGTAATTGTACTGGGTGATTCAGAAACGCTTGCTGGGGGTGGTGGGGTTCGCCTAATTCCATCTATTAAATCTTTCTTAAATAATAAAGTGCTTCAATCGAGAAGCAGTCAGAAAGAATTTGAGCATCGAGAATATCATTTTATTTTCGAGAAAGATATTCTTAATTTCTAATGTTTCTTTTCAATTGTTTACGAAGTAGAGGAATTTTAGATTCTCTTCATGGACGTTGGTATATATGTGTAAGCTTAGTAATTTTCAAATTGAAATTATTCTAAGTAAAATATCGTCCCTGAAGAAGTTACCGAATTTTTAAACGAAAATATAAATCGAAAAAGGACAGAGAGACTATTTTGTATCTCGAGTTAAAACAGCTCCGACAGCAAAGAGTTAACATTCTAAGGAGAAACGCGTTACAATGCTGAATTTAATTTAGATCGCTGATAATGGCAACCGAGCCGTTCAGGGTGACCTTGCACTTTAGTTTCGCCGACTTAATTTCAGTTAACGGTATCGCGAACAAAACCTCGCCGGCGCTGTTTGCGAACGTGCGAAGTCTCATTGAATCCGTAATATTGGCCATTGTAACAGCCGTAACGAATTTTACGAGCCGCCGGCGTGCACCGTATATCGAGAGTGCATTAGAATGGAACAGTGTAAAAGGCTTAACTAGATTTATTAACGGGAACACCGGTATAAACACCGGTAATCGTGGCACGTTTACAATGTAGCCTGTTCGCCGATCCGCCGTTAGGGAACGCGTTTATTAATAAACGATCGAAGATTATTACACTCGTGCCGCGATTATTTCGTCGCATTAGCTCTTGCCGAATAGCTGGCTCCGCGGTTCATTCACCGAGTCAGTTTATGCTAGCTGGAACACTGCGCTACCTTATTTTACGTAGCGCGCGACGTTAATTTTTAACCGTCGCCCTCGGAGCATTTTCTGAGCGGAACCACGGAAATAGAAACAGTTAAACTACTTGAATAAAATGTCGTTAATTTTGTAATCACCATAATTATTTTGTGAATGATTTACAATTAGTTGAAAAGATCCCCGGGTTCGGCTTGACGGCTCCGCAATTTCTATCAGCGTGACAGCCGCTATAATTCGCAGTCGCGGACTGAATTACGGTTCGTTTTACGTTCGACCCGCAAAGATATTCTTCCATTTCCGGCGGAACCCGGCCAGATTTCTCATCGCATGTTTGCCAATCGCCATTAAAGTCCCCGCGGGTTTCCAACTTTCATCGAAGACTTTTCCCAGCTTTCTGTATCTAATTTCTTAATGTGTAGCTTCCTCCTCCAATCAGTCTTCCAGTTACACGCCGCCCGCCTCGTTCTGGCTTTCAACGTAATTACGCCGCGCCGCCGGGGCAAGAAAGGACGATGCGATTTGCGCATCCACGTCGCGACAAATATTTTATCAGCCGTTACCAACGCGATGCCGGAGCGCTCCCGCGCGAACTCTATTCCGCGGTTTTTCGAGATTTCGTTGCATTCGTCATCCGCCGGGCCGCGTTGTTTTTTCTTTGTTCTAATTACGGCAGGTTCGCGTATTTCATCCGCAATATCGTCCGCGAACGTTCTCGGCTGGCCCGAATCCCCTAAAACATCCTGGCTCTGGCTTCCTCAAACAGCATCATCCGCCCCTAATTGCGGTCCGCATATTTCATCCCCGTACAAATATTTTCCCCGGCCACACCGCGGGTTCGGACGCCCAGAAAGATGCATTTCGTAAAACATTTGCCGTTTCCTCTTTGAACCGTGGAAACGGCTTCCTCGGCCTTGATTGCCCGTCCACCTGTACCAAATAATCCCTCGGAAAGAGGCGCGGCTCTTAAAAACATCCTCTGAGCGGAAACGCCTATTTATTATCATCGTTTATTATTTTGCAGAACGATGGAGTAACGAGGACAGAACGGAACTCGAATAAAATGTTCTTAAAAATTACTTGCAATATCCTAGATTAAGAATGAAACGCGGAACAGGACTACATTGAGAAATATGATCACGGTGAGTGATTTTTTTGGATGCACGTATATACTATGTATTTCTTAAAGATTTAAATTCTTTTAATTTAAATTCTTAAATGAGATTGTTTAATTCTTAAATGAAATTGTTTAACGTCTTGCATTATTTTAGCTCGTCGAACATGTTCTATGTGACACAGGAAATGTTTGCAGTAAATGTTCAAAGGAAGCTTCAGAATGATTAATGCTACCAGAGGGCCTGTAATCTCCTGTAATTCTTGTAAATCTTCTTCTACATTTTCCGCATTTTTATTGAACTAAGAATTTTATGAGAACAACGAGCGGCCGCGACGTCGGACGGTAGAATGACTAAAGGAATTGAAAAACAAGTCTACTAAAATGGCTAAAGGAAGGAGGAAATTTCCAAGTAGCTACCTTGCAACAGATGCAGGAAACTTCTACTTTGCATAATGATCCCCAGCAGTCCCAGCGGAAAAATGACCTTTGCATTCATTATAACCGTGATCATCATCTTCCTGTCAGCTTGTCGCAAAATAAGGAGTTAACGTCTGGTCGCGAAAGCGTAATTTTTGAAGAATCCGCGCGAGACGAAACCGTTGTGGAACAGTTGATCGACGAATGGTGTCTCGTAGGTGTCCATCGCTACCGATTACTCTTGTCGACGAGACGCCGAAGACGCAGAAATCGATCGGATGGAGGGGATAGGCCAGAGCGTGGTGTCCATAGGAAAGAAAAAGGGAGAAATTGATCGGCCATGGTGTACGTGGCCGGCTCGTTACAAAATACTCGATACTCACGGGAGGTCGGCTTTCGTTCGAAACGGCTCTATCTTCATGCGAAACCAGAGAGCCGGGTGGCTACGCGACCATAAATGGGTGATGTACGATGTAACGATCTCTTCACTCTCTCGTCCCGACATCACAATTAGCCATCTACGTAGACACGGCTACGAACTAACAAACCGAACGAACAAACTGTCGCCGCTCGGTCCGGCTGCCGTGCACCGAGGAATTGCGTTCGTTCAATTAACGACAGACTCGATTAACTGTATCCACCACCCCCCTCTGTCCATCCTCTTCCCATGGCGAACACGCTGACCAGCACGAATATAAATTAGCGACTTCAATCGATTGTTTGCCCCGGGGCCCGGAGAGATCGGGGAAGTGTCCCGGCCCGTGAATCGGGAAAACCCGGCGGAACGGGGATACTGTCGTTCGACGCACGTTTTTCCAACGATTTAGTACTCATAGATCACAAGATTTCTCGTTTGCAAACGGCGCAACGTGTCCCGTTGTTTTTTGAGGGATTAAGAAGTTGCGAAACCGTGCGTTTTCGATTCCGAACGCGCCGCGCGGATTCGAGCTCGCCGAGAGATTTTTAGTACGCTGGACGCATCAATTTTTGATCTCGATTCGTTTTAACACCCACCGCGCTCTAGAAGTGATTAATATACATTGCTTCAGCGAATTCGCAACGTATCTTTGTAACTTTGATAATTGTTAAATTGAAAACCGGAAACGAATCATTTCACTGTGATGGGTTCAGTGTTTAGTTTGTAGATAGATTTTGTATTTATGAATCACGAATGTATTAATTTATAGTATTCAGAATTGTTGTTAAAGTGCGATTCTCGAGATTCAAAGGGAAACCAAAATCTACAGTCTGTGAGGAAAAGTTGATTGGGAATTAATCCTTTCAGTGCTGGCAGAATTGAAAAAGTATAACGGAGGACAAACGTTTTACACAGTTATGTTAAAAATTATGAACACTGTACTACACGCTGAAAGGGTTAATTGTTTATCAATGAGTTTCTGACGCAAATGGATTTCGTTCTCCGGTATCCGAAATTTGTTGTTGCTTCATAGATTACGGGACGTCGCGAGAGACGAACAATTTTAATTTCGCTAAGGATCGATAGGGTCGTGTTTTCATTGCAGTCACGCACCGACTTCGCCCGGGATTTATGAAAAGGGGTGGCACTATTCGAACTCCGCTCAATTTGCGAACGCTGCTCCCTTTGATGTTGCACTTCCCGCAGGACAATCCCATTGAAAATCGCTGTCTGCCGTTGGAAAGCCCGTGAAATATCAAAAGTGCGGGGCCAAAAGCGCCGGGCCGTTAGTCGAAAATTTCAGTCCGCGGGACAGCGTTTTATTCTCCGCCGAGTTTTTTTCTTTCACCCTATTATGCGGCCGGCAGCTCGCGCTCGCGTCCGTTTTCTGCGCGTCCAATTACAAATATCCTGATCCGATTTCAAGTTCGATCAAAAAATCATTCGCCCGCGGACCGCTCGGAACAGCCGTACGGACCGAGGAATTTGGCGTTCGCTTGCTGAAAAATCAGATTCCACGCGCCGATATTTATCCCGACGTATATTGCTTTCTTGTTCAGTTTGCTCCAGTTTTTTTTGCCGGCTCGCGGAACGCAATGAAACAATCGAGAAGCGAGAGTTAACTCTGCAAGTCTCTCGAACGCCGACGATTCGTTGAACGGAAGCATCGAGCAAACGAATTACAATAAAATGTAATGCACGATTACAGGATCCTTGCTCGACGTTTTCGTCCAATTAATTATTCGCGATTAGTTTGCCAGCCAAGGATTGCGGTTCGTTTGCGAACACGTATTAATTATTAAATGTAGGTAATTATTCAGAGTTGGAAAAATGGTGCAGCTTGTCGATATTAAAGAACGCAAAGCGGAACAAGGATTACAATTGTCTCCGCAGAAGCGGGCGCGAGGCATTTAATTAAAATCGCACCTGTGCTTCCTGCGTGTTTTCCCTTTCTAAACTGCAATATTCGTCACGACAGTGGTACACAGCATGACGAGGGCACGTACATACCTCGCGATCCACACGTGCCAGTTGTTTGTTCAAACAATACTGCGAGACCTAGAATCACTCGTACATATTTGTTAATGGAACGCGTTAATTGTAGCGTTTGCAAAAGTACGTTCCGCGCTTTTCCTTGCACAACAAGTATAGTATGCGTAATTAATTTGCTAACAGCTGGTGCTAATATATTTGCGATCTCTAAAAAGCACGTACATCGTTCTTCGCCGTAATTTTCATTTGCGTACAATAAATCTCATTAGTTATTTGTACCGGTTTTACAACGCAACAGGAGATGTACTAAAAATCTATTTGCAAGCGTTCCGATTGGCGCGTTTTTCTCACGGTGCGCAACAAACTCCGAAATACCGGATCACGCTCGTGGAAACCAGTTTCCCGGATTGTTTATGAAAGGGCGAGAGTGAGCCGGCCTGTAATTGACCCTTTACGGGTGCAAACGGCGAAGCAACGACAGAAACGAGACCGGCCGATCGGAAGGAAGGATCGATCGGGTCGGTAAATAATTCAATCTTCGAGCCACTCAGCCGATTCGTAGAACCGATAAAAACTTGTCCACAGTTTCTTCCGTCTTTGCGGCCGGCTTGTCCGTAATAAAACAGAAGAAAAAAGGAACGGGAGCGAGGGAGGGGGGGAGAAAAAAGAGCAAACGAGGCCGGGAGCAATCGGGAGGATTGAAAACCTGGCTCGGACTCAATACCCGGCGCGCGGGTACCCCGCGACCCGGAAAAACCGGCGGTCGCGTGTTGCGCGAGGCCAACGAGGGGAAACAAAAGCAAAGGAGTCGCCGGACAAATGTGACGCTGATAGTTACACGGGACCGGCAATAAAGGGGGGTCCGGGGACGGAAAAGCGTGCCGTGGACAAGTCTATCGATCGATCCTCCGCTGGGAACTCTGCGATCGGCTCGGTGCTCGAGACTCCCGTGGAAATCGCGAGAGGAATGGAAACCCGCGTACCGGGACCCTGTCACGGTCGAACAGCATCCCCGAACAATCCCTTCATTTTTATGCAACGCTGGATCGCTCGCTGATGGATCGACCCTATCCGTGCAGTCGGAACCTTCGGTTTGATATCGAGATGCCCCTGGGATCCCCGTTATGCCGCGCGATAGCGTGCCGTTACTTGCTACTGATTTATGGGGACGGCGAGTAATTTTTGAATTTATGCTAAGTCGTCGGTAGGGACGCATCATTGGAGATTCTTCTCTGCTATCTCGAGATGTCCGCGTTGATTCCGGTGGTCAGATTTTGGGGACCTTCGGCAATACTTGCAGAAATATTTGCAAAACTACTCGAGATGCTGAACTCGAATTATTTGATACGATCTTTTCCTTGATCTAGTTTTCCGAATCACTAGGATTAATTCGATGCGATTATTCTCTTGTAATAATTTATTGTTCAGTAGGGATTTTAGGTATATTAAAAATACATACTAAATCAAAGCGGTACGATAAATCTTCCCTAATTCTAAAAAGGAAGAAAATCTTGTATCGGTATTTAAATAAAAACTATTATTTTATTAAATACTGATACAAGATTTTGTTCATTAAATTGTAATAATTTGATTTTATGGATTTCTGGAACCGCGATCGTGTCAGTGAATATTTCTCATTCGGAAGATCGATTTTATGCGAATTGGAGAGGGCGACTCGCTACCGGAGCCAATTTTTGATAATTCGAAGCGCGTTCGCATAACGCGGATGGGTCGTGGGCGAAGGTTCCCACGATTTTTCTCCGGGAACCACTCAGACGAACCTTATTGCGCAATCCCGGTTATCAGGGTAGGACATCGCGAATGTCCCATGAAATTTTCTTCTGCATCCACTGGTGTCTCGTCGCCCAGGGCACTCGGGAGACAGCGCGGACGGGAATCGAGGCTGATACTTCCGATCCCGTGTTCTTCCGCGACGCGATAAACCGAAAGTGGAGTTTAACAACGGCTCCGGAAGAAACCGTGGCCGAGCAACTTTGTGATCCTCCGACTAATCTCCCATCTAAGCCTTGAACGAGTCCTTTTCGATGCCTCCGGCCGGGAACGATCGAAAACGAGATCCGATCTTGCCGGCGAACCTCGCTCGGTTCTCGAACACGGTTTCGTTTTAACGTTGTCAGCGGCCGAAAGGTAAAGCCTCGCGATTATTAAGAGAACGACGGTTGCTTCGCAATTTATACATTCGCGCGAATTTGTATGCTAACTGTTTCGAGGCTATTTTATCGAGACAAGCATCGATTTCGTTGATTACGGAATTCTTTGGAGAATAATTATAATAATGGACGATTTTTGACTAGTTTACACGGAATTTTTATCCATTATAAATGGATTAGATTTTAATATTTACGATTTGGATACGATATAAACGATTGCGTGAATTTTAGAAAATTGTGCATGTAAGAGTACGGTATATATGGAACGATAAAGGTCTAATTTTGAAAGCGCGGTAAAAATTATAAGCATGATTTTTAGTCAGTCTATTATACTTTTTATTTTGCCAAGACGATTGTAAATGTACGAAGTGATTTATTTTTAGTTGACAAAACTAGTTGTAGAAATATGGCCAGAAAAGCGAGCTCTTTAATGCAAACTCGGATCAAAAGCAATTTTGAAGGACTATTGCCGAACGAAAATATTTTATATTTGTATTATATTAGAATGCACTATATTATAATATAATTTGTATTATATTAGAACTGTAAATGTTGAAAAAAGCAATTTGTCACGCTACTCCAGAGCAACGTTATAGGATCGCAGAATTTTCGCGAAGTATGGTTAAATGCTTGGAACATTCTCGACAGGTTAGTTCGATGGAAAATCGTTGGAAAGGGGGTGGAAACAGGTGGGAAATCGGCTAATAACTGTTTCTACCCGGTGGTCGTTTTCGTCCTTCATAACGCGGGCCCGTTTTCGTCTTTTTTTCCCTATTCATTTCTCTCCGGTTCGACGATCGGTGTACGGGGAAACATCTGAAAAGATGAGTTTCGCCGGTGTCCCATCCTATGCAAACATCCCGGGCTATTTGTACGGTGTACCGCATCTCAATGGAAACGTTATTCTATTTCGAAATCATTTTACTTGGTAATACGATTTTCTGTTTACCTCGGTTTCTTTAGGTCGCGCGAAATTGCGCATGAAATTTCGCCTCTCTATACGCTCGTCATACCCGTTCGTCTATCATAATCCCTAGACGCGGGACTTTCAGTTCGGCAGACGTGAAATTTATGAACTCCGAGCCCGTTTCCAACCCCGGACACGCACGCGTAATTCTTTTTAATTATCCGACGGCTCGGGGACTCGCACACACCGTCTCTCTCTCTCGCTCTCTCGCTCTCTCGCTCTCTCTGCCAATTAAAATTCATAATTCGCTTTGGAAGTAGCTTTTTTACTGGCTTTGTTTCCATTCTTAGTCGGATTCAATGAGCCGTCTTAACTCTTCTACTCTGGTTTAATATCATGTAAAGAATATTTCACTTTGCTTCGGAAAGCTATACTTAATCTTTCTTGCAACGCGATGCTGTGAAAGAAATTAATAAACGGCATAGTTATTATATATTTGACAAGTGATCGAAATATAGTATAACGTTCTTTTCGCAAGGAAGGATATTATAGAAAGCATAATAGCGTACTTATACATTTCCTTAGTTAAATTTTAAAATTGGAAACGGTAATTTCACAAAAAAAAACGTTTTTCACCAATTGCAAAAACTAGAAGACAGATACGAATGCATTTATTGCTGTAATAATTTTAATAAATTTAAAATAATGTCAAAACTTCGTCAGACTTCCGCATAGACATTTTTGCCATAATTGCATAAAATCTGGTTATAAGACAAGAGGTTGAATGGAAAGTACTGAGAGAAAATATGAATAAATTATTTCGTTTACCTAAACAACCAAGTTACATATTTACAATTAATTTGGATAAAACGCCGCATATTCCCTGGACTTTAAATGGAAGATTCAAGGGATTTGAGCGATTCGCAACGGGTCTTAAGGTTAAAGCAGCCGGCTGGAAAAATGGCGCATCTGGTGCGTAATTTCTTTTTCTCGAAGCGAACAGTGCCATTGTAAACCGGCGCAACGTTAAACCTCTTTCGCCGGCACTTAATAGCGTGTAAAGATGATGCATCGCGCCGTTTAATTTTCTTCTCGCAGCCGGTATCACGATCGAAATAATTTCTGGCCGGGTTTTTGGGGCCGTTCCGCGGCGAACGAAACTTATTGCTCGCCGCAAAGTGCGAGATCCGCAACTGGTGGTTGATAAAAAATGAAAGTATGCTCGATCTATATGCATCCTGTCCGAGCGAGAACTATTTTCCCCGGCCCGTTGAAATTTTTGGCGTTTCGAGAAGTTCGCGCGTTCGATTACAAAACCTTTGTGTTTACGACGCGGCGTCCTCCGTCGCCGTCCCTTTTTCCGTGCGGCGTTTTACGATAGGGAAATCATGTCGCTCGGTATCTTGACCTCTGCCGGTTCATCCGTAACACACCGAGCGAATGTAAATATTTTCCACAATAGAACGGCGCTCCGTCGCGCAGCTCGAGAAATGGCTCACTCGCGGTGTCGTGCTCGTGGGAGCCGCGACAGTCAGCGGCGGAATGCATTTTTGAAAGTGCAGTTTAAGACATTTATTTTCATTACGGTCAGTAGCTCTGAACTTTCTTTTTTGCGAACTGTGCTTGAACGTTATGGGACAATTCTATTTCCCGGGGCTGGATATTTTCGCGTTTTCTCTCTTGGAAGCGTGCGATGCGTTAGCGCAGTTTGTCTCTTGAATGCAGTTGTGTGCAATGCGTCATTCTATTTACATTCTGTCTCTTGAAAGTAATTCCTGCGCAATGCATAATTTTACATTTTGTCTCGCGAATGTGTTCAATGCATTACTGTATTCTACGTGTTGTCCGTTGAAAGTAATTGCGTGCAATGCATCATTATAATTCGTCTCTTGAAGGTGACCGTGCGCGATGCATTATCGTGTGTAATTTATTAAACATCACCGAGCATTGCGTCATTATATTTCGTCTTAAAAGTGATCACGTGCAATGCATTATTATATTACTTAGTCTGTTGAAAGCGATTTTGCGAAATGCATTGTATTTTACGTCTCGCCTCTTGAAGTAATTGGGTGCAGCGTACCATTATTTTCTATTTCGTCCTTTGCAGCCGATAGGGCATATAGAATGCATTATTATACAATAAAAGAATTCTATGCAGAGATCTCTCTCGATATTGGTTTTATCTCGTGCTTCACGATTTTCTTTCTTGACATTGACCGTAGTCTATTATTGCATCGTTATTACATGCATATTATTGCATAGCAGAAGCGCAAGGTATTATTGCACCCGGAAGTGCCTTTCAATTCCGCCCTTTTAAATGGATTAAATCGCTCGTGCCCGGTATTTTTTTTAATTTAGCTTCTCAATTTTCCGATGCACCCCGATTCCGCTTGCATAAACTGATCGTGTAAAGTGCAATATTGCATCGCGCACTGAATTCCGCGCGCTGGGCACCGTTCAATTTTCTATCAACGTTGTAACGCGGCTCTATACAGAGCACGCTGCCCGCGTTCTGTTTAATTTGTCTCATATATACCTGCGTACATAACGATGGATACGGTGTACGAAATTGTTTGTGTTTAGGGTACACCAAATTACCGGGCCACGCGTTCTGTTTAGAAGCCATTGTTGCATTTTTCATCGGAACCGCGAGAGCGTAATTCTGCACAAAGGCTTCTGGCAAAATATCCGTGGCCCATTTACGCGTATCTCTTCCGCGAGAAAATTGAGATTGGAAAATTTAACACAGTACTACATTTAGTAAATAATATATTTAGTAAATGTTAGTACAGTCTAAATAAATCCTTGATTAACGGCACGGGGAAGCGGTTTGCTTTTGTTGAACGCAATGTTTAGACAACAGAAAACCCTGTTAATATAGCAAATATATATAAACAAATAAAAGCAAGCTTGTTGATTTAACTCGAATTAAATTGTTCCTGCGGAATCCATCGCAATCGTATTCTTCCTTCTGTATTTTCTGATATTCAGCGACGTTTGATCACATCGAACGACGACTGCATATTTTAATCGTAATTTCATAATAATAAAAATAAGCTTTCCATCCGTCTTTTCTCATTTTCCCGCTCCCAAATCTAAACTGGGTTAAGCGTCCTCCGCGTCCAATGTTTCATATGACAGGAACACGAGTCGTTGGAAAACTCGACAAGAAACCACGTACGGACCGGCGAAAAGCTCGAGTTATCCAAAGGACCGGCTGTTAATTACGTTTTCCCATCAGCAGGCGAGCCCGGGAGCACCATGGCCGTCGAAGGCTCTTTAAAACTCGGGTATCCGAATCGATTCAAATAAGATCGACAAGGATTTACGGTGTGGCCCTTGGAAATAAAAACGGCGGGACAGTAAAACCCGGGGGATCTGACAATTCCAGTGGAAATTACTCGTCGGTCGTTACGGTGGGTGGGGGAGAGGGGGCGGGGGGGGGGGGGGGGGAGGCAGGGTAATACGACAGAAACCGAGGGGGAACACGCAAGGAGGCAGGATCGCGGCACGTGAATCCCGAAGCTCCCTGAGAAGCGCGAGCTAAAGCCGTCGTAAAGTACATATCCTTGCAGTTAGAGGCGAGCGTCGGGGATCTTTGCATGAGGAGGATCACCGGCGTTGTACAAGCTACGCGGAGGTGGCTGCAGATAAGAGAGGCGGGGGACCAGAGGGCTGTAGACGGAGGCGGGGGAGGCGGGGGCGAGCGAGAAGCGGGAGAGGCAAAAGGAAGAGCAGGAAGATGGTACCGGTGGAGTAGTGATGGGCGATCTTGAAAAAAACTATCGATGTTGAAAACATCGATTGCAAAAAGTATCGAACGGCGATGCTTCTGTTAGAAGAAGATTTTACGTATTTTTTTAATAAACAATAAACGACGTTGATAGTCGTACGCGTTGACAAGTATGCGTCGAAAAGTTTAGTATAATGACTTTTATCTCGACTTTTGGTATATTCTAATAAAGTACGTATGTATTATAATAAAATATATTATATTATTGCATGGGTAGATGTATGAAAGAAAGCTTCGGAGTACAAAGGGTTAATAAAGATTAAGAAGAATCGACGCAACATTGCTCGTCGCTACGATGGAGATACGGTAGAAAAAGAAGGCGGAAAGAGCGTTGGAAGCGAGAGAAGGAGGCCGAGGAAAGGCGGCTCGGACACGATACGAAGAAGAAGGACGCCGCGAACGAAATCGTGGCCGCGTGTGTCGGGCAAATGCGCGCGGAACGCGATAGATTCGTGCGACGAGGCCGCTGAAAGGAATCGGCACGGAATCGGGTCCCCGCGAAAAAACCGATAATGAAGCGGCGGCAAGTAGGCTCGCAAGAAAAGCGGAAGAAGTCGAGGAAAGGCGATGAAATTGCCGGGTACACTGTCGACGACGGTGGGATAAATCGGGAGACCGAGCGGGAAAAGTGCGCGCGAGGAGGACAGAGGCGGAAGAAGAAAAAACGGCGGCAGACGAAGGATCGGGGGACGAAGAAGAAGAAGGGCGTTATCCGGGCGTGGATGCGGAGAAAAATGCGGACGGGTCGGTGCCGTAGAAAATCACATGCTCGCGGGAGGAAGGGGCAGGCGTGTTTCAGAAGAAGAAGCGGTATTTAAGCGGGTTTGAAGCGGAAGAGGCCGGCCGAACTGCGGGGCGCGGTGGAGCGGCTCGGAGGTAAAGTCGCCGGATCCAGCAAGAAAAATCGAAGACAGCCGAAGTTGTCGGCCAGGCGAAGGTCCCGGCGAAATGCCGCGGCATTTAGGAGAACAACGCGTTGACCCGGAAGTCGAGGCGGATAAAAGGGACGCGCGGCGTCGTATCGACGAGGATCGGAGCGGATCGGAGCGCGTGCGGTCTTCGAGACGAGGAAGAAAAAGGGTCAAGGAGGCGGGCTGGTCGGAAAGGGAGAAACGGAACGATACTCTTTCCGAGGAAGGGAAGAGGAGGAGGAGGAGGAAGAAGAAAGGAATTGGCCGAAGAGACGAGGAGGATTGCTGGGGACAAGGAGGAAGAAGAAGAAGAAGAGGACGGTATCGGAGGACGAAGAGGAAGAAAAGAAGGGAGCCAAGGTAAAAGGGAGACGTGCGAGAGAGGAGGCGAGGGGACGAGGTCTGGGTTGGGTAAGGTGAGGGCTCCTACGGGTGAGTACCACTCACTTCATTGACTCGTGCGTACGCCCGCACGTCTGTCAGTCCATCCTCACTCACTCGATCCTCGCCTGGTCACGTAGCCGCTCCACCGTGCCCGGTCTTCGACTATCTCTCCTCCGATAATCGTCGTCGGCGTCGTTGCTTTCGCCGTTCTCGTTGTCGTTATCGTGCTCGACCTCCGCGCGTTGAGGTCAAACCCAGGATCCGACATCGCGCATCCACGGTCTTCGAATCTCGGTCTGCCGGTTCCGGGCCACCAGATCCAGCCGCGGTATCGCTCCGGCTCGAAACCACACCGGCTGGAACCAGCCCGAGGACCACCAGGATGACCAGCCTGGCCAGGATCCTTACGGTCATGACGCTGTTGCTCCTGGACACGTCCGCCACCTGGGGCAAGAATCAGCAGATCAAGCCCGGTGAGTCTTTCCAGATCCTCTAGTCGTAGTCGTTTGACCTCTTCAAGGATGCTGCTATGCGCATGTCGTTCGTATTTAACGGTTTGCCGACCGGAAGTCTATTAAGTGCTGCGAGGCTTTACGGTAATCGTTTTATTGACACTTTGACGGCCAACCCTGTAAATCGTAGAATTTTATTAAATTCTAATCTACTCGTTTAGTGAAATTGAAATTCATAATCTCCGAAGCTTTGCATAATTATTCATTTTCTAGAAGTTTCAACTGAATGTTTTTATTTTAGACTTATCGAAATAGTGAAGACGCTGTCGTTAGAAATAACCGAATAAATTGCTCGATTCAAGCACATGCTATCGTACAAACGACGATAAATTCAGTCTTGCCATTCTTACAAAGTATAAAAGAAACACCGGTTAGTTATTTCGAGATCTTTCTAGATTTAGTGTTAAAGTGATCGTGGTGAAATGATTAAACAAACTCCGAAGAATATTGTAAAGTGGGAACCGTGTTATTGGATAGACAATAATTGTTACTCGTAACAATTCAGTGTGAAATAATAGTTGGAATATTTCGTCCTTGAAGAGGTCGATGCACTTTACGCGATGCAAACCTGCACCGGGCAGGTTGTTAAATATTTTTAATTAATACGACATCTCAGTGAGATTCGGAACGCTTTCGAGATAACGTTCGTTTGGCTACGTTTTGCAATCGATACAAACCGTGGAGGATATAAATGCGAAAAGGATTACGCTCTGTTTTAATTAGCATTTATCGAAACGATCGATGCGTCTTATCGTGGTTTCTATCAAGAATGAAATAACGCCGATTCAAATCCAACGACAGTTAAAAAAGCAGTATTCTTTATTTCTTGTACAGCTTTAATGTTGACATAAAAACGATCCCGATCTAGTGGGAACATTACTTCGTATTTATGGGTTAATGAACACGTCGGCGGTGTTATGTTATACCGAGTAAATGGGAGAGTTATTCAATTCTCGTTCAACTGAAAAGTGAGCTTGAGAAGAGTAATATTCATTGTACTCTTCATTTTTATCGACACAACTTTCTCACCATTTCATATATGCATAAAGAGCGACGGTAGCTAAGCATCCTCGTTAATATTAGTAGCATCAGATTTATCGGAATGACCTATTTACGATATTTACCAGCCCTGCGATTATTAAAATCACATATTGTTAAAATTCGCCAATGATTTCTTCGGAAAACTAGAAGCAATTTTAACATTAATCATTTAATACTGTATATTAAAAATTGGGGAGCTAATCGCTGTGGTCACTGGAAAATATACGCCGCACCGAAAAGTAGTCCGCCACTTTTCAAAACGACGGCTGCCAGATCGAAGAACAAATCCACTACAATCAGCGAGAGAGCAACACTTTCTTCCATTATCCCGGATCCCTACATTTCATCGCGATACACCGCGCCGTTACCAATCCGACTATCTCCAATTTCTAATCAGAACGGTAGCAACATCATCGTTCGAACGTTTCGGTCGCGGCACGATTTCCACTTCCGTTCGTCGGCGCGCGTTGCTATTGTCTGGCCCCGTCGCCCGTTTTCCGCGTGTCGGCCGATTAATTAGAAAAAGGGGATCGGTCGCTGTCACAGTTCTCCGGCTCATTACGGTTCCCGGTTTATCGGCGGCCGATCTCTGACCGACGAAAAACCAGCGAGAAACCATTGTCGTGCGATCGACGGACTTCCGAAGAAAGTTTGCATCGGCAGATGTCAGAAACTCGCGCCAGTCTCCCACGTGATCCCGTGGGACCATTCGGGGAGGGGGCCATTGTCTTCCGCGAGGATCGCGGGATCCATGGATCGTGGGTTGCGCAATACCTGCGGATTCGGGGAGGTGAACGCACCGA
>CM052150.1:4267633-4283557 GCA_028455555.1 Augochlorella aurata | reverse complement strand
CCATAACCATCGGTAACTCTTCCAGTGGATGCAGACGAGTCCCCGACGCTGGTGCTGGACCGTGCAGACGCGACAGCGCCGTCGCTGCACCAGCCGATAGTGTCGCCGGACCCATTCCGGGACGTGATCAAGACCGAGCCAGCGCCGGATCTGCCATCGCTGATCGAGGACATGCTGCCGTACCTGGTGGAGCACGGGATCACGACGCCGAGACCGAGCAGCAGCAGCACGACCCTAAATCCTCTGCAGAGCCAGGGCTCGAATCAGCTGAAGCAGTCGTTCAGCTTCGACTACATAGACAAGCTGACACTGGTCCGACCTCCGTACGACTACAGACCCGAGGACGGAGGAGAGAGACCAAGCACCAAGTACGCCGTCAGCCAGGACAATCACCCGAAGGAGCCAATCCCGGCCGGCTATCCGAAAGACAGCGAGCTGGACCGCGAGTCCGACAAAGCAGAGAGACTGGATCGCGAGAAGATCGGTTCATCGATCGTGGAGCAGTCCACGAAGCTGCCGGAGGATCGATCCAAGAACGTCAGCGATCCTAACCCGAGCCTCGACCTCGTCAAGTCGAACAGTTCGAAGAGCGAGGACGCGGAGGATTCTCAGATAGGCGACACCAAGGTCCACCCTTCCACCGCGAAGAGCCCCGAAGCTACCCCGGAAGAGCCGATCTTCTCTCTGGACAGTGTCCTCGATCTGCTGTTCTCGAGCAATAACGAGGCCAGCACTGAAATGTCCACTACGGAAGCTTCCACACCTACGATCAGCAGGCCCACGACACAGTCGAGCTCTACGAGGTCGGCGGAGGACGACAGAGGGCCGGTCACGGAAACATCCTCGAAGATCCTGGAGAACGAGATCCCGGTCTCGGTGGCCAGCTTGCTGAAGCTGGCCGGATGTAATATTTACGGCAGGATGTACCGGGTCGGCAGGATCATCACCGAGCTATCCGGACCCTGTCTGGAGTGCAGGTGCACGGAGATCGGCGTCCAGTGCAAGCAGCTCCAGTGTTGATTGCGGCTGCCCGGTTGGCGGCGAGGTTGTCTTTCTTTCTCTCGTCCCGCGGCGAGATTGGGGGACGGATTGATGCATTCACTGCTGTTTGACACTCGTTCGACGGCTAAGCCGGGTTCCACGGGGATCCGGCTTTATCGAAGGTCCGGTCAGGACGGCTGTTCTTTGACCCTCCGGAAACTAGATTGCGGGTTTTATAGCGGTTGCGAAGTACAAAACGCAGTAAGCTGCAATATAGAGTAAATGCCGGATCGCTGGAACTTGGAAGGGCTTCTAGGCTGAACCTGATAGCGGAATTCTTGATGGGAGACGCAGCTTTTGCGGAACAGTTCGGAGAAAATGATTAGATTGCGGGGAGTTTGGAAGACTGTGACTGTTGCGATCTACGTAACCTGGTTAAATCCATGTGGTCAACTTTCAGAAATTTATTAGAATTTTTTAAAGATTTTTTAGAAATCATCGCAAAAATTTACAATTGTTGCTATGACTATTTACTATGAGTTTTTCTAACTGTTTTATCTATTTTCTAAATGTTCTGCAGTGATTAGAATAAACAGGAATTAAGCAGAAATTCCACTCTTTTTCAAATCGTCTTAATAAATTAGAAATTGTTCGCCACTGAGTAGACACGATCCTATTTAAGTCCCGTGGATGGAAATTTCAGTTTTGACGACAATCCGCAATTTTCGGAACCGCGATATCGATCATTAGTAACAAGATTGCTCGTTTCCCTGTTAATCGGTGCGAATTATCGAATTATCGATCGGGTCTCTCTTTCTCTTGGTCAGATCTTCGACGTCCGAGTGTTGATCAGTTTCCCTCTAATTGGTAATTAACGTGGAACCGCCTAATCCAGAAGACTGAAAAATCGAATCGAGATTGTTAACTTACCTTCCTTCCCTTTTAATGTTCGTTAATCGTGCTTCCTTTTCTCCTAGAGACACGAGCAGTGAATACGTTGATTCGTTAGCGCTAGGTGCTCCTTCGTAGCTCTCACTTTCGTTAAGCGATTAGGTGATCGGAGAACGCCGCCACGGTTGAACGAAGTTTTGGATCGATGAAATTTATCGGACGTGCTCTGAACGCTTTCTTGCTGTGCGATTTAGACCGACGAAACGGTCCGGCACGTTTTTAGCAACGTCGTGCCACGGACGCTTGTTAATTAACAGGTATCGTCCCCCTTGTATTCGATTTATTAACCCTTTGCACTCGAAGCCATTTTAACTCTGAGTTGAAAATTGTTTTTCCGACTTACAGTATTTCTATATTATACGACTTAAGCGCACTTTATATATATCGAATTGAATTTTGTGACTCGTGTAGCAATTTGACAATTTTTAAAATATTTTGATAATGTTAAAATTAGCTTGCAACGTTGTATAACAATTTCCTGTGGCGAGTCGGAGTCACCAGTCGAGTGCAAAGGGTTAATTCCTATCAACTCTTATCAACTCTTATCAACTATTAAATAGAACTCGAAATAAATATTGATTTTTGAAATTGTCTTCGCGCTAGATTTCCGATCGCAGGGCTTCGTAGATATATTTTTACCCTGAAAAAGACGTCGAGCCTGCTCGCTAAAATTGAACGCTGCTCCAACCGTTTTAATTTCTGTAAAATGTCGAATCTCGAGTCTCGCGCCCGTCTTTTTAACGCGAGTGCATTCCTCGAGGCTGCGAAGAGTGGTTCCCCGGCCTTTTATTCCGACGGCGTCGTTGACCAGGACGTAAACGCTCCTCGGAGAAGATCTATGGTCCGGGAAAGATCGATCAGGATGTAATTGTGAGGAATCGTCCTTCCGTGCTCCGCACGGATAAGTGGATAAAGACGGAAGTTAGCGCCTCGGCCCCTCCGTTTTAACGGGAATTATACGGGCGCTGTATATGCGCAGCCGAGCTGCGTCATTTTGATTTATCTGCGGCAATTTATCTTCGAAATGCAAAGGGTAGGAGCCCCGGGGACACCGAGGCCGTCCAAATTATCTCGTTAAGTTCGTTCCGATTTTTCCGCGAGCCCGCTTACGACCGGCGATCTCGCGATCGAGGATCGCTGCGGCATCGTCTGGATCGTAAACGGGACGCAGTGACGAAGATTCGGAATGCTCTTACACGAGAATTCGTTGTTGAATTGGCTCGGCAGTTTTGTCCCGCGTTTCGGTTTTAAATTTCTAGGAGATCTAGCGTTGGACTAATCGAAATCTCGCGAATTTATATTTGATATTTTTAAATTTTACGTCGCGTCTATTACTTAATTTGTTGTCTACGTTCTTGAGGATTTCATCGTTTACCGTAGTTCAATTGCAATTTGAAGTTCTGATGCTCTGGACTATGGTAGATTGATCTAACTTGTAGATTGATTCCAACTGGCGCAATTATTGTCCTGGAACTATGAACTTCGAACTCGCAAATCAAACACGCTCTGTGATTTTCTATTCGATTTTCGTTGGAAACATTTGTCGATCTATGCAGGATCTCAGAAAAGTAATCGTTACCTTCTAAAATAAGATACGAAGGTATCTTCCTCTATTCTTCAAGTAAATGTCTCGTTTGATCATTCCGTTGACGCGCGCCAGCGGAGATTTCGTTCTTCCGACAGGTTCAGAATGCTCGTCCGTCGAATCGTTTTATTTATTGAAATTCTCCCGCTCAACCGTGGCTCAGCAACTAACAAAACCGTCCTCGTAGGCACGTCCGATCTTGTACGTTTCTTTTTACAGTTACTGTAGCGTAGCCCCACGTAATTATAAATCTATTGTGATCCGTATGATGCGGTGTCGATTGATCCAACGGCGGCCCGACTGGCGAGAATGTTATTAAAAACGAATCGATATCAACGAGATGTAAGAAATGCGATATGTTTTTGTTCGATAATCGACAGACTGCCTACGACGAATTCAACAGTCGTAATAAGGAGATTCACCCCTTGCACTATAAGGAGTCGGACTCGTCAAGATTTCGTGAATGATCTACTGGATAAATATTTGATCGAAGACTACAGGTGAAAATTAATTAAAATACAGAATAAAGAAATCTCGTTCTGTCGTGGAATTTATTAAGAAAGTCTAAGTGCTAATTAACCCATTACCCGCCGCAATTCAAAAATCGACAGAATTATAAAAATACCTACTTTTATTTTAAGCTTACTTAAATTGAATTTACCATTATTATTATTATTTATTTTCAAATTTTGAAAATATTCCCATTATTGCGACATAATGATATAATAAGTAATATTATATATGTAATATTATTATTATTATACACGTAAATATAAGTATAATAATATTATATTAATTTAATATTAACTTAATATTATTTCAATATATATTTGTGTCCTTAAAAAAGGACAATGGCGGGTACTGGGTTAAGAACGTTGCCGCGAAACAAAGCCTGCTGCAAGGGGTTCTCCTCAAATCCTCGAAAAAATACAAAAATTTCTGACGACGTTTACCTGTCTCTGCGAGCTGCACGATTGCACTTCCCGGGCGTGCGACTGCAGGGAAATGCGCAGAAAAAGCAGTTCTTCGAGAATACAGTGGGAGGTAGCCGTCTGAGCCTGTCCGCGTTTCCGGTTCTCGATATTCGGGATCCGTGTAGAAGCGATCCGAATTAACCGGAAACTCGAGCGGAGCTCTGAATACTAATGCAATTAATTCCCATCGGAAAGTTTCTCTCTCCGTCTCTCTCTCTCTCTTGCTCTCTCTTTCTCTCTCTTTACCAGTCTGGCCCCGGCCGACGTTCCTCTCGAACAAACAAACCGGACGAATGGGGAACAGATGGTCGAGCCACGCGAAGTATTCGACTCGTTTCAGCAGAAACCGGCGTCCCAATAAAACGAATCGCCGTTTTCCGACGCGGTTCCGGGCCGGGGAGGCAGCAAAGAATTTCATTTCGACGGAGTAATGGCGGCGTTATTGAATACAGAGGAGAGAGTCGCAGGAGGACGCGGAATGAAGTCGCCTCGCGCTCTTGTATGTTTTCTTCCTCTTCCACTCGATGGAGCGGAGAGCGTGGAGACGGATCGAGGGAGCGAAAGATCGAGAGAGCGAGAGATCGAGAGATCGAGAGAGAGAGATTGAAAGAGAGCGAGAGGGACATTTAAATAATCCGAGAGAATCGAGAAACAAACGCGGATTAAAGTTCCTCGGGTAACAGGAATATTTTCTTTTCCAGAGAGATGTTCGTTTCGCGGGTCGTCGGTCCTTGTCCCGCGGAGCAACAAGTGTTTCATGTCGCCTGACGCGGCCTCCGTCGGATTTAATCGAACCAAAATGTATTCTCCGTTTGCCGGGACCCGTCGACGGGGTCCCGTTTGCGAAAAAAACCCTAGAAGTCCGTCCGCTCGAGCGACGTCGCGCAGTGCTCGGCTTTTTTCGGAGAAGATGGGACAAATATCGGCGACGCTTGAGATTCTACTTTATTGGAAAATAATATAATTAATGATACCTTTTAACCCTTTCGCTTCGAGCGACGGATATGTCCGCCATCCGCGCGACGACTTGCGCATACGAACGACGGATATATCCGTCATCCGAAAAATATGCCAACTGTAATTGGTTTAATGTTTTCAGAGTAACTAATATAATTTTGTACAAGTCTTTTCATATTAAAAATGTGAAGAATACGTGCTATATTAGAGCAACAATTGTTTTATAGTAATTATTTAAAACTTGAAAAACGTATATACAAAAACTACGCGCACTGTGCACATTTCTGGCGCGTGCTTCTGTACAGTGACGACACTTTAGCGGACTGGGATCCCGAAGCGAAAGGGTTAATCGTCGCGGATGGATGCGTGAATGTAAAGGAACGATTTTACAGGATTAAAAACCCGCGAGATGAATCCTTGGTATACAAGGCAGATTAAAATGGGACATCAATGGGCTCATTACATGGAACTAAGCGAACCTAGTAGAAATTTCAAGCTACGGTAAATTCTCCATAATTGTCCTCCGGTTTGTAAACAAGTATGGACAATTTGGGAAGCGGAGATACGATTATTAGAGCGACTCGTTTTTATAGTTGTCGACAATCGGCGAGTGTAAGGAGTCGCGAGGCTCGAATAATCGCATCTCCTCTTCGCTAATTGTCTATTTTGGTTTACAAGCTGGAGGACAATTAAGGAGAATTGATTATACTTTTGAATTCGGTAATTGCAGTAAGGATTACCGAATCATATGTGACGAGGAAGAATTCACGATAATCAAGTTATAGGTTATGCGAGAAATTGGAGGCGCTGTATAAATGATTCATTAATTATTGTAATAAGTGAAAGTGACATTGCCAGTTTTCTAAATAATTTCATGGTGATTTCGTTGTAGAGGAAAATTACTTTCTAGTTTCAAATGATTCAATTATTCAATTATTTCGCTTCGAATTGAAGCAAACGAAGCGGCACTAATCGATTATAAATATTCGATAGCAATAAATCGCGTAACTGTTTTCAATTTACGTAGCCATTTTCGTTGAAACTTTGTCCCATTTTTAAGGGTTCTGTCGATCACTGCGCGTCGGGACGACGATCGATCGCGTCGATCCACTGCTGATCTAGTCTTGAACAATTCCGCCTGACTTCGTCATTTTTCATCGAACCCGACGATGCAAATAATTAAGGCATTTTAAAAGCTACGTATTTTTAGCTTATTTCTCACATGGATTCTCAAGGAACAGTAAATTCTAAAACGTTAATAATATGTTAATAATATTAATAATCTACGGATATTACTCGCACAAAAATGTGAAATAATTCGGAAGAGTAGACAGGTTAAAAACAATTAACAATGTCGATACAATACTCCCGCCCTATTAAATTCATTAAAAAGGGAAGTTATTCCAATATTTCGAGACAAAATTTTTGTTTCGCATAATGATCCACGGTCTAACAATTAATTTCCAACGAGCGTATGCTACGTAACGAGCACGACTCGTTCTCCAAAATTTGTTAATCATTACAAGCACCACGTAATATTGTAATATATTCCAAGAATCCTGCTTTCTCCAGAAAATGAAATTCACTGTTTATAAAACAGCAAATAATTTCGCTATTGAAAAAGTATTATATATCACAGGATGCGATCTACAGAATACTGTCTCTTGAGCGGAATCACGCGTGTAACAATCGTGAAAAAAAACTACTAAATTATAGATCTACGAAATTCTGAAAGAATCGAACGAAAAAGTGGTCTACCCCCGCAATGAATGCTTCTTAGCAATTCAGAGCCACAGTGTCGGAAGCACATTTTCCAAAGCCGATGATCCAGAAGAGGATCGATACGGTTCGAGACTAGAACAGCCGTTTAATACGATCGAGGACGATCAGGTCGATCCCCGCTCCTCGCGGCGGCTTCCTTGTTCTAAGATTCTTAGGGATGTAAGAGGATTATAGAATAAGTTCTAAAGTTTCTGTGTCATTCATCGACAAGAGCAAGCTCCTGCCGGTTTAATCGTAGCATTGTAAGGGTAGCCAGTAGACGATGCGATCGATCTAGAAACACACACGCATACACAGACACACAGAGACACGCGCACACATTGTAACCGATCCTGTACACGTATGCATCGCTTACATATGTACGTAACATAGAAAGGCAAAATCCGAACCGGCCGACCTAAGTTTTCCAAGCAGCTTCGTCCTGCCTCGAAGTTGATGACTTAAGCCCGACTCGGATCGCATGGAAACACCGGCGTGCCGGTTTCCGTGTCGCGTCAAAACGCCGTAAATTCGCTCTGAATGCCGCACAGAGGCTTGTACTATGTGTACGTTTTATGCTCGACGTAATAAACGTTCTCGGAATTCACTCTGTCTACGGTTATTGTCTCCGCTGGCCTCCCGCCGGATGCCGGGGATAATATTTTCTTACCTTCTTTCGGATGATCTCCCGCAGTCCGTTTGCTCGCGCAGTCCTTCGATCCTTCTTCTGCCGGAACGGACAAGAAAAATGATACGCTGATGCTTACGTAAACCAATAGTCCCCCGGAAATAACCGGGAGATTACGCTCGGAAAAATAGAAACAACGGCGGCAGATGTCCGGCCGCTGTTCGCCATCTCGACGCGGGAGCAACGGAGCAAAGGAATGGAAAGGCGTTTGAATCGATAACGAGGCTTGTCGACGATCCCGTAGAAGTTCGTGGAATAATAATGAACGCTGTAAGAAGCGATTTGAAACCGTCTGGTTAGTAATCCTTTGCACTCGAGCGGTGACCGCGATGCATCATGAAGAACGTTATATCGCATTTCGAAGTAATTTTTATATTATCGGATTTGAAAAATTGTTAAAAAGTAACAAGACTCAACTTTGTACGCATAAAATACACTTTGTTAGATAAAATGGAAATGCTACAAAAGTCAGAACAATTAATTTAGCCCTCTATGGGCCGAATTGTTTTCTAAATATCCATCTACAGACAACTTACAAGGCATTTACTTTAATATTTCAGGTTGGTGATGCTGTCAACCGTCATCAATATTGTTACTGATTATCTCAGAGAAATTGCTTGGTAAATTGTCGATATATTAGCACGTGACCTGAAATTTATACGGGCCTATAGAGGGTTAAATTTATGGTTAAAATAATAGCTTCGAGCGCAAAGGGGTGAAACTGGCAAAAGACAATGACAAATTTCCGAAACACCTGCGGGACCAGTCGAGGAATTATTTACCAAAATACAAAAGGAATAACGATACAAACGAAAAAATATAGTTACGACTATTTTAGTCGAAGTGTTATCCATTTGCAGAATAGAATCTCGGAGTGAAATAAAGAAATCCGTTCGACTTCGTAGTAAAATAAAAATAAATGAAAATCGAAAGAAACAACTGCGATTATTTTGATCGGAGCATTATCGATTTCCAAGATAGAATCTCGGAATAAAGAATTTTGTTTGCTCTCACTCTGCTATTGTTAGTAAACCGAGGACTCTCTAGAATTGTCCAGAAAGTCGTGTCGGATAGGCGGGATATGTTGTGATAAAGATCGCGCGGCAACTTCGAACTGCACGCTCACCGCATTATAATAATACAATTAACCGATAGGATAATCGATTATCCGGCTAATTATATCACCGCACGCGAGATAACGACGGAAAATTGGATGATCAAATGACGAGCAAAAGGCGTCAGGATTGTGGGGGACCGCGGGTTTCGACTTTATTGCAGGTAATCGATTGTTTCGATACACAATTGGGGTAGAGCGACAGCTCCTCGTTTAATATGCCCGTGACCGAATCACAGTGTATGTATATAATCGTATTTATATTCAATAGTCAGTTATATTTACAGATCGTATTATCGTTATTATTAATCCGTGTCGACATAGTCGGTAACACTAACATAATCACAGCCAGTTCGCCTCGTGTGTGTGTATGTGTGTTTGTCTGTGTCTCTGTGTGTGTACGCATCTGTGAGTCGGAAGTACACCATTTCTGCGTGTGTGTGTGTGTATATATATATATGTGTCGCGCGTATGCGTGTACGTGTGTATGTAATGTTGGTAAACAAGTAGGTACGATCATCGACTAAACTGCCGGGGAGAACACACCGTTCTCCGTCAGGGTTCTCCACGAATTTCCCATGGAATTTCGAACAAGAAGTCATCGTTCAACCGTTTCGAATACATTATGTTAATAACAAATTACGTTCCGACACAGCAAACACCATCGCGAAGACAATCAATTTAATTTTTCGTTCCGGATGTCGTCTCGAAATCATGTTCCATATTGCAAAATATTCTAGCTCCGATGCAACATTATCTTTCAATTCAATATTACTAACAACGTTAAATTTTAATTTGCAATCGAACGTTCCGATGGACAGAGTTTAAAATATAAGAAAGGTTATTATCACCGGCCGGCGTTATTATCGCCGCGTGCCATTGTTTTACAGGAACGTAAACAGAGAAATTTGCTCAAAAAGCCGCGACGCTCGGCTTAATGGGATGTCCTTTCCTTGTTTTTATAATCCTTTGCCCGCGCTTCGGAAAATACCGGGAAAGAAGACGACAGCGGAGTACGTGTTAATATTTTCCGCCGGGACGCAGAGCGCGGCTCTAAAAAATAGTCTTGCGAAGCGAGAGCGCCGTCTGAAGCCAGCTACCAAGCTTTGGTCAACGCCCTTTTGATGTCGCGAAGGGTTCGAGCCTCCGCTTTAAAAGGAATATCTCCCCGAGAGGAAAGTCTCCTTTAAAACCGATTTTATCAGAAAGTTTCTCTCTATTAGAATCTTTTGATTCTGCAGCGGCCGGCTCGAGAAAAAAGGAAAGTTGCTCTCCCGTGACGGAAGAAAATACCTTCCCTTAAAATCGGGGCTGTCGCATTTTTCCACGCCGGAGCTCCCTCGACTAGAATTTTGTTCTCGAAGTCGTTAAAAAATTCGTCGCAACAAATCGTGTTTCGCGAATCTCTCGGAGCTTCGGAGATAGTTATCTTCGCTACCCTAAACTGTGTTTACTGTGTTCACTACCCTCGGCTCGCTTCTGCTCGAATAATTGCGAGCGACTTCGCGGGACTCGATTTCGTGGGAATTCGTGGAGATTCCGAACACGATTCGGCTCTACGGTATTCCGCTATCGAATATTTTCTACGTACAATTATAAACATATTCTTTTTCTTGGCAGCATCGGCAATGCTCCCAGAGAATGTTCGCGTTTCCACGAGCGCCCGCCCGTTGTCCGAGTCCCTTGGATTCCTTCCTCCCCCCGATGCAAATCTGCTCCCGCGATTCCAACGATTCCCGGCCGGGAATATCGAAATATATTTCAATAATTTATCCGTCCGCTTCCGATCCCTCCGATACGATCCCGGGATCTTTCGTTTCGAGTCCCCCGCTCCCGAGCCCCGCCGAAGGAATCCAAGGGATACTGATACCCGGGCAACGCTTTCCAACCCCCAACAAGCTTTAAATTCTACGTGGAGAAAGGGACCTGTTAGCTTAGCTCAATTATTCTGTAGTTTTATTTTGATCGGAGGTGTCGCACATTAACTGAGGATTCGATAATCGATTCGATCGTTCCGTTTTCGAGAAGATCGACGGCCCTTGGAATAATCCGTTTCGTTCTAATATGGATCGAAATGTCTTTTCGTATTAAAAAATATAGTATCGAAGAACAATGTAAATACATAAATGAAATGGAAAATATAATTTAGCATAGAAGTTTGTTTAATCGAATTAAAAGAAATAATGAAAGTTTATTTACGATCTAGTCGAAACGAACGATCGACCGCATGGATTATCGATCGCGCAACGGTATTTCTGTCCGGCGTGAAACTTACCGGCTGATAGAAAAGTGACCTTAGCTTAGAGTCAGGGTTGCGGTGTCTTAAATGTAAGTTGTGTAGGGGGCTTACCGAACCTCTATCGTTTATCAACCGAAGAAAGGGAGCTTTACGAACACATTGTCCTTCTCGATTCGAGCCTGAAAAAGAGGACAGGTGTACAAAAATTCGGGGCACAATTCCATGCTGTGGATTGAACACATCGCGCACGAGATTAGTTTGGAACACACAGCGTATAGAAATTCGTGGCAGTTTGAAATTAGACAAAAGTAAGTACTTTTCTGGGTAGATTCTGGTGGCGGAAGGTTCGAAAGCAATAAGTACATTTAACGAGCTTATGGTCGCTATCCTATAAATAAGGAACGGATTTGGAAGATCGAGAGGCAGTCAACGAAACCGAGGAGTTCGAATTGTTTAAATAATTTCTAGAAACCGTAGGAAATATTCTCTCTTTGCAACTATCGCTTCAATTTTGTTGATTTAACTAGTTATTAAAGGGAAACCGTGGATTCCCTAGAACTACCTAGAACTCCCTAGGAAGCAGCAGCTTTTCAATTTCGCATTCGCCGAAGCGATCTGCTTTCGAACCGTCCGTCGGAAACGAGTGATTGTAAATAGTAAATTGAACACAGTTGCGATTTCTCGCATGTAAAACGGAGATCGGATCGACTCGGAATCGCGGCACGATCCCGATCTCACGATCCACTGGATTTGATCCGGCTTCGCTGGAATTCTCGGAAGGATTCGACGTTCCTGGGGGCTTACATACCTTACGCTACTCTTATCCGTAGTTTAATATCGAAGAATGACTCGAAACACCCTTATTGATTAACATCTCTAGGGCTGGGCGCGGATTGGTGACGGAGAATCGAGCGAACTAATCCACGAATACGCCGTCGTGATCAACAATCCGCTAATCAACAAATCATTAAACAACGCAAGTCGCTCTAATCCTAGACTCGGACCCAACTAAGGCGTTTCGATCGCCTCGAATACTAGAAACAAGACTGTTGATTATTATAAACACAAAAGTTAACACTAAACTACCGAAACAATTGGAATGTCCGATTCCTGATTTTTGTTTTTATATATATATTATATATATAAACTTCTTCACTGAAGCATATAAGATGATAGAAATTAAATTTCGCCATTGTTGTAAAACAGTATACATCAGTCAAAAAGCGACTCACGTATCATAATTATTACAAGACGGAATTTATTTAATCATCTAGATATTTTTCTGATAACATGTGCTCGAATTTGTTCAATCGTTTCCCACGAGAGACTTTAATTTCAATGAATTTAAAATAACAATTACGGAACCGGTCACTTTGACGGTAGATTTAGGTTAATAAAAGTTAACGTACGTATCCGATACACCGCCCCTCCCACCAATCAACAAAATTCAACAGACCTTAAAGCTTCCGGTCAACAGATTTCCCGCTACGCCACGAGCACCGCTCCATCCTTCAGCAATCCCCGCGCAGCCATAAACAACGATCTACCAAATACTTTTATCGATCAACGTCGCCACCAGCTCGATTGGTACACTGATCGGCGTCCACAGTCCCGAGCAGTCTCGTCCGCGAGTTCAGGCGAACGGGAACGCGGAGCATCGAGCGTCACCAATCTCGAGTCCCTATCACGATTCGACAGACTCGGGAACCCCCCGGGAGAGTCCGACAATGGCACAAAAATTGGGTCCAGGTATCCTGGCGGGTGTCCCCTAGAGAAGATCCCCGGATCCACCGAGTACAGGATCGAATGCGTCGATCCTCGCGGAAGCGTGTTAGCGTTAAATACTCGATTACACCGACCGGTCCAGGTTAAGCGATTTATAGTGGGAGGCTCGTCCATTTGTTCGGGGAATCGGCGATTCGTCAGCCGTCCCTGAAAAACCGTTCCTCGGCCGCGCAACAACCCCCTAATCTCGCAATTAGAGGAGCCGTCGTAAATTTCCCCCGAAAGATGGCCGCGAGCCCGGCAAAGTGTCCGACGGAGCTGCCCGGCGCTCTTAAAGCATCGGGAGCATTGAAAGGGGATTTTCGATTCTGTCGATACGGCTCCGTCTTGGTTCGCGGTCCTCCTCGTCCTATTATCCCTCTCCTCGTTCTCAGCGCGATAGCATCGACGATGAAAAAGGAAACGACGTTTCGGGGTAGCTATGGCGCAGGCAGTAACGGAGTCGCGACCGAAGCGTCCGGTTCGATCACCGATTGTCTCGCGTCGTGCGAGCGCTTTTGATTGTTGATTGTAGGAACGAGAATCCTCGGCTCCTTGGTCACCCGAGAGTGGGCGGCCCAGGGTTTTGATTGTTAACCGTGCAGCAGCCCTCGGCTCGTTGGCCAGCCAAGTGGCCGGAAGTTCGCGCGGCAGCTACTCCGATTCCTTCGAACGGCGCCTTGGGTAATTGATGATCCTCAGTCCCTAACTTGTACAGCTTCTTCCTCGAAATTTCTACGCGCCCGTCCCAGTAAGCTCCGGGACACACCAAGTCCGATTCCTAACTGAACACATTCACGACCGGCTCGGCTGCAGCTCACCCGGAGCGTCTCAAGGTAACAATCACAACGAACATCATCGAACCACTTCACTTCGGCACTCCGTCGAGCCGGAAGTCCTCGAGCTGCTTCCGAGTCCTCTAAATTTCCTCTAGTGTCCTCCGAGCCCCCGCCCACGGCACTCACGAGTCCCTCAGACCCCCTCCACCGCTATTCGTATCACTCGATTCCCACTGGTCGCGCAGTTTCACTCGCCTCCGACCCTCCTGCCGGACCTCCTCGTCCTGCGATCCTGCCGGACGTCCTCAAGAAATGTTCCCGTGTCGAGAAACCGTGCCTCGTACCTACTCGAAAACGCTCTCGGCGGCCTCCCTGATCTTGACGATCAGGAACGACCGTCTGCAGAGCTTGACGAGCAGTTCGATCCTCTGTCAGGATGGCTTCCTCAGCTGGGGCAGCGCGATCAGGTAGATGTTGCCCAGGATGGCGCCAACCACCAGCAGCATCACGCTGACGGCCGACAGCAGCCGCACGAACCTCACGAATCTACGACCTCTCGAGTCCTTCTTGCTCTGGTTCGGGAACACCGCCAGGCCCAGCAGGGGACCGGCCAGGGCCCCTGCCACGTGGGCTGCCCAGCCCACTCTGCCGCAGCCCAGGAGAGCAGGGATTGGCAGCGACGCCACGTCCGCGCTCGCCAGCAGCAACACAGCGCCGAGACGCCAGCCGGCGTACCGCAACTCGCCGTGACACTGAGGCAAACCAAGTGATCGGAAACGATTAGGATCGGGACACGCTTACGCGACGCAGCATGCTCCGGCCGAGGCTGAGATTTCTCTGAGAAATGGCCGGCAAATGAAGGATACGTAACACTTGCCGTCCACTTCTACATAATACTTGACTCTCGAGACATTTTTGGAGCATGCTGCTAGCATACTAGCCTGGCTCGTAAGTGTGTTCCGAGCCTAACTGGCATAGACAAGCAGCCTGACAGCCATAGTTGACGGCCTTAACTCTACAATATCGTGCCCCATCATGAAAATTTGGAACATGGTTTACTAAATATGGATATTATTCAACTCTAATGTTACTCAATTAATAAAATAAAAATAAACAAAAAATAGAAATAAAGTTCTACCCTTCTCTTACCAGTATTTAAACATTGAAGTCAAGGTCGTCAAACGGTAAATATAAATTATCCGGTTCGCGTAGGAATTTATTTTTCACAAAGAAAAGTTAACTAATGTAGCTGTGGTAGAAATCATAGTGCAAAGGGTTAACTATCGACGCGCTGAGACTGTCGCTTGCGTTCCAACCCTAAATGAATTTTTAGTCGATTGGATATTTAGTCGATAATGTCGAGCGAAATTGTATTCGGTCAGTCTTTTATCTCTTATCTGTCATCCGAATAAAATTTTACCCGGCTCTGATAGGCACGTACACGACCGTAGTGACAATAATTGTTACTAAAATTGAAATAACTGGAACAATAATACAGTTTTCGAGCTGGAATTTTCGTTGCTGTTTCTGTACACGATGTTGCAGCGAATTGGGTACGGTTTTTTGATCCTATCCTTTTTTTCACGAGAGTGGAGATATTTTATTAACATTAGATGGTGGAATAATATTCTCAGAATTCGAATCAGCGTATGTCTGATATCAGCTATAGTCACGTGAGATCGTGTGAAATTATGCGATGATCGGAGCGCCCGAACTCTGATATATTTCTGTCTCGAATCTGTTAGAAACGGATCAGGATCACGTGACGTTGTTCACGCATGGACGAATTATATTCCTATAGCATCACGTGATCTCATGTGATATCACGTGACGCGACATTAGCGTATTTCCTCTAGTGTCTACGATTTTGAAGGTGTACCGAAGGAACACCTGTACAAGCAATCCATAGATCCGCGAACTATGAACCGTATCAGCGAATCAAATATATATGTGTTCTAAATTCAAATGTAATTTTACGCATTTTATAGAGATCCGTATATTGTTGTACTCGGATCCCGTCAACACGTACGTGTCCGAGTTACGTGCAACTGCATTTTTGTATTTCGATCGGATATGTTGTCGACTATTGATCATGCTCCACTATCCCGCATTATGACAACGTGTATTTAAA
>CM052150.1:4248066-4261764 GCA_028455555.1 Augochlorella aurata | reverse complement strand
TAAATTAATTTTCCTACCGAGAGAAGCGAATCCTAAAGTTAAGCAATAAAGTATGCGTTCTCTCGGCAGGAAAATTAATTTATGTCTAAATTGCATATTATCTCTTAGCCAAAAATCCTAAGCTCAAAAATATTAGTGCTGGTCACTTACAAGCATAGTGGAAACATCGACGCTGCGCTGAGCCGATGTCACGCGTACGTGACGCCGGCCGATAACCGTTGGCGAGCAAAAATCACGCCAGCGTGACAGCGGCCGGCAAAGTGTTAACGCACCCGCTGCCGGACAGTCGGCCCGGAAAGGCCCGCGACGAGTAATTTCAATCAGCGCGAACGAGATTGCTGCGTTGATTCTCCGATACTTTTCAATCCTGTTTTGTTACGTCCGAAATTAACCTTTCAACTAGATTGCTGTCTAGTCTGAAGTAAAACCGAATTGATATTTTGGTTATCTTCTTTTGACCTTAATTTACCTGTTCGGTAATATTAACCCTTAAGTCGGAGCCATTTTAACTCGAAATACAAAATTATTTGTCGAACCTGTAATATTTCCATTTTATATGTAGCAAATTGAGTTTTTTAACTAACAGTTTTTTAACCCTAGAACGACCTCTTTCCATTTCTCGACGTGACATCGAGGGGTTGCGAGCGACTCGAAATAAAATCTTAATAGTCAAAATATTATTTATTATTTTTAAAATATACAATATAAATTACGGTATTTATACGTTTGCAGACAGTTTAAAAATGTTATAGGGCCACCGACAACCCTGCCGATAAAATTATTTTTAATGGCGCCTTCGAGTTGCCACTCAAGTGCAAATGGTTAATTTCTCGATTTTAACTGTGGGTGCTTGTGATACTCGTAAGACAATTTTTTGAGGTATTCAGTTATTATGTATAGTTATTAAAAGTACTATATGCTAAGAGAGTGCTGTATGTTCCTTAAATATATATTAACAAATCCACAGAGTCAATTATCTTCCCTGAAAATGATTGCAGGTGAACTCTTTATCTCGAACGTAGCAGTAAGGAGATTTCCTGTAATATACGTATCGCGTGAATTAAATTAGTATTTTAGCACAATGAAAATACTATGCATTTTTTAAATATGTATCACCAAATCTACGCAATTTGGAATCGATAAATCCGGCAACTCTACCCCAAAAATTGTCCAATGATTGACTGTGTGTTATTTGTCGTTGATTTCTCATCAATTAAGTCAATATTTTCGTATAAAAAGAAATCCGCGCATTTTTCAATTATGTATGAACAAATTGACAGAGTATAGAATAAATTAATCGACCAGCTCTCCTTAACAATTTAGAGAGTAAAGAGTACTGTAGTAAAGAGATTTTTACTACAATAAGCGTCCCATAAATTATCGACTAATCGACAGAGTTCAGAATCGATACAACCGATCGTTGTTCCCTGAAAAAAAACCGTCCAATGATCGACTGTTTGCCGTGGGGTACGCGGTAAGGAGATTTAGCATCAGCCAAATCTTCCATAAATCTTCCGCTATCTGGCAAGGTCTTAATCAAATTTGCGGCGTCGAATACTGTAGCGGGAAGATTAATTTTTTCGAAGGCAAAAGGAAATCGACGCGGCTGTCAAACGGTCGCTCCATCATTTCGGCGTGGCGCGCGAAGATCGCATCCTCGAGCGATCCGTAAATTTCGCAAATTTTCCCGAAGAACCGTCGCGAGAGCGTGGCCGGTCTCTCTCGGCGGCCGGCGAAGAACTACAAATTCGCAGTCATTAATTATTCCGGCGGCTTGGACCAGTACGGCTACACACGATTGGCTCATTAATTTTCAGCGACGTTCCATCGACTTTCTGTCACGAGGGGCCTTGCCACTCCGAAATCCCGATCCGCGTCCGACCGACGACCACAAATCAAAATCGCGACCGAACACGGCTAAATAATTTCAAAGTTTATGTCGCTCGGCTCTGACTCGCCGTTCAACGTCGGCCTAACGTGTCCCATCAGTTTCTCCTCGATTGCTTTACCTTTTTCGCGGTTTAACATTTTCCAAAGATTTTTCACCGTTGAGACATCGGGGACCAATACGTAGACGATACATAGATGCGACACAAGCGACGTAGTAATTTAGAAGTTGGCGGATCTGTTCGCGTATTTTCCAGGGGTGTACCGTGTCTTTCGCGTCGTGGAAATATCGAGATGATCCGAAGTTATAGCCAGCGTTGGGCATCGATCGATCGGTATTTTTAATTCGGTTAAATGATTGATGAAAACGATTGAAGACATTAATCGTCGAGTCGACGTTCGATGATGAAATTAATCATCAATCGCCGATTGAAAGAGACGATTAATCTTTGTTGATTTTGCGATGGAATTGAAAAGATATATTGATGTAATTCCGCCTGTGTCGTCTTTGTCGCGCTTATTACTTTGTTACAGTTTTCTATTGGAGAGCTATAGTCTATATATAGAACTATATAGTTAATTGCGGTCAACGATTGACAGTGATATTTATTTGTTAACCTTTTGCACTCGAATGAGGCACCACTAAAATTGTTACATCATGTTCCAAAATCATTTTTATATTATCAAATATAAAGTTGTTAAAAGAGTATATGCACAAGACTCAATTTTACGTGCATAAAATGCACTTCGTCGTAAACAATGGGAATACTATGAGTCAGGAAAATTATTTAAAATTTACAGTTGAAACGCTTCCGAGCGCAAAGGGTTATTCGAACGAACGCAATTGCATACAGCAGATGGTTAAATAAAAAATAATTCCGCCTATCTAATGCCAGAATTACTGCCATAGGCATTTAAATAAAACTTAACGACAGCAACAACGGAATTCACGATATTCTAGGTGAATTGGACGGTCGGTTGGGAAAACATTTCTGTTAGCAGATCGCCTCTCCGTTTCGAAAGCATAAAGCCGTAAGGAGCTGTAAAGGAAATCGATTTTTCAAAGCCGCGGCGGCCCGGCGGGTAGCGCTCATAAATACTTTGGGACACATAGGGAGTTCCTAGTGATTTATTCGAACGCGCGGCGATACCAGGGGAAATTACCAGAGTCCCAGATTCGAGGAGAAAGTTCGACTCGACCCGGTTTTGCGGGCAGTTTTAGGGATCTCTTGATTTAGGGGTTTCCCGTGCCGGGGAATTTTCGAAATTCCCCGCCGCGAAATATTTTCCGTCGGGATCTTCCCGGCGCGTTACCAAATATTTTCGCCGGAATATCGTTGCGTCGATTCCGGGATTCTTCGTCTTGGCGGAAAGTTTCGAGGAAAATTTCGAAATCGTCCGGGGGACTCGCGGACGTTCGGGCAACTTCGCGGAGACGTTGGGAATTTAATTTAGCGGAGCCGCAAGTTTTTCTCGGTCGCTCGGGCGAGCTTTCCGCCGCGGCCGAAAAGTTTTCGGATTTAAGTGACACCGCGGGGCCAGGGGGCACCATGGACAAATTTGTTTTCATTAAACCGATACCGGGCTGCTGCTGCCGCTGCGTCTCCTTTTTATTTTCGGGCCCGAGGCGGGTGCGCGCGGTCGGCTCGCCTGCCTAATCCGCTCGAGTTTTCGCCGATAAACGACGAACGTTTCTCGCGATAACACACCGATAATGATTAATCACGGTGGGCCGATAATCGATCGTACGAATAAGCGATTAAACAAACGAGCGGCCCCGGCCCGGCCGGCGAAAAACCTCGCCCCGGCAATTTCCACTCAACGTGTTTCGATTTGTATCGAGCTTACGGTTCATTGGACCATCTCTCGATTAATTTTTGCATTCTGCTGCTCCCTCGCGCGTTCACGCACACACCGGTACGCGGCTCGCGCGCACCGACGCGCGGCTCGCACGCACGGACCCCGCACATGGGGACACTCGGTGTCGAATGACGGCCGCGCTCGGAGGACCCGCGACTTTCGGTATCGAACTGCGCGACCGGAAACCATTCAAAAGATTTCACGCTTTTTTTCGGGGCCATTCTTCTTCGTTTAGTGTCCGCGTTCTTTATGGGCTTGTTTTCCATGAATTAACCCGCGAACGACCGGCCGGAAACAATCGAGCGGGCCAATGTACTCTTCATCTACAACAGAATTTTCATTGTCCACGTGCTTTAGACTTGCTGTTTTTTCTTTGATACAATGTATTGTACGACGATGCTCGTTTCGGTTGAAACAATGCGATGGCAGATGAATGCGCTCGCATCTTTTGTACGATTACGATAAGCGATACGAGCGATGAGAATTTCTTCTTCTGATTTTTTAAGTTGATTTTTTATGTAAGCTTCGGCGCTTGTTTGGAGATGGATAATTGCAGATGATTTGAAATAATCGTGAGGTCGGAGTTTTATTTAGTTCCGATTTTGGAAATAATATTGTTGGAAATATTAGCATTAATGGCGTAACAATTAGACCGCGAATTTGATGCATTTATGAGAGAAACAATTTGCTCGGATACAAAACAGTGCAAACATTTGAAGAATGTACAAATACTGTTGCACTAATTTCAAGCCATTGATGTTGTTGAGAAACAAAGTAAGTAACTATGCAGCTCGTGCATGTTGCAATTAGTGTAAATAATTTTTATTTTTCATAAGAATCCACGGTATAGTAATAATGGACTGGTATAGTATTTTCTGGCATATAATTGATTAACATTGATTAATTACTGATTGATTAATTTTCCTAATGGAGATTTTTTCATTTTCCCAGTGAACTATTGTTATTAATATATTATTTATTATAATTAATATATTATTACTATACCACTATATTAACAATATTATGCTATACTACTATATTATTATACTACTAGTACTACTATATTATTATGCTACTAGTACTACTATATTATTATGCTACTAGTACTATAATATAATATTATACTACTAATACTATAATATACTATTATACTACTAGTACTATAATATAGTATTATACTACTAGTACTATAATATACTATTATACTACTAATACTATAACATACTATTATACTACTAATGCTATGCTATACTAATACTATACTATGCACTATACTATTAATATTATTCTACAGTCCAAACAAATCCAAAGGTAGCGATAACAAAGACCTGAACCAAGTTTCATTTCAATACGCGACGAATAAATATTCGAATTTATTTAGATTTATGCACTTTACAAGACTCGCGAGCGAAATAATGACGTTGATATTTTCCTTATTAACTATGCTAATGGCTATCTATTATTCAAACATTTTTTCCGAATTTAGAGAACGAAAATAATGACTATGCACGAAGGAAGAAGGTATGCTTCTCGAGGACAAGCTGCGTTTGCTTCCTGTATGATTAAAATTAAAGTAATCGCTATACTAGGGGTTTTACGTCATTATGACAAGAATGAGTTGCTCGAACAGGTAGCAAGAAAATTCCTTTGACATTACCTTCAACTTGTTAAAACGATCACGAAACGAAATAAGTATTTCCCTATTTTTCAGTTTTTATCATAGTGATGCAAGTCACATTTTCGAAAATTTCGTGTCTTAAAATCTAATCCGTGCATGCCAAAACGTTAAAAAGAGAATGAAATAAATTATAAAGTTACTATAAAGTCACTTAACAACTCCCAATTAACTTAACAATGTAGGATGTGATTTGTTAATCGTAACCTTAACAATAAACGATACATATGTTAGTAAACAATAATACTAGTAAACAATACATAGTATACAATAATAATAAATAGTAAACAATAATATTATTGTTTACTAACAATATAGTAAACAATAATATTATTGTTTACTAACAATATAGTAAACAATAATAATAATGACATAACCTTGACATGACACATTGGAGAAAATATGACTCGCGCCATTACTATTTCGACCCCATAGATCGACGAAGAACATTGTTCTTAAAAATCAACCATATCCAAAAGACCATAAATCCTTTTTCTTCCAGACTCACCATCGCCGATACCCGAATACAAGAGAGCATCCCACGCGTTCCCCTACACCTTCTTATATCTCCCCGTAGCACGTGCTCCCACAGGTAACAACATCATCCAAGACGAAGAGATCCATAAAACACCAGCAAGATCCACTCGACCGACCACTACCGAGGCAGTCCAGCACTACTCAATCCCAGGAAAATCATCCAGCAGTCCGACTCGCATCACAACAATATCCACACCCATTCACAAGTCGCGCCCTAGCAGAACTAGACCGTCCAGCGATCGAGCGATCGACAACAGAGAGAACTGGCTCACGGTTACGTAAGCCGGAAACGGCGGCTGCTGGTAGATCGGATCGACGATCGAAATAATCCGTCGCTGATCGTCGGCCGGCGCGCCCGAAAACGGCGAAAACCGAGGAGCAGCATGACCTGGGCCGCCTTGGATTACGTTAGTCGCGGGCAGCACAGACTGTCGTCGGTCGCGCACGCGGCGTCTTTGCATAAATTATGTAACCGTGGCCGAAGGCCGCCGCGGAAATGGCGATAGCCGCACGAGCCCGCGATCAATGTAGGCTTTATCTAGAATTTCAGTCTCGACCCGATACCGCCGGATCGGGTGCGCGTAGAGCCGCTTACGAGGAAATTAAACGCAGACCGGAAGTGGCTCGAGTCGCCTCAGCCGGCCGGAAGTAGCTTACCGCGTTCTCCGGTCGCAGATGTAACAATAAGCTCAGGCCGCCTCGCTAAAAAATCGCGAAATTTTTCCGGGGAATTTAAGCAGCTTTCGCCGAACCTTTGTTCCCTTTTGCTCTCGCAAGAGTTTAATGTTACAGCCGCCGCTCGCGGTCATTAACAGCTTCGGCGGTCTACCTCTTCGCGTCGAGCCTGCGTCTGGCCCCATTTGTAACGATCAGAGACGTGTTTCGTGGAGTATAGTGTATAGAGTCAGGGGAAATTTTGTTCGGAGATATAGACTGGCGAATAGAATTTTATTCGATAAATAAATTTTAATAATTAAATCTAAATTCGACAGGAATACAAATTCGATAAAGATATTATTCGAATAAGAATTCATTCGTAGAATAATTAATGCGAAGAATAATCGATTTGCATAAATATCGTAGTATATAAAGTGCTTTTTTATTGTTTGTCGATCTATTTCTTCCATATTAATTTTTCGAATTATTCGAATAAAGATGTACTTTTCGAATTATTGGTAAATTTGAAGGGGTCATTTTGAAAAGGAAGTTTCAACCTTTAAATACATGTGAATTAACGACTAAACCTGTTTAATGATTTAAGAGACGTTTCTGTTCGTAGAAAATCAATCGTGACGAAAATATGACTGCGAAAATAATTTTTGAAGAATACGTCTTTCTTTTAATTATGAACAATTTTCCCCCGCGAATTGAATGGCAACTTCCACTTAATTCCGTTTTCAATCTAGAATCGCAGAAAAAAGCCACGAGCGTGCAATAAAATAAAAATGTCAACGAGAGAGGGAGGGGGAGAGAGGGGGGGGAGGGAGAACTGGGAAACAAGAATCCTGTCTTACATATTTATCAACGAACATCTGGGATCCATACCTCCCACATCCCGGAATATATCAAAATTGCAGAATACTAGATCATACACAATAAATCACGGAATACCAGAAACTAAATCCTCGCCTCGCGCGGCCAGATTAAACCGGAAGTAGCCTAAGCAACAGGACGATACCGCAAGCCGCGAATTCGTGCAGTCAATGTTAGCCGAGTAAATCGTTCATGAGATATCAAGCGACACGCGAGAGCTGAAATCGCGAACCGCGTCGAGGGATTCCGCATTTTCGTCGCACGCGTCGGCGATTAGAAAATTCGATTGTTTAACGGGAACGGAAAAACGAACGCGGCTGGCGTCGTTGTAATAAGCGGCAATTGCAGGCGCGTGCGACGAGGAGGAGCCACGAGAAACAGAAATTTCGTCGCCAAATAAAGCGACGTTTACACGGACCGCGTTCGTTTCTCCATTTTTCAAACTCCTCGCCGCAAATATTTGCCATGCAAATAGTAGTTTTTAACACTTTGCGGTCCGCGGGCTGCTCGTCGCGGCTGCGCACTTTTATTTCAGTAGAGTGGAAGTCCGTCGATACTTTCCTTTATTACATCAATATTAATGCGACGAAGGAATGCGGCGGGACGCGGCGTTATCGGTAACCTTTCGCTTATGCTACCAGCGATTCGAGTTGCGATGGTAAACAATCTCTGAAATAAAAAGTCGAGATTTAATCTGGGAAATGGGGACGAGTCGAGTTATTAATTGTGACGTTAATGTGTAATAATGCGTTGAGTATAGAGGCTTCTGTGTTATTATCTAGCTATTTTTAAAGTTTATATAATATAATTTAATATATTATAATATAATTTAATATATTTATATATTTATATTCTATTATTTATAATATAATTTGATATATTTCTATATTTATATTTTATCATTTAGAATATAATTTAATATATTTCTCTATTTATATTCTATCGTTTATAATATAATTTAATACATTTCTATATCTATATTCTATCGTTTATAATATAATTTAATATATTTCTATATTTATATTCTATCATTTACATTATAATTTATTATATAACTATATTTTTATATTCTGTCATTTATAATATAAATTAATATATTTCGATATTTATATTCTATCATTTGTAATATAATTTATTATATATCTATATTTTTATATTCTGTCATTTATAATATAATTTAATACAGTTCTATATTTATATTCTATCATTTATAATATAATTTATTATGTATCTATGTTTTTATATTCTGTCATTTATAATATAATTTAATATGTTTCGATATTTATATTCTATCATTTATAATATAATTTATTATGTATCTATGTTTTTATATTCTGACATTTATAATATAATTTAATACATTTCTATATTTATATTCTATCATTTATAATATAATTCAATATATTTATATATTCATATTGTATCATTTATAATGTAATTTAATATAATTTTACCGGTTAAGAAATATTCCGAGATAACTTGCTGCCAAGAAACTTCCATTACTCGGACTCCGAAATGTCTGTTCCGGGTGAACGCTTCTCGGACAGAATCCGGCGGGCAACTTCTCTTTGCAAAATTGTCCGTATTTTCTTAAACGGGACGAACGCATCTGTTAACATTTCTTTGGAAACTGTACAGGATTTCGATCCGCAGTTTACCCGAAAGCGGAGCATCGGCTGGAAAATTTGTCGCGGGATAATTTTCGCAGGTCTGCCGTATCTTCACTCGAGACACTTTTCATGCAGGTCGATTGGAGTTTGTAGACAGCATAGACCTCCAAATTCGGGAATTTCCTGTGCCCGGGGAAGTTGGGAGCCGCCCAAGTTCGAGAACTTTTTAAGCTCTTGACTTTTGCCAAGGTTCGGAAAATTTTCTTCGCCCCGAAATTTTTGCATTCGAAATTACCGACACCGGGGCCTCGGCATATCCGCGGACAATGTAAAACTTCCTGCGCTTGGATTCCCCGGAAGTCAACTTTCGAATACCTTCGTCGAAGCTAATTTTACGAGCGGAGCGTGCGGGTTCGATTTTCGACTTAATCTTCGTTTGATTTATTCTTTAGTCGCGGATACGAAATCGTTAATTAATTACAGTTAGAATGATTGATGCGATTGTAGGGTAAAGGGGCCAGTTACTGTGCCCTATTGACAGAAGTTCTTGCTATTAGAACCAACTTTTACAATTTAATTGACATTTCATAAGAACTTGCAGCTCTTCATAGTGTCTTTTGTCGATACAAATTTTCTCTTTAAACAAATATGCAATCTTCTTTAAATATTAAAAGAGAGAAAGAGAAGGTCTCACGCCAGTTACCGTGTGTCTACGATCTACAAAGATCAATTACTGAACCTCTACTCTGAATACTGTGCTGCAATAAACCCTGCAATAAACCCTGAATACAGTGCTTCAATTACTGTGCTCCCTCCCTGAATACTGAGCTTCAATAACTGTGCAAACAATAGAAATTCAATATTTTACTTTCTATTCAATTACTCCATCTATTAATATTGATATTAAACACTGTATGCGTTGGCATGAATATAAAATTTAATATTTAACATACTCTAATAAATTTTATTTTCTATAAACAAAATTATATCATAAGAAGTCTCTTAAAAGTTCACACTAGCGAAGAATATTTTAATAAAATTTCACATTTACATTTCTACCCTTTGAGAATATGATCCTCAGCGGCACAGTAACTAACGCATCGAGCGAAGAATAGATTCTGTTACTGCGTACAGTAGATAAACCACTAAAATTGAAACAGGAAATATAGATTCGTCATAAACAATCCCTGTTCTGTTTTTTAAGAGCTCCGAATGACGTGGAATAATTTTGTAACATCGTCAACAAGGATAAGAAAATCTATCATCATACGAACGGACCTTATTAATTACATTATTCGAGTGTCGTTAGGTTTTCCTCAGACTTTTCGTCTTTTCGAACCACCAGGCCCCGTTGCATTAAATCACATCGACCCGGTCCACGATTGTACCGGCTTTTCCACTCTACTTGCTTTCTGGCCCGCGGCGCACGAGAACTCAATTCCGTTCGATCCGTCATTTTTATTGGCCGCAAGAAGTCCACGTTCCCGGCGCGCACGCGAGGTATGTTCTAGTTATCGGGCAACACGTGATCCTTGTGCCAATTATGCCGCAACAATCGAGATCCACAACATACCGCCCTGATCCCTGCTCGTCGATACTGCAAATATGGTTTTTGGAAACATTGGAGATCACCCTTGGAAAAGATACCAATTTTTGTAAAATATGGTATATGTTACATATCATATAATTATATAATATTGTAATACATTATATAACATATATTATATATATTAAACAATGTTATGATATTATAGTATATTATATATAATATTCTGTAGTGGATTAAATTAGTTTTTGGAAACATTAGAGCTCACCGTTGCAAAAGATTTTTCTAAAATATAGTATATGTTATATATATATAATTATATATATAATTATATAATATTATAATACATTATATAACATATACTATATATTATACAATATTATGATATTATAGTGTATACTATTATACTATATACTATATATTATACAATATTATGATATTATAGTATATACTATTATACTATACTATTATACAACATACTATTACTATTCTAAAGTAATGCCAATTGAATATTCTGTAGTGGATTAAATTAGTTTTCGGAAACATTGGAGCTCACCGTTGCAAAAGACACCAATTTTTCTAAAATATAGTATATGTTACATATTCCATAATTATATAATATTATAATACATTATATAACATATATTATATATTATACAACATTATGATGATATAGTATATTATATAACATACTATTACTATTCTAAAGTAATGTCAATTGAATATTCTGTACTGGATTAAATTAGCACAAAATACTTGTAAGTTCTCCAAAATTATAAAGACTTTTTAAATACTTTTGTATAGTATATAAATAGAATATAAATAATCGGATTTTGAAATTAGAAAAATCTATTCCCAAACTCCTTTATTCAGTTTTAATGTTTACTACATTGCAAGAAAAATTAAAATGCCACAGTTCATGCTCCGTTTCAAAATTGCTGCAACCATATAGAAATTTGGCAGAAAATAAATCCACAAATTTTCTCTTCTAATCGCATATTATAATAAAACTGGCGAAACGTTTCCACTGTATTCGGTCTTATTATTCCCGCCACGCGTCTCTCGCTTTTATCGTTCGGTGGCTTTAGCGTTAATACTTTTCTGAATCGGCTCTCTGCATGCGCTAGCTCGTCGCCGATGGATTTTATTGCGGCGTACATAGGCGGTGATAGCCTGTCCGTGAGCATCCCGAGGAACACTCGGTCTGACGTGAATTCACGATCCAGAGGATCCGCGGTTGCTCGGCTCGTGTTTCTAGTTGCAAGCCCGACCGCATCGATTAAATTCGGTTCCACTCTATTTGCCATTTTTCCGCCGCAAAACAGGAAACGGACAAACATGATAGCCGGAACCGAGGAGTCTCGGGGGTTCTTAACCGGAAGCCGCAACTCATTGAAACTTTGAATTGAATCGAGCCACTAGTTTCGGATTTAACCCGTTGAATGCCCGATACTCGCTCTGCCCGATAATATACGCTCCGGCCGCCTAACTTGTACCCGGGAACGAGGTTATTAACGTTCCGAGGACCACTTACATCTGCCGGGTCTCGATTCCCTGAAAAGCATCGCGTTCCCGCGAATGTTTTACAGAATACTCGCGGTCGTCGCCGAAAATAAACGAACGCTAGACTGATTACTTTGCCGATTCTCTTGCGCGCCGTTTTCGTACGCTCGGATCGTCGCGATTTAGGCGAATGCGCTGGAAATCGAATTAGGAAAGCGGCGGTCGCTTCTAGCTTTTTTATCGAACCGGTTGTTCCTTCTGTTATTTATCGATTTTACTAGATGTCATTTACTCAAAGAAAATGTCTGACGTTTACTTTAATATATATGAATAGACAGCGGATTTTATGCATTTACGAAACAGGTCAGCTGCCCTTTTATAAATAGCAGAAAGATTTAAGACCGGAAATGTTGCAATATGTAATTTTCATGTTGCTAAAATTGTTAAAATAATAAACGAATTCCCAAGCGGCCTCTGTTATTTGTAATTTTAAAACTCGCTCCGAAAGACGAGACTCTTCGGCTAATCCAATCGCGCGCGTTTTCTTCGGAGCGCAGTTTCGAAAAACGTCGAGCGCCGGATCAGCAGCGTAGCTCGCCGCGAAAGCTCGTCGAAACTGCGGAGAGCGTTCTCGCGCGCGTTTCCGTCGGAATTACAAAGCTCTCGCGCAAATCCGTCCGGGGTAAGAACGCGCGCGAGTAGACGAGCGAGTAAGCGAGCGGCTGCAGCGCTCCCGTGTGATTTACATGTTTGCGCCCTTGTTCTTGGCGGCGGAAGATTCCTCGCGGGTTTCTGCGGTTTCCGGGCTCCTCTGCACCGCGTCAATGTTTTCTTAGAACGTTTACACCATCGACCCTCTTGGCCGGTTGTTTACCGACGTCGAAGCGGCGGGTTGCGGCGGGCTGCGGCGCTCGCGAGCAAGCGAGCGATCCTCTCGAGTTTGCACAGTGGCTGTGGCTTTGCTCGCGGCTTCTTCTCGAAGATTCATCGGGGCAAAGTGCATTTTTAATACCAACGGCCCGGCTCGCCCCTTTTTGTTTATACACCGGCGTTCGCTGCCGGGCACGGAACAACACGTCCTTCGTCGGAGCTGTTTATTCGATCGTCGTCTGCGAAATTATCGATCCCCGGTGATTACAACGTCTCTGGCACGTTGAGTGAAGAGATCCGACGCGTGATCGATGTCGCTTTGTTGGATCATTCGTTCCGTTAATATTGGCACACGTGTCACATAATTCGAGCTTGTTCGTTAACAGAGAAAGCGGCGGTGATTGTTACGAAGTGGTTCGTGATTGTGAACGATGAAATCTAAATTGCAACGTGTAATAGGATCGTTCAAGCTGGTTTAAGAATTCTGGCTCTAATCGGCGATCATTTCCAGTTGGACGAGGGAATAAATATGTTACAACGTAGGGTTACGCACTTTACTGCGTTCGTTGCAAGTAGCAGCAGTCATTTGGGAGTCCCTTTTATTCTTCAGTAATAATCATTCGTTCAAAGTTTTACGGTGTTAAATTCTTTCAATTGTTCCACTAGTTCAGGTAACA
>CM052150.1:4208144-4219201 GCA_028455555.1 Augochlorella aurata | reverse complement strand
CCCAGGACCGTACCAACCCGCCTCAGTCTCCCCACGTATTCCGTCGTCGTCGCGCACCTCGTTAGGATCCCGGCGTGACCTCTCCCTCGCGAATCGAATTTCCCTAATTTAAACAAATACTAGCCACTAGATTCCCCGTCGCGAGAAAGAAACCCGTAACCGTGGGATGGGAACTGTATATCGAACCCTGCGAAAGAAGATAACAGAGTCGAGGGACACGCGCGATAAGGGTGGAAAAGCAGTCTGACCGGAAGGGTCGGGGACAGGGGATGGTCCGCAGCTACCATTGGCATCCAATAAAGCGAGCGGAGAGCAGCTGGAATTGGCCCGATGGTTTATATTTATAGATTGAAATCCTCTTTTCCACCCCCGCTCGTCTGCCTTTGCCTTTGTCTATGCTGGCGGCGCTTCTCCTCGGCGACGGCGCTCGGAATCGCGTGTCGATGAGGAAGATAGAATCGACTTCTGTGCGGATGGCGGTTGATTGCTTCACGGGCTGGGTCTGGGGGATGGCCAGCGGGGCCAGGGAAGATCGATAATTAATTTAGAGGGACGTCGGGAATGGACTCTCCATTGTTTAGTTTCGCGAGTATATTGTGCGCTCGTGATGCCGCGAATCGTCGTGGTCTTCTTTTCGACGAGTCGTGTGTGACCTCCCCGGGGTTTATTGCTGCCCCGTGGAAACACCGGATTGAAGCCAAAGGATTCGTATGAAATCTGACGACGCTCGGCCGTTCTGCAAATTTGCGTTGCAAATTTATCCATTGTTGCTCCGTTCTTTGGATTCCGTCGCGATGCTGCGAGCTGAATGCGCCGTGATACGATACGTTCTAGACGCGAGCTAGATCCCGCGGAATATCGTTTTCATAGGAAGAACGTTATGGCGGAGTGTCGGCTGATCTCGCGCTTTGATGTAATTGGATTTTACTTTGGCCAGCGAACGAATCAACAGGCAAATTCTGAGCTGGCTCCCGAATTTTATCGACCTGTCGGAGCTGTAGTCGGGTTTCGAAATACATTTTTATAGCAATATACTGAGCTAATGGAGTGGCATATTTTAATAAAATTTTAAACCGTCCGGTTTCCTGTTGTGGGAATTTTTGTAACAGATATTCGACGGCTCACTTTTTGCATCCGCTGCAATAAACGTACGAAATTTTGTTCCTCAACAATTTTAATAAAACCGTTCGGCGGAACCTTTATGTGTGGAACAGTTGCGAGCTTTATTCGGCAATTTTTTAAAATATATTAATAATAATAAATCGTTTGAAAACTTATTAGCCTTTCTCTTGACTATAATATTTATAACGATTTAATTTATTTACCTGCTAAACATTGAGTAATTGAGGTTATGATTTTAATACTCTGGGTCAGCGTTGACCTAGCCACCGCCTTGCGAGGGTTGATCGAGGAACTATCGGTGCGCGAATGACGAAACAAAGTTGCCAGAAATCCTCACCGACTTTTGCAACAAATCGTACCGCATACAAATCGCTCCGCAGAATTTAAATAACGGAGACATCGAAGTCTTACCGTGCCGAAAAATTCTCATACTTGTTCCTCGCCGCGGACGATCTCCAAAGGCACCCCTCCAAAAGGAAGCCACAAATTCTTCCGAAAATCGGGCAGGCTGGATAGTCGGTAGCGAGTAGAAGAGCTTCTTGAACACGTGACAGAGCAGCAAAAATGCGAACTATTGGAGCCGAGGTTGCCGTGTATTTCCACCACCAGACGGCCGGATTCTCTTCGTCTCCATTTCGCCGATTTCCCTGACCCCTGTCATTTCACCCCCGTGGCTCGTTCTCCGCACGAGTCGCGTTTCTGTTCACCCACACAAATGCCGACGGCGACGCGCATCCATCCCCGCTATCAGACACCGGCGCGACGGCGAAAGCACACCGGCGGAAGAAAAGGTCGAGCGCGGGGGGACAAAGAAAAAAGAGGGACATGGGGAGCGGGAGAGCAAGAGAGATAGGGAGATGCAGTGAGAGAGAGAGAGAGAGAGAGAGAGAGAGAAATAAAGGGAAAAAGAGATAGGAATAGAGAGGAAGATAGGGACACGGAAAGAGAGAGAGGGAGAGAGAGAGAGAGAGAGAGAAAGAAAGAGAGAAAGTGATGGAGAGATAAGGGATGACAGAAAACGAGAGAGAGTAGAGGGTGAAAGAGGCGGGGAGAGAGAAAAGCAGTGACCGAGAGAGAACGAGATAGCGGCTGAGAGAAAAAATATATAGAGAGAGATATATAAGGGGGTGAGAGAGAAACAGAAAGAACACAGGGGTGAGAGAGAGTGACTCGCGCCATCCATTCCGTTTGATCTCACGACCGTGATATTTTTCCAGATTCCTCCCTGTCTGCTCCATCATCCATCCGGCTGGAACAAAAAGGAGGAGGCACGTCCTCCGACGTCGTGCGATTGTATCGCGGCCGGGGTTGCGCACGTCCAAGAAGGACCGACGAAAATTCCACCCCCGCGCGATACAGTACACGTCCGGAAACGCTGGACGAACCGGACCGGAACGACGTCTTCCGTGCGATCGAGAGCACCGTGACCTGAACCGCGGAGGATCTTCCGGATCCAGCCCTCCCTCTGCGTTCCCATCCCCCCAGGGGAGGGCGGAAAAACGAATAAGTCGGAAGAAGCTATTTTGGGGCAACGCCTTTGAATTTTAAGCGGTGAACGCCACCGATTCTCCTCCGTCTGATGGAGTTTCCGAGGGAGACCCCGTTAGGGGTTGTTTCGGGCTGGTTTATGATAGACCGAGAGTTAAGCGGCCTGTGTTCCACGCGCTCCCGGTATTCCTGGCTGGTTTTAATGAAGTTTAATGGGGAATTTTCTTGCGGTATAAAGGGGGACGCCGAATTTTGCTCTTTCTAGTTCTGTTGCCGTGGTTACCACGAGCGGTAGTAAGTGATATGCTATTAACACTGAATCTAACGTGGTCAAATGACCGGTTCATTATTTGTTAATTATTAGGAATAATATATAATTCATATAATATGTATTATATAATATATGACACGTTATAATACAACATAACATGGCATGACATGACATGAAATGACATGACATAACATGACATAACATAACATAACATAACATAACATAACATAACATAACATAACATAACACAACACAACACAACACAACACAACATAACATAACCTTGACATAATGTAATATAATATGATACTATTATACAACTATAATACAAACTTTCAACAGCGCAATTCTGATACACTCACTTAACAGTATAACAATCATACACTCCATTGATAATACAAATAAGGTAAATTTAGTTAACGATATAATCGCGACATTCTGTTCAGAAAACTGCGCACAATCGACTGTTCGAATTAAAATTTTCGCGAAGTCACACGTACGCGGCGGTCAAGGTGCCGCAGCTGGAGAGGACAATCGCAGCGAGTTTCAAACGAATGCTACAATCAGTTCGAGGGTTAAACGCCGCCACGTATCCGAGTCGCTGGAAAGATCGCCGACACAAAGGCAGAAGTCTTCGGGTAGGGAAAGAAGATTGCCGACCGAAGCAGGATCAAATCCGAACCCCGGCAAATTCAAAGGCTGCCCTCATGCAATTTAATTCAATTTCGCAATAATTTCGTCGAGGGTCGAGGAAAACTCATTTAAATCGAGCTTCGTCGAGGACAACTGGCGCGGAGAACGTGCATGCAGGAGCGAGAGAACGAGAGAGACGGAGACGGAGAGAGGGAGAGAGAGAGAGAGAGAGAGAGAGAGAGAGAGAGAGAGAGAGAGAGAGAGAGAGAGAGAGAGAGAGAGAGTGGGAGAGAGAGAAAGAGAAAGTGGGAGGGGAAGAAGGCAGTCGAATTGGCCGTCTGCGTTCGATTTGAGGCGAAATTAAGGGAGCAAATGGCACAGAGAATCTAGCTCGAATAATACAGGATAGGTATATACCGAGGCGCTTTGCTATCGCGGAGAAATAGGAGACGGAGACGCGGACTTGCTCGCTCGCTCGAGCACGCGGCAGCGAGCACGCCTGTGAAAGCCGAGCTTTAAAGCGGCCGGGCTCGAACGAAACGTTGGCTCGCGATAACTGGTTCACTGAACGCTTCCGCTCCACCATTTTGTTGATATCGAAAGAGAGCCAGCCAGCCTCGGGCCACCGAGCAATGATAAATGCGATTACACCAACTAAATTTTATTGACGTTCGAAAATGTAGTCGTGACCCACAATTTTTATCTCGATCCCCGAAGCATCTCCGGAGGAAAACGCGATTCTCTTTTCACTCTCTCCTCCCCTCCTCTCTCTCTCTCTCTCCTACTGCTATTTCGACCACTCTCTCTCTTTCACCTTTTCCCTCAAACTCCTTCTCTCTCTTTCACTGCCCTTCTCTCTCTCTCTCTCACTCTCTTTCTCTCCCTCTCTCACTCTCTTTCTCTCCCTCTCTCTCTCACTCTCTTTCTCTCCCTCTCTCTCTCTTTCTCCTTTTCTCTCCCACTCTTTCTCTCTCTCCCTCTCTCTCACTCTCTTCCTCTCTCGCTCGCTCGCTCTTTCGTATAAGATCGTGTCCGCCCGGCTGGAGAACGAAATTCTCCGTCGCGAATAAAAAGAACGCGAAATTCTTGCCGGAAAATCGCGCAGGGAAAACGAACGGCCTGCGCGCCGGGTTTTCCCGGAAACTTTGAGACGAGGATCGCGACGGATCGGTGCCTTTCCCGAGATCTTTTGCGCAAGACCGTTCGAAATGTAAAAGAAATGGCAATTCTATCTTGGAAGGCTCTCTGTTTTCTGCGACGTTCAATCGCTACTTCAGTGTCATTAACACAGTAACTACGGGGCATTTTTATTAAAAGTTTCCTGTATGACAGGAGTAATTTCAACATCTAGCTAACCGGATGGGGAGATCTCCCCGTTTTAAATCAAGTCGTTTGATGAAGGGAATGGAGAAGTTACTACGGTAATTAACATTATAATTTCTTAATTTTATTAAGATTTCCACGGAGTACGAATGTTGATGCCATGTAAGTTTGCTTCGAAATTGTCATTTAATTAAACAAGGCACTTTAATTTTGTGAATTCTTTTAGGTTTTTGGCGCGAAAGTATTAATGATAATATAGAATTCCATCAACATGTGTATAGTAAAAATGTGACGAGTATTGTTGTAATTAATATATTTTATTGAAATTTTAGATGTACTTATATATATTGAACTGTCAGAAAAACTGTCTCGTTTCCCGCCGGTAACGTGTTAACAGTCCAGAAAGCGGACGGTCGGAAGACGGTGCCGAGTCACATTTGACCCAAGCTAAATTACTGTACCCCGGCCGTTATGGAAAAAACAGGTAAAAAGATTTTGTTATCAGAAATGACCCGGCAACGCTGGCGAACTGTTAATAGATCATGGAGCTCGATGGAAAATAAAAATTGTCGTTTCGTTTAAATCGTTTAGACCGAAACGGCAATATCGAAATCCCCTCTTTGAGGAGCCGTCATATTTTTGGATGCGGATTGTTTTAGTAATTCTAGCTTCGGATACAGCGATATCCTTTCCGATTATAACAAAATCCGACCTTTTTGTTTACAGCAAACGCAAAAGTGCAATCGCGTGTATTGGCAAACACAAACAATTTTAGCTGACACAGCTCGATATAATATTTCAATGGAAATTGTTGTTTTTATTTTATCACCGTTTTAGGAAGGCGAGTTGCATCGACAAACGCGTCCTAGAAAAACGAAGTTTATATATCATTCACTTTTGTTTCGTTACCTATTAGAAAATCACATTTCAAAAAACGCCCTAGCAATAATTACATAGCGCATTATCAATTTGGAATCCTGAAAATCAAGCCACTTTTTTAATCACTTTTTTAACTACGTGTTTAATTAAAAAATCCTTCACTTCTCATTAAAAATTTCCAATCGTGGAAAACAAAATTGAAGATTTCGATATTAATTAAAAAATGTACATTACTTTAATAAATGTACAGTGGCTCCATTCGATGAATTTACGGTACGAGCGAGTCGTTACAATTAATTACATTTCCGTCTCGTCGCTAAAGAAAGACGTTCGAACGCGACAACAGCTAACTTCTTAAAATCCGAACAATATTTATTTCCCACAGAAATCCGCGATCTAATTAAAAGCATCGCTGCCGCGTCGCCATTGAAACCAGCCGCGTTACACCGCACGACAAAAGCCGAAAGCAACGCAATTAGAGAAACCGAACTCCGTGGCCGAACCGAACCGCGAAACTAAAAAAATAATTACGGCGCAACAACGAAGTTAACCGTTCGCAATAAACCAGCCTCTCCCGAGTAAACTTATTCAACGTTCGACGTTGCTGCGGCGGTCGACAGTCGAGCTGTCAAAGGGTCGGGCAAAAACTCGCGAGACCCGTCTATTTTTTCCGCCTTCAAACGGGAACAGGCTCTTAAGCTCCGGTCGCATTGACGCAATAAAAGCCCCGAGCATTCGACGCAAACAAGTTGTTTTCCGCGACAGGACTGCACCGGAAAGGGAGTAGGTGTGGGCGAAGGGGGTGGACGAGCTCCGACCCCCCGAAGCCCCGAAAACAAAGGAAATATAACGGGAGATATCGCGATACAGCGTGCGCCGCGAGGCCGCCGATAACCGGGGCGCAATTAACTCGATTAGAGTCGAAAGTAAAAATACCAGCAGCAGCGGAGAGGGGGTAGCTCCGGCGAGCGCAGCTGGTTGTAATTATCGGCAATAAATGGGGCCGGACCGTCGGGGAGGGGCGAGCGGAGAATTACGAAGGCAACGGTTTCCTCGGAGGCGGCAGCCATCGTTGCAATTTGTCGCCGAGTGAATATCGACAGATTAAAAAAGGGCTTTCGCCTCGGCTGCCCCTGCTCTCTTTATTCCGTCTCCTCGAGAGAGAGAGAGAGAGAGAGAGAGAGAGAGAGAGAGCTAGAGCGAGAGAGAGGTAAAATTGAACGCGTTGCTCGCGTCGGGGGTGACTTTAACTCTTTGACGCGCGACCCTTTGTTCCGGGGATATTTTTCGAAGCGGATCCCGCGTTTCAATTAATTTTTATTTGGAGGATCAATGGCGATTCGACGGCCTGATCTTTCCTTGTTAACGAGATTGACTCGCCGACCGGAAATCTGTTTTGTTGCCCTGTCGGGTTTTAATTGTCGCGGCAGGGGCAGGGTTTCGTTGCGAATGAAACGCGGCGAGACCGTTCGCCGGTGTATCACGTCTCCGTTGTTGAACTAATCGCCGGCTCCTGCGAGCTTGTTTTTCTTCTCTCGCCGTTCAACCACCCTTGAAATTATTCCCGTCGAGGGTTTATTTTCGCCGCGAGGAACGACGCTCTCGTTTCACGATTCAGGAATCCGTCGACGTCCGCGATTTCCGTCGCGGCGGGGCGAGCGTCGCGTGCGGATCGCGAATTGCGGGCCGGGCACGTTCCTTCGTCGACCCGTTGATTTTCATTTAATCAAACGTTCCCGCCGATAGCGTTTTTGTTTGTCGTTATTGGCGCGGCCTCGCTGAAACGGCACGTTTCACCCTAATTACGCTTGCTTATTCCGGGCCCGCGCGACGCGTGTTGCTCCGAACGCGCAATTAAAAATATAGAAACGGCCTCGGTAATACGCGGTCTATACGCTGCTTGTTACGTAGTCTCGTTTCCAGCACAATATCTTCCGCGCCGCTACCCCCGCCGACGGCCGCCCGCCCCCGCCGCGGTGCTTAATGAACGCGCAATTGCCGTGTAACACAAAAGCTTCTTTCGCCCCGTCCGCTGGCCGTCATTTATGTATTCGCGGAAGTCGCGAGAGGAATGAAGCAGAAATCCCCGACTCCGCTTATTACTCCATGCACTTGGACTCGCAATTATTGCTGGGAAATAGAAGCAACCCCCGCGCCCCGCCGCCGCGGTTCTCTCTGTTTCTTCAGGATCCTCGCCATCGTGTAATTGTTAATAATGAGCTTTTTCCGGCCGCCTGCGCTGCTTGATCCCAATTTAATATTCATTAATGTATGAACCTTCCACTACTCGTTCCCAACCCCTTTGCACCGATTTCCACTCACCGCTCCCCTCCGCAAGGTACGCTCATCCCACTCTCTGCTATTCCTTCTCTATATACCTAATATTTTTCATTATTCTCGTTTATTTGTTTGCCCGTTTCTCCGATTGCCTAGCCCTTCCCGCCGCGTTTATTCCCCGCTTTGTAAAAGGGATGCGGCGCCACGGAGATGAGGGATCTTCCGTTCCGTCTCAACTGTTCCGGTTCTATTACTACTTATTAATTGCAACCCTTCCGCCGTGCTCTAATTGCTTTCTTTGTGTTTTCAAGCATTTTCTTTTATTCATTTGCATATTTTCCCGCTGCGACATTTTTCTACGCGCGTATAAATTCTCGCCGTTTTTTCAACCCCGCCCTCTCTCGCCAACCCTCTTCACATTTGCATTCTTCCCTCTCACAACCTACGTCTACCTTTTCATCTCCCCCTTGCTACCCTCTTCCGTCAGATACCCTATCTTCCCGCGATATGTATATTCCTTTCGTTTGAACTTCAACTTTACTTCTCGCAACTACTCCAGGCGCAACCGCCACCCTCGCCAACCCTTCTTCTTCGCTGTGCTGCATAAAAGCCTCGAGCCCATCGTCTCGAAACTGGCGAAAATTCCTTAACTTTTTCCAATATTTTTGTCGACGACCTTCTTATTTGACAGTCGAGAGACTGTCACCGGACCCCTATCACCGCGCCACCCCCTTTCAGTCAAGCTACTATTTTTCTTTAAGCCTTTCGTTTAAACTTACGCCGAACTTCCACCACCCTCGGCGCGTCCAACATGTCATACTTTAGTCTCCGACAGCTTTCACGCTCTTTCTTCTTGGAACGGAGATGCCGTGTGAATTGTTTGTAAATTTGTTTAACGGTTGAGATCTTGTTACTCTGTTTGCAATCTTTTGATTTTCTTGTTTATTCAAATTTTCTGGTTAAAGCTCTTCGAAACTTTCTTTTATTGAAACTTGCGACTTATGAATAATTGCAGGAATTTTTATGATAAGTTAAAAATAGATATATTTGTAATATTTATAATATTATTAAATTAAATAATATAACAAATATAATATTATTATATTTAATATTTATTATATTAATAGTTTATAAATATATTAAAATTTTATTTCAAAGTCTGAAAATCGCGAGAACAACTTTACCAAATGAAAAAATATTTATTAATTTATAAATTTGAATTTTGCTTATCTCTTTAAACTGTGGAACATTTGGAATCGAGTGCTTATTTAGAAACAGTATGCGATAGGGGGTTCTTACACGCCATCAACCCCTACTCTTATATCATTATACTTTCTTCTATCACATACCTAATATTTATTTACCTATTTCTAAGTTACATTTTTGTTCGACGAAGAAAATGCGAACATTAACCCATAAATAGCAAATAATAACAATTTCAGAATTCGGAGGAAACGAATTTGCTCTGTCGCTGCAACTAAGGGTCGGAAACCGCTCAGCGGCTCTGATTGCGAAGCAGAACACCACATTGCGGCACAAAGCGAGGTTTCGGTTGAAACCAGACTTCGTTCCCAGTTATTTTTAATTCCCCCGGCCACGAAACTCTTCCTCCAACCTTGTCACTCGCAACCGTGATCCTACTTTACATTCTATCCACTCGCAACCCTATTCCTCCACATCCCTCCTTCATGCCAGCCCCGTTCCATCTTTCCGCGAAGTATTCCTCTCGCTTAAATTTCCACTTATCTCGTCCAGCTCCTTGTCAGTGGGCCCCTTCGCCCCCCGAACGACGGTATCCGGAACCGTGGCAACCCGTTTCACCGAATCTTAGCAACAGTTTACCCAGCCGTCAGCCGTCCGCCGTTCGCCGCGATCCCGCAACAGACGTTCTTTTGTTTATTAATTAATTGCCGGAACAAAAGCGGCCGTCCCGCGCATCCGTACGCCCGCTCGTCTCTCGCAATCTCTATTCACGAGCGGGAAGGCCAATTGTTTCAACTTTCACGAGTGGGCGGATAGGGGGTGGGGAGTGGGGGGCAGAATTACACGGCTCGGGGAACAACGGTTTCATCGGGAACGGCCGGAATTGGGACAGAAGAGGGAATCGAGCGAGGCCGGGCGCGCGCGTCAGGCCTCGAAATCACGAAAACGGGGCACCGGGGGAATCCCACGGGCGACGATGATATCCTCGCCCCGCTAATTTGCATTCGATCATTCTCCGTAATCAAATCGATCCCGCCGGTACCGTGCCCGGCGATGCCCTATCCATCACGATGCACCGGGTGCTCCGATCGGCTCGGTCGACGAACCCTGGCTCCAAATTTTCGAGCGCGAAAGATCCAATTGATTTTCTCTGATTGGCCTTAACCAACGACGACGGGCTGGGTCGGTTCTGACCCGGTTTCCCTGCGATTTTAAACGCGCCAGGTCGGGCGAATTTGTAATACTTGCAGCGTCGCTGATTGGGCTTTGAGAGTGTTTGTGATAATAATAATGGTTTATCCGTGTCTATGGGAAATATTGTTCGCTATATGGAAAGATGTACGAAGAGTTAAATAAATAAAGAAAGTCATGAGATCGAGCGATTTCGAAACGAAGTCCGTTTATGGCGAGTAGCGAATTGTGAAAGCGTTGAAAGAAATTTAGGAATATTGTTACATTATTTTTACAATTGTTGAAAGAGGAGAAACTATTTTATATAAATTATATTTCTCATAAATAACACAGACAATTTTTATTTTGCGTAATGATTCGCAGTCGAGTTTTAAATAGGTGTATAATGTATAATGATGTATCAGTGAACGTCAGTGTTTCGTATGATAGTAAATAATTGAAAGCATGATTTAAGAAATTAATGAGATATGTTGACCAAGTGATGGACCAAATGCAAGAAAATCTTGGCACTGACACACAGGGAACTGTTTCATTTAATCCTCAATATAAGGACAAATTAATGAATACTTTATTTTATTTAATTTTTAATGTTACATGGAGCTACGAAGGTAATTAACAATCGCGATTCGATATACATGATTTAAGACTTGCATTTGATTCAGTAAGTCGA
>CM052150.1:4194300-4206897 GCA_028455555.1 Augochlorella aurata | reverse complement strand
GAGAGTTTTACTTCGCAGCAAATTCCTCCCCAGAGAACACGGTCGCGCGATTCTTCTCGCTTCCTTTGTTCCTCGGGCCTCTTCGGGCTCGCAGCGGAGCAGAGCGGAGCAGAGCGGAGCGCGGAAACTGTCACGCGAGCCGACTTGCTCGTTGCTTAAAGCTTGATTCGCAGCAGAGGTGCGCTCACACGCCACTCAGGCGCAATTATTATTACATTGATTCAGCCGTCGCGTCGCTTTGCGTCAAACGTCGGAATGTCGGATGCTATGACAGGAAGCGGAGTCGGGTCTGGCTTGACCCCTAGCGAAGTTTAGCTCTCGCACATAATTGACACCACTTTATTTACAGTGTTTAGTCCTAGTATCTTGTTTTAGGATTTCTTTCGCAAACGAGTCGTCGGTTAGCACCTGTTCACCTGTTCGTTCCGAATAATTCACCTCCTTCCGTTCGTATCAATTCCTGAATTTGATAACGGAAGAATCGAATCTCGTCTCGATTTAGAAGAAGCAAATAATTGATCGATTTAATCAACGCAGAGTGGAAGAAGATGAGAATCAGTTAGGTAGTTTCCAGGACGGAATGATCGCCGGCGAATAACGATGTTAACAAACGTGTCTTAATTATTCGGAAAGTAGCCGGTCGTGAATTATTTAAGGCGTTTTGCTATCAGCGTGACGGAAATTAAGTTTACTTTAAATTGGCTTGGAATTACTCGCTTGAAATTGACTTTAAGGAAATGCTAACGAGGCGTTGCGAAGCCTGGGATCTAATAACGTCGATCTTGAATTTCGATAAATAGGTTGAACGCAAAAGTCGATCTAGCAGACGGGTTTTTATTTCTTTACTGGTATGATCTAATCATGAAGGCATGCCATAATTTATTTCGTCTTTTCTGATTGTTCTTGTTTTTACCGAGTTGAATCGTGTCGAATACCGACTTGAATTCTATACTTTTCTGTAATTATTAAAAGTTCTAATTGAAAAATTAAACAGTGGAAAAAGCGTTAAAATTATTCCCAAGCATGATTCCAATAGTTGTAAATTAATGATTATTCAGTTTTATTGTTACATTGAATTCCATATACAGTTTTGCACTAATGAGAAATTATTGATCCTTATGATGCAGAGATCATGCTTATGTATGCAGTGCATACACATCCTTATCGTAGTATCTTGCAGTCGGTGCATCAATACAGCCGATTCCTTCGTAAATAAATAATAGATAGCAGTTAGCAATACTTATATTCACCACGGAATGACAAAATAAAATTGTTCTTTTAAACAAAACATTGATATCTTTCTTTTATTTTTCTTTTGGTTCACTTGTACGTCACATTTTATACAGCTAATTTGCAAAATCTTTGTTTATTTGAATTTTAAGACTGCACTTGCACCGATTGGCTCCCGAGCCGTCCCAATATCGTTGCACACGCGTCTACACGCAAACGCGCGCTTCGAAAATAATTTCTTCCGCAAACCCGATCAAACCGCATCAGCGTGGCTCCATATTTTCCGCGTAGAAACCACTTTTTCGTCGACACCGAAATGGTTAAACTTGCAATTTGCCGAATTGGAGGCAAATGCATCTGTCCGAGAATATCGCGGATATTTCAGTGAAAAAATATCGCCGAATAGTTCGCAGCTCTCCGCTAATAAGTTGTGGGCATCGCATTGAATTCGATGACTCGGCCGGGAATCGATACGAGAAACGGGATCGATAACGCTCGATGAAAGCAGAGATCGGTCCCGATCGAGCCCGGCCGAGTGTTTTCCGCGAAATAAAACGGCTCCCGTGTAAAATATACCGAAAATCCACGATCAGTGGATGGAAAGGATTACGTAAACCCGATGCGGCTAAGTTAATCGATACGTGTTGCGATAAGTATATTTGCAATGGTAATACATCCGATGGGGTAGCACGGGCCCGGCGATAAGTGTTCAATCAAATGAATAAATAATTGGATCCGCGGCTACTTTTTCCCTTGGCTCGGCCGCGGTCCTCGATAATTTACACGCGAATAAATCCACGAAGCGTTCCCTGAAAAATGAATTATTGTAGACCGACGGGAACCTTCGTCGACCCGCCCGAAACCGTGAAATATAGATACCAGAGACAGAGTCGGCGCTCCCAGCTTTTAATTCGCCTCCCATATTTGTGTTGCGTAATGTTGTCCCAGTTGTTTCTACAAATCGCGCGTGAAAGTTTCAACGTTTCGTGATAAAATCAATAGGAACGTGTGTAACGCGCGGTGCGTGTAACGTAGCCACATTTCATGCGAATCATTGCGGTCGCGTATGAACGCGAGAGGAAGTAATGATGCTTCGTTGGAGGTGTCAAGAATTCTAGTCGCTTTCTGTGGAATTTTAGACTGCGAATTTCATGGGTTTGTAGAATGCTCGAATTTGCGAGATATAAGACAAACATCGACGTTTTAGAATACCAATAATTATCGTTTCATGCATTTTTTATAGCAACGATTGGATAAAAAATAAAACTGTGAAGGCATCGGAACAGTTCCAGAATTATTTATATTATTAATATTATTATTATAATTATTATTTATATTATATTATTATAATTATTAATATTATTATTTTCAAGAAATTGTTTAAGGATCCCAGGGACGGAGAACAGCGAGACTTAATGGATCTTACTACCTGTTTCATTTTGGTCAAGAAGTAATCAGTAACGAATGCACCCTAAACTACGAACATTTATAATATATAATTAACATATAAATTAACAACTATCAATCTAGATAATCGAGTAATCTTTCAGTCGACCAAGAAAACTGTTTCCTAATTCTAATAAATGAGACTCCGCACTGAATGCGCACTCTGTATACGACTAATCGATGTGCCATAATTTACTTCACATGTATCGAACATGCGAAATATTTTTATTCAAAAATAAACCAACCGAAAGAACAAAGTCTCGTTAACTTCCCAGCTGCGAAAGAAATCACGGAACAAGTTCGGAGGCCGGAAAGCGACGCGATGAACGTCCAGGTCCCGGCAATCTCGCTTAGGACGATGATCATCCCGAGTTATTCGGTGCTGGAAACGATCCAATAAATTATCCGGCAAAATGATCGCGATATTAGGGAATCAATATTCAGGATGTATCGTCGTGCGGCAACGCGTGACCAAGTTTCGCGAGCAGTCCCCGCGGAGGGGCTATAATGGATTCCGGCGGCGGGTAGGCGCGAAATTCAAATTGGCCCCGGGCCCTAAAACGATGCGGCCGCGACGCCCAATTTCCCCGAGCCCGGACTTTACTTATTCCGTATACATAATTCAATGTTTCGCCGCGGGACTACGGAGAACGGGTTGGCCGGGGTCTCGTCGGGTTCATCCCGACGGAAAAATTCTCGCGAAACAAAAGCGACGGAAGGAGACGGGCGGAAGAGAGTGGAAGCAAGAAGAAGCAGAAGAAAAAGAAGAGGATGAGGAGGGTGAAGGAGGAGGAACGGGAGGCGGAGGCGGTGGAATTCTCGCTCGACAGGGGTTCCCCATCTGGATACTCGAGATTTGTTTCTGCTTAACGCGTCCCGAGCCTGTTCTCCTCGGATACCGGCGTAAAATTTCATTTTCCGGGAAAAATGAAAAGAGAGCACGAAACTGCCGGCGACGAAGCACTCGACGAGCTTCCCCTCGCCTTTTAGGGTAAACCGACCGTCTGAAAGCTCTTCCCGCCCCTGCCGTCTCGATTGTTCGAAGGGGTTCGATCCGGGATCGCTTCTATGCGACCGCGACAATGCGATTTCTTTGTTCTCCGCGGCGGAATCCCGCCGCCCCGGGTATCTGGCTCTGATTTAATCGTAAATAAACCGCGGATTTTTATGCAAGCTTCACAAAGAGGCAGAGTATTCATTGTGTCACTGCGCGGAACTGTACAACCCTTTCTTCTGCGCTTTTGTGGAAGCTATGATCCATTGTGCTCTTTTGTAGTCTGCGTTACTAGGCGCCTGGCCGACGATCATTCATTAATATCCCTATGTGTATCGGGGAAAATAATTATCATTACGGAGCATCTATTTTCTTTGTTCGTTCAAACTCGATCGTATTTCGAACGAGTGTCTGATCTGTTTTGTAATTAAAGTTAGGAGGATGGAAGGAAAACGATGGATGAATTTGACAGTGATGCGATTATATATGTTTATTGTTTAAGTGTGAGTCGTTATTCGGAATAAAAAGTTTTTAAATTAATAGTCAGAAGTGGCATAAGCGGCATTTAGTACACTAAAATTTCATGAATTTTGAGAAAAAGATACAGTGCTCGAAATTTCCATAAAGCCACGTGATATTTTGGCGAAATCTTATAATTTCGTTATCTATTTAAGAAAAACTTTCTTACTAAAAAAAAGATAAATTTTATATTTATTTATTTTTTTTATTTTAATTTTATATTTATTTTATAGATTAATACCTATGAACGTCCATAAAAGTCACCCGGTATACTAATCCAAAACGCCAACTTAATTGTAAATAAAAAGTAAACTTACTTAAAAATGAATTCTTCAATTAAATTTATTATCTTATTTTAAAAATGTACGCTTTAAGTCACCCGGAATACTAATCCAAAACGTCAATTTAATCAGAAACAAAAAATAAAATTAACCAAAAATTGTGTTTACGCTTTCGTTTATTAACCCTAAATTCGTGCACTATTGCTCATCGCTATGGGATTACAAGATTCCACCAAAATATCCGGCGGCTTTATGGAAATGTCGGTCAGTGTGAAAACGTTTGTCACAAATTTCCGTTGCCGTTAACTTCGTCCACCGAAAAATGATACAAGGGCTTGGTATTGGAGTCGCGGCGGACGCAGCCACGATCCTCCGGGCTCAGAAAATTCCTGACAATCCAATTTGAAACTCGGCAAAACTAAATCGGCAGAACGCTCGGCGCTGGCCGCTCGTTAGATCGGTTTATAGAGGTTCGTGAGCCAACTTTCGATCATGAAACGACGTCGGTCCGAAGTGGCGTTGTCAAGGTGATTCGGATAATAATGGAAGTCGGGCCGTGGTGCCAACGGAATTTCGGGAACGGTGACGTAGCGCAAATTGCTCACGGCTGACGCCATTGTTTTGTCTTACAAATTTCGGGGGGGAATGTTACACGACAGACCCCACCCCTGCCGTGCGACGTTGCCTGTAAAACTGCGAGTCGAGCCGGAAGATGTCTAATAATGACTATTAACCTCTTGCGTAGCAGTGGCGTCGCTTTCAGTCAAGGACAACGGGGGAATTAATAATGCAAGTAGTTATACGTGCAAATAAACGTCTCGTTGAATTATGCAGTTTGTACCGTGTCGAGATTAATAACAAAGACAGGCTTGTAGTCGCACTTGTAATCTTGCATGTAATTATGTTAGAATTATTTTCAAATTCCAGTGCAGGAAATGGCCGAGAAATTCTTACAATTGTGTTAAACAATAAACATAGATATCAACGAGTAATTTTTATAAATAATTAAGCGAGAGATTTATTCATTTATTTCACTTGTCATTTTAACTTTTTGGTATGTATAGATTACATTTTCAGAATTGAAAATTTTCGAAAATGCGATTATTATACCACTATAATCCTAACCTACTCAATTATTAATTTCACGATTTTTATAACAATATTATTGTTATCATCAATGTTATAGAAGAAAGAATGTGGTATATTTCGAGCCAGTGTCGCTTTTGAGTGACCTCGGCCAGGTTAACTATCCCCGTTGATTCGACGCAGAGCAAACGGGTAGACGCGGGAAAGACCTTCCGATACGGCTAAAGAGAAAATCGGCAAGGCAACTGGGCGGTCCTGATTTGAAAACAGCCGACACGCAGCCGGCAAGCCAATATCGTGAATTTCGTGAAACTGGAGCGCGGTGTCTGCAAGTTCGATACGGGAACTTCGCGTCCCGGTGTGCTGCACACCTACACGCCGGCGAATTTCCATCGAAAGACGGGGATTACCTTCGGTTACGTTTAACGAAAATTTCGCCGACCAACGAAAATACCGTTCGACGGAGGAATTCGGACCGGTGCGTTATTTCATCGATCGATTGGTACTTTTTAATTAACCATCGGACGCCGGAGATTTTTCAGGGACTCGCCGGTGCTTTCACACTGAACCGTTCATTCGAGACCCCGCGCAACGTTCGTTTTCTATATCACTCATTGATTTTCTTCGGATCGAGTGCGAACGATCGTCAACTTAATTGGACGGTCAGGAATTGCGGGGTCGGACGGTGCTTTGGAAATTCTGGAACAGAGCCGAAAGGCAGCGTCCGAGCTTTAGATCATTACAGAAAGGATTTGGATATTTCAGATCCGTTGAAACTTGTGGATTCTAAAGAAATTTGTGATGGTAGGCGGAAAAGCACTGGGGTAATTGAGGACTTTTTGTCGGTCTGATCAAAGTCTTGTACTACTAGTTGGGCAAGAGTCCATAGTACTTGAATCTATTTTTCAGACGCGATATTAGCACCTGACATACTCTTGACAATAACAACAGTCACTAACGAAAAAGTTATTAGAAGCAATCTCAGTTTGTGATCAATAAACATCAGATTTTTATGAATATATTATATTACAGAAACCAAGTGGTACATATTTTTACTTTAATTTTACCATAAGCAGCGTTTGAAGTAAAATAAATGATTTTCTTACCTTACTTTCCATAAAATAATAATTTTTATAAAAATTTACTATATATAGGCTTTAAACTGGCTGAGTAATACGGTATAATACTACTTAGTTGAATTGCTGCAGACAGAACTAAGGCAAAAGAATGCAATCTCAATGTTACAACCGTGTCTGACCAATGCGTTACTGTACTACTGAAATAACTTCTTAAGACTTGTCGCTAGCCAAAGACCAAGAAAAGTTTCTTAGAAAAAGCAATAATCCGAAAATAAAACTCAAATTCCATCTGCCTTAGATACAGAGGATGGTGAATGCAACAATTTTTTTTTAGATGGAACATTATATTTTTTATATAAAAATATGGAAGAATATGTATTGACTCTTAAAAGCCCCAAACATAATACTTAACGAGTAATTTCGCTTTATTTATTACCTCATCACGGATTTCTACAGATCAACAGAAAATGAAGAAAATTTTCAACAAATAAAGCGAAATTGCTCGTTAGCTATTAGATTTAGGACTAATAAAGGTTATTACTTTTTACTCAGAATTCGATATTCGATATTCCGGTATCAAAAATATTCCATTTAAGAGAAGAAAATTGGCCATCAAATCTCCGGAACGGCTGCACCAATAAAAAAAGATAAAAGTGCATACTATAGCGCTTTAAACCACGCAACATTCGTATCGAAAAATATTATATACCGCCCAGTGCATATTACGGAAGTTGCAAGAGGTTGCACGGACCACCCTGCATAGTCGAAGCTCTATTACCGGAGAAATTCGAGCTCGAATTTCGACGCTGCGAAATATGTCGCGGGCACGGCGAATAAAACCGTGGGGAATTAAGTACAGAGTGGTACAGATTTCTGCGGACTTAAAACCTCGAAGTGGATGTTATTTATAACTGAATCTCGGCAGGAATCCGAGCCGGGGACGCAGAATCCTTGGAGGAACTCTCGGGATTGTAGTTTCTCGGTCTGAGAAGACCGTTCCGCCGGGAAAGGAAAGCACTAAAGGAACGATGTCCCCTCGCCGAGGAGGAGTTTTAATTTCGTTGTGCACACAAAAGACCGAGACTCTCGTTCCTCGATCGGGACCCGGCGCCGCGGACACAGGGACGAACGACATTTTAATAATCTCCATAAACTAATAAACGACCGTTCCCCGCCGTCGGATGAAAGTTCGCCCCCTTCCCCGGCGCGGTTTCTGATCCGCGGTGCGGAACGCGCGCGGCAACTCGGCCGCGCCTAATTCCGAAAACGGAAACGGCCGGCGCGGGGGTGTGGGAGACCGGGAAAAATCCCGTGAAACTGCGACGAAACGAGCGCGGAATAACCGACAAAGGTATCAACTGGTCTCGAGCCGCGCGAAAACTGCGGAAACTTCCCGACCGATCTTTATGGGCTCGTAAAACGGGACGCGTGCACCGGCGACGTTTAAAGGAGTTTTATTTTAAAAGCCCCGCTGCTCTGCCGCGCGATAACCGATACACGATACCGGAGCACGCGGCGCTGATATTCAAATTTACCGCGCTGCTCGTCGTTCCGCAGCGTCCGCTTTGCTTACCGCTCCCGAATTTCTGCCGCGCGAGCAATCTGATATTTTCTTCGCTTCGCGCGGCCGTGTCTTTGCGCGTCGCTCGCAAAATCTATTCGACGAGTCCGCGGGCTGGAGTTGTCAATATCTGGAATACTCGCGGGGGAACTGAAGGAAAATTCGGATAGGAGAACTTAGCTATTTAGAGTAATTTACTTAGCTTATTAGAGTAATTTAACTACGGTAATAAATATTTTACTATACATAATTGTACTGTGCATTATATGCTTTTATTGCAAAAATTACTTGTCTCAATAGAAAATGTTTTTAGATTATTAACACATTCGCGACCGGCAATCTAATATCTTCAAAAATAATGAAAATCTGAAGCTGGTTGCCGCAAGCTGGTATCGTTGATGCAAAGATAAGAATGATAACATTTGTTCTGAAATATCAATGTTGTAATTAGGTATTGTTTGAAATAAACAGATTTTAGTAAAAAGATAAAGACGTGAATTCACGTTAGCGGCAGTCGGGAATAGAATTTAAAATGACGCGAATTCGCGTCAGCGGTCGCGAATGTGTTAGAATTCATGACGAAGCAAATAACCAGTAAATCAATCATTCGTTCTCAAAACGAACAGTGCAAAACGAAAGTCAGCAGCGATTCGCAAGAATACCTTGACGAAGCTATCGCGCATCTACTCACACAACTTTCCCGTTGGTATACGAGTTGCTTTAAGGAGGCCATTTACGAAGCGAGGCTCTTATCTGACGGCCACGCCCCCGCCGCGCGGCCCTTCCCCCTTATCAATTCAATTTCAGACAATTTGCGCCGGCCCGGAAAACAGTTCGATTCCCAAATTACTCTAATTGCCGGAACGCGCGCGTTGCAGGATTAATAAAACACCTGCTCTCGTGCCGTTCAATTTCCAATACTTTCGCGGCATCCGGAATGAGAGAGAGAGAGAGAGAGAGAGAGAGAGAGAGAGAGTGAGAGGAGAGAGAGAGGGAGAGAGAGAGATGGTGAGAGAGATGGTAAAAGAGGAGTTGCGAGATGCTACGGAAGGGGAGGGGATGGTCAAAACGTTCAACACAGGCAGGCGGAGTACAGGGTGTCTCAACATCGGTGGCATAACCGAGAAGGGGTTAATATAAATAATAATAATAATAATAATAATAATAATAATAATATTCTTATAATAATATTCTTCGAATATCCAGGCAGTAGGCGTACACATAGTAACTGTGATTTAGATGGATGGATCTCGACAGAGGTCATATAAACTATGGAAACTTATAAATTATAAACTTGCAAATAGTTCTAATTTCTGTCTATAGATTTGGAGTGGATTTAACTGAAAATAAGATATGCAATTTAATTACAAACTTACTTTATAAATAGCAGAACTATCGAGCCTTAAATGCAAACTACTATATAATAATTTATAACAATGACAAGATTGAATTGATTTAAACTCCATACAGTCTCTGTTAAAATATATGGTTGATTAAAGAAATTATTTATCTCAGAATTTCTCATAGAAACATTTTTACAGAACTGCGAATGAAAATATCTTAAAAATCGTTAAAGAAGCGGAATATTCAGAAGTCGATTTTCGTTAACGAAGCATTGATCGAAATAATTTCGTTCTTTATCTTCGATTTGCCTTTACGCGGAATCGGTCTCACCGCGTTGCACCGCCGCTGCTGGTACACCCTGTAATTCTTCCAGCCGATTGGGAAGCGTTACACCCCTCAGACAAATGGAAGACCGGCTGTCCCCTGTTTACCCCGTGGAAACAACGCCCCATTACCCGGTAACGATTCCCCGCGTAAGTAATAAGCAATTTATTGCCGCGGCCAATTATCATAATTGATTTACCGCGGTGCGGCATGAAGCGCGGAGGTTTTGGCACGAACCGTTCCATCGTTAATGCCCCGTTAATGTGAAGGCTGAATCAGCCTGGATATCGAAGGATACCCCCGGGTTACACGCTGAAAAATCCTTCCTGGATCCTATCGATCGCGGTTTACTCACGACCGCCCGGTAATGCGTCGGTAATCGCGGGAGCGGGATTAAGGTTTGGCACCGTTTCTCCGAATCAGCTGCGGCCCGGATCTCGCGAGCCCGATGTTGAAAGAAGGATCCGTGACTTGGAACGTGGATGATACTCGCTACAATAGGCAGCAAATGCTAATTGCCGGCAAACATTTGCCCGGGGGGCGGCCCTCTGGGATATGGTACGGTCTGCTTGATTGTGAGTCATCAATCGGGCACGGCTGCGCGCGAAATACGAATTTTCTGGTTTGCTTGCGGGACACGCGAGCTAGATACATAATTGTTACATAAATATGTGCAGCTGTGTCGTCCCTTCACACTTTTCATTATCCAAGAGGAAATAACGAGCTAATATTTCTGCGAAATAGGTGCGAAGCTGACAAAATCTCTGCGCGCGGGTTCAAAAATTTTATGAGATTAAAGTGTCTTATTCGATCAAATTGAATACTTGCCGAGTATTCAAAGAGTGAAAAATTTCGATCATCGCGTGATCGGGAAATAAGGGATTCCTGAGGTCATTTAAAGCAACTTTTTCCTTTACGAAAATGTTCTCCGAGGTATTGTTAACGACGTATTAACGAAATACAGTGACCAATGAGAGGCGAGATCAGCAGACGCGAGGAACCGAGCCAATGAGCGGAACGCAGGTTCGATCGCGCGTTGCTGCCTCGCGCAAGACGAGCTCGCGTCTCATTGGTCAACGTTTTTCATTAATAACTCGTAAACTAAGCTACAGATTGCATTTGCGCTAAGGAAAAAGTTGCTTCAAATCAACTCAGGAGCATGTATACACAGCATTAATGCTTTTTCTCTGTTCTAATACCCATGGCAGTATCAATTTAACGTTAACTGACATAACCTAGACACAACGAAGAATTAATTCGCGAAGACACTACCGCCCACGGAAATCACAGCCAAATCGAAAGCCCGATCTCCTCCCGAGTTGAAACACCGACGAACCTCGTCCTAAGATCTTACGGTTCCAGGATTAAACGCATCGCCTAATACAAAAGCCGAAAAGCTGGCACGCCACCGGCACCGAAAGTTTCTAGGCCATCGCGGCAAGCTTCGCCTAATGCAGCACTCAGCCCGGCAGTCATCCGGTGTAATATCTGGAATTTCGTCCGAGCTTTTCATTTCATTAAAATTTCCAATTTGTCTTCCATCTTCTGGTAACCCGTTCCAGGTCGGAGCCGGAGCTGACCTCCGCGGTCCACTCGGGCATCGAGCAAGATAGGGAGCGCGCGTCGTTTCGTTACAGCGTCTCGGAACGGGACGAAAATTTAATAATCGCCCGTTCGCAAGGGCGGCGTAACGGGCACCGTAAATGCGATAGCGAATGGAAGAGCGTCGTAAGAAGGTATCATCCCGTGGAAGAGACGGCCGCCCCTAAGCAGGAGAGTACGTACCCATATTCTCGAGCGACAGGGAGCGAGCGGTTCCCGCGGTGATTCCCGGCGCCGAAGATTAGACCCGTTCCCGTCGACACTTTCGTCAATGTAAGTCGGCCGAGCCCGTGGGAGCCCGTTACCGTTCGAAATTCCACCGGAAGGCGGAAAGGAAATTGCCGTTACTACCTGGCCTCGTTGCGGATCCGCGTGGAATCTTCCCAGCCAACTTCCGTTGCGATCGGCTCCGATGCATAAGCGAATCGAGACGCGGCATTTGTCAGCGGGAATCAACGCTCCGGTGGAAGACATTTTTCAGCCACTCGCGCTGCGAGTCGGAGATCTCGTACGTGATATGCCAAATGTAGATGTTACTCGCTTCTTCTAGATCGAAATAGAATTTTGATTCTGCGAAAATCCGAGAACGAAAGTGAACGGGGACGTGCAAATTGGAACCTATTGAACGGTATAATTGACTGAGACTCCATTGCTTCGTAAAAATGTGGAGATCCTTTTTATTCAGATCTTCTAGTGTTATTTATTTAACAATTCGCTGTAGCACTGTCTTTAATATTTTTATAGTTGTAAAATGGGGAAACAATTACGTCGCACAATTATTTATTTATTTATTTCGCACAATTCAAGAGTATTTTTACCAGCATTTTCTAACTTTTTTTATAATTACAGTAAAATTATTTTACCAATAATCATTATTATTCAAATCTATTTTAATAATTGTAGGGTTTATTTTTTTACGAGTATGAAAGGTAGAATGGTCGAGAGCGAATGTCATAAAATGCTAAACTAATGGGACAGATGATGATTGAATGTTTAGGCAGCTTCGGGTGACCTGAGTTTATTACTGTTTAGGTTTCTCGAAGTCCTGCGTGGCCGAAAGATAGAGAGTGAGTAAGAGTGAGATAGCGAGCGGGACAGAGTGAAAGAAAATGACTGCAAGAGAGAGAGAGA
>CM052150.1:4152510-4175677 GCA_028455555.1 Augochlorella aurata | reverse complement strand
TGTACAATAACCACCTTTATTAGCGACAATATCTTTATATAAATATTATTTTATCTTTCCCTACCTTCTCCTGCAGAATACGTTTTTTTCCGCTGAATAAACGAACAAGTGAAAGAAATGAAAAGGGTTAACGGCCCCAAAATACAAAGGGTTGAAAATCAAGAAGAAAATCGCAGGAAGATTTCGAAGGCTCGCATTTTTAATTGAATTCCCCAGCAAGGAAATTACGCTTCCCTCGATTATTTACCGGCGACCAGGGACGTTCGAAGTTGCTCGGAAGCCATCTTGAAGCGCGGGCGGAACGTGACACGCGTGATCGATCGTTCGAGGAGGATCGAGAAGCGAGATATCGGGTTCCGGGCCTCGTGAGAGGAAATCGGGTCGCGGGCGACTCGGAGAGCAGAGTATCGTCGATTAATTATTTAAGTCGCGGCGTCGATGCGAACGACACCTCCCTTCCCCCGCTCCTACGACCGCGTCGGGATCCTCGCCGCTTTAGGAACTCGCCGCGTGATACCGCGCCAATGTTTCCCGCGATTCGTTTAATTAGATTAATTTAATTAAAATTCATCCCATTCTAATTAGTTGCGCAACATCCTCGGCTAACGGAGCAACGCTAAAGGGACCGTGCATTTCCGCTCGCCATTGTTGCGCCGTGCAACGGGCTCACCCTCTTCCTCCTGACTCGGAGAAAAACGAGCGGGGGAAGGGGAAAAAAAGGAAGAAAGCGACGGGAAGAGCGAGAAAGAATTAAAGAGAAAGGGAGGAAAGATCGAATGGCGGGAAATAAAAGATCCCGGGGACTAGTAATTATCGAAAAGTACGGTCCCTAGAGGGAGAATTTTACGCGGGCGCGAATCGCTCGGTGAATTTTTAAGAAGCCGTTCCCGGTGTTTAATGAACGAATTTTTATGGGCAGAACGCTGCAGGGTATATCGCCGTCTGGTCAAATGCACGTTTCCTGCTCCTTGGTGTTTATTGTTACGACGTACACGGCTGTTCGCTAGTTTCGAGCGTGTTATGATTTCGGAACGAATAAACCGCTCTTTCGGCGTTAAACTGTTTCGCCGATCGTATTATTTTATAACTTGCTTAACGCGACTACAACGGTGCTCAACTGTAATTGAAAACTGAAGTGATGATCATAATGCATTCGTTTTATAGCGCGACGGCGAGATCAATTTCATATCTTAACTCTGAGGTCGCATACTTAAATACGCATTAATTAAATTGCATTTATAGCCACGAGGCTGATGTACCACCTTATAATTATTTGTATTAATCTATTATATATATATATATATATATATGCTTCATAATTTTCATTAATATGGTAACAAGGTTAATGTTGATAAATCGACGTCATAATGTTAGCGCGATTAAGTCATAATTATAACGCTATGCACCGCGGTTTGTAATTTGATTTCACGCTTTAGTCGTCAAAGGCAGTTCTTTCCTGCCCATTTACAAAACTCAGAAGGGTCAAACGAGAATTCGGATTAATATTCGATGATAGGGGAACAGATGACGCCGTGCGCGAGACGAGACAATTTTCTTCCGAGCAGCGCGCGAGCGAAAATCGTTTTATTTCGTCCAATTAATAATTCCCGTAAGTTTGAGCAACCCGGCCGAACAGATTTATGGAACACCGCGTGGCCGGTTCCAGTAAAAATTTTTCGGATCTGCCCTTGTGTTTTATGGTTCTTCGAACTTTATATCCCGGCGACCTCTAAAATCGTACCCGGGCGCGGGTTCAAGCTGATTTATAAATTCACCAAACAATCCGGCCCGAGTTCGCGGGAGTTACTGCCACGGTTTTACGTTTCCCCAATAAAAATTCATCGTGCCGCTGTCAACCGAAAAGCCCACGGTCGATTAAAAAGCCGGTGGCAGCCGAGCATCCCCCTTTCATCGGTCGCGAGTTCGCGAGCAGGGCGGGCGAGGACGGTGGAAGAAGGCGGGAGAGACGCCGCTGGAAAATGTAGAACCCCATTCCGTCGTCCCTTTCACGATAACTAAGTCTTCCCTTCACCTTTCAGACAATATTCCCCCTGGCGGGCCCCGCGCCGCCCCCGCAACTTCCAGTTTTCTGTCCCTCGTCTCGTCTACTTCCGACGCGGCGACCCCCTCGCGGGGCGCGCGTTTCATAGCAAATAATCGTGTCGCGCGTCGTAGTCGCGGGAAAAGTGACGAAAACCGATCCGCGTTCTCTTCGTTTCGTCGTGGATCACTCGGCTCTTCGGAATGAAATTGACGGAGTCGCGGCGGTGTCAAATTTCAATGGACCGAGCGCAGATTTCGCGGAAACGATTGCTCGGAAACATTATTCTTACTTTTATGATCGCACTGGAGAGCTTTATTGAAATCTACGAGTTCGTGAAAGGTAGACGCTTCCTTTGTTCTAGTTTTTATGAAATGCATGCGCTGATTGATTATTTAGTGGTGGCGGGGGTGGTAATGTGGGACACCGCAGTGTTGAGTTATATGTATATAATATAGATATACAGAACATTTGTTTGTTAAACTTTATAGATACTTATATATTTAATAAATGTGGCTTAAAAGATGTTTCGTGTATTATAATTATAATAATTTTTGTAGTCGTATTACTAACCCATTTCCTATATGTCCGATTTTGCATCGATTCGAATAAATTGAAAAATCAGCATGTTAGGTTAGGTTAAAGATATTTCAATTTATACATCATATTTATTATGAGTTTACCTAAGGATATCTATAAAAACCGTTTGTTTCTAACTATTTTAAAATTGTCTGGATGAAAAAATACAATGGGCATCTCACGTTCCTACACCTTCCTATAGTCAAGGTTATGTCAACTGAGAATCTATGAGACCCAGTTAAGAATTTCTCAATAGATTCTTTGCTAGCAATTTTAAATACAAACCATAGCAACAAACATAACTGGACGTGAAACATTAAATAGCAACCCCTATCTCGTTTCAAATATTCCATAAAAATTACGTATCGTCGTTCGTGTTCAAGATTGACGTCACAGAATCGCTTTAACATCAGTCAAGATATTATTATTAAATAAAACTGTCACGAATTCAGTAAATTATGATTCCGAATAGAAAGGGGACCAGCGAAATTGGTACTAATTACGTCGTCGCGAAGGTTCCGTGCGTATTATTATGATTAAAAGGCGTTTAATGGAGTCTGCTTGATTCAGGATAAATTTTTCAATCGGGAGTCGCATGAATTTTATTTCAGCCGCCGATCGCGGAGAGACATTCGGTCCCGACATTTTCCGATGGAAGTGTTCTGCCATCCGATCGAGCATTCGCCACGGAAAAAGGAATAATTAATTAAACGGTCGGGAATAGAGCTCGAAAACCCCTTAAGGCTTTCCAGCCAGGCTTCATTAATACCATCCCGCACAATATTTATTCTTACCTTACTTATTGCCATTAATGATTTTAATTGAACGGTTAAGTGCTACGGGAGAGCCGGCTGATAAAAAGTTCCACCCCCCCCCCCCCGTTCCCCTCTCCACGCTGGCCCGTTTCAACGCGGGAAAAAGGTCTGGTCAGTAAGGACGGGACGAGAAAAACGAGCCGTCGAATAAATCAAAGTGCGGTTCCGCGACGCCGCAATGAAAAATACCGGTCTCGTTGCAGCGCCGTACGATTTTCCCCGTCGCGAATAAAACACGAATTAACATCCAGCTGCGTGTAACAATACCGTTCCATTAGATTACATTCGATCTGTCCCGATGGGAATAAATAATAACGGGGCCCTACAGATCGGATAAAGAACCGCATTAATCTTGATTCCATTCCGAACGAAATAAATCCGGCGCAACGCCGACGATTAATTACATTATATTATATTTTATTTTCGTGCTGAAATTTTTGCCCGAAATTCGCTCAAGTGGACAGAATTATTCGAATTCGTAAGCCCCGTAGCTTTACGACGCGCACATTGCACGTGCAGCCATTAAGTTGAACAAATTGTATACATATTTTATATATAATTGTAAATATATGCGAGTCGTAAGTAGACAGCAGATTTCATGCATTCGTGACTAAACCGAGTGGGCAAAGTACAAAAATGTGAAAATGTTGAAAGAATTTAAGGATTGCAATATTTTCAGCTTATTAGTCAAATTATTGAAAAGAGGAATGCGTATTTATTGTATTAGATCGTTGAATATTTTTATTTTGCGCAGATAAATCACGTATAATATGTGCAATGCTTAATTACTTATATAATAATAGTAATAAATTCATAATTACCGTGTAATGCGTAAACCGTGGATCTCTATGTAAAATTTGCATCTCGTATCAAAAGCAGAAGTTAATTAAAAAAGTGCTTCTCCTTTTAATGATGTTAATGCAGCAGTATTTTTAACTTCTCCCTTTGTCTTCGCTGTTCCGTATTTCGTTCATTTATTTATTATTATAACTGCGTAAAACCCGCAGATTAATAATACGACACGACCAGATATGCTCGCAACAATTGTTAATACGACTTAAACCGCAAAATAAATAAATGAATAATTGACAGTTAAGTAGAAATTTTCATTGCAGCGAGCCGCTGCGCATCGGGAACGGGGTTGGAATACGGTCTCCCATTGATTCTTCCATCCCCGGTACGTGCACCGAATGTCCCCGGCGTTAATATTTAATCGTTAATGTGATGCGGCTCGTAAACAGACACGCACACGCGTCGCACGATAAAAGTGTCCCGCCGCAACGATGCCCGATTTCCCTCCGATTTTTCCGGGGGAAATCAGGAGCGGGGCGACGACTCGCGGTGGCGGCCGCCTCCCGGTTTTTTCATTAGCCACCCCCGTCCAGGGAAATATCGTTAATTTTTAACGACACCCCCGACGGGCATCCGTCACGGCTCAACTAGTCGGGCACGACGTTCCGATTCCCCGGGAAATTTTCGTGCTTGCGGGTTCAATTTGCGTTCAACGGGGGTGATTAATTTATGGCGGACCTCGTCGAGGCTGGAATGGAGATCGAGCGATGGATCCCGAATGCTGGGAACCCGGGAACTTCGATTCTGATGGTCTTAGACCACCAGCATCCAAGATTTATGCGACCCGGGCGAGCCCGGTGATTTTCAAGAATTTAGAATGCTCCGGCCGGAACATTCGAATCACGAAAGGGGGAAATTAATTCGAATTTTCCCGGGTCTACTCGTGTAATTAGACAAGTTTAAGAGGCGTGGTTCTAATACGCGTAACGGTGAACCTAGCCGGTGTTGAGAGCGCCAGCTCGTGCTGCTTTCCAAAAGTGACGCGATAGAATTCATTTATTATAATTAGACTATTAGATTACTTTATAATAATTCATTTATTATAAAAGAGGGAGTTGAATAGGAACTTAACCCCTTTCACTGTAACAACGTGCCAAACTCTTGACGAAGATTTCATACATAACCTACTGAATATGAATTACAGGGTGTCGCAAAAGTCACTCGCAATCGATTCCTCAGATCATTTAAAGCAATTTTTTCCTTGACGAAAATGTTCTACGAGGCGTCGTTAACGAGTTATTAACGAAAAGCAGTGGCCAATGAGAGGCGAGCTCCGCTGGTGTGAGGCGCACGAACCCTAGTTCCGTGATTGGCTCGGCCGCATCGCGTCAAACAAGCGCGCCTCTCATTGGTCAGCGTTTTTTGTTAATATCTCGCTAACGATGCCTCGGAGAAAATTTTTGTAAAGGAAAAACTTACTTCAAATGACCTCGGGAATCTCTCTCACCTGTATATGTATTCCTTTTAAATTGAAATAAAATTTGATCCACCTGTTATTAAAACCTAAGAATAAATGTAAACGAAAATATAGAATAAACAAAAATTCTAGCGTTCTCTCAAGGAAATTATTAAGAATGCTAATCAACGTGGCTATAAAAGAAACCATAGTGCAAAGGATTAATGATTGCAATTGTTCAAAAATAACGTGACAAGTTTCTTACTTTCTTCTGAAGATTTTACCGTGTCACGTGTCTCACTCAGTTTCCCCATAAATACATAAAATCTCAAGTATAACGTACACTGGACCTACGAAAATTCAATAATTTTCCAAAAAAGAGTTTTAATAACCTCAACAATTTAAAACGTGAAAACAGGAAACGTGAATACGTGAAACAAAAACGATTAACCCTAGAACTTCGAGGGTCCTCGCTGAAAAGTTCGACTTTTCGAGAACGCGGGCCTGCATAAATTCGGAGGGGTTCAAATGAAAGACTTAGATTTGAATAAGTACGATATCATCGCGCCCGGAGTAAGATTCCGCTGACCCGTTGCTCAAAGAGATATGTAAAACTGAGTACAATTAAAGCCTGAGGAAGAACAATCAGAACGGAGAACGCGCGGCAAGCGAGGAACCCTTCAAGAAAATATCCAAGAGAATCTTTTATCTGGATTTTAATTTCCGAGCTTGTCGGCTGATTCCTGAGAAGCAAGCGACATGAAAGGAACGAAACGAACTTGAAGGCGTTTAATAAGAAGCTGGCTCGGGCAGTGTGCTTAACCGGTGTCATTACTGCGATGCTACTTTATTAAATGTTGCTTTCCGTTTAATATTTACGGCCGTTTCAAAGTGTTACGCTCGCCGGAAGATCGTCTTGTTTTTATTAGCAAACTACGCATGAAAATGATTTTAAAAGCTATGTCAAGGTTATGGGAACGGCGCGCCTCGTCGACGAAAACATAATCGAGAAGACTTAGGATCGTTTCCAAATATATACATTGATTTTTTTATTATAATTCTCAAGGCCCCTCTTAGAGAATATTAGTTGTTTAATATAGACCTTAACATGTTAAAATTCCTAAAACATGCAAAAAATTAATGGAATTGAAACTAAAAAGTTTATGATAATGGATCTGAACATCCAAGTAGAGTACAATTTGTTCAAATATATTAAGATCAAAATTAATATATCGAGAGCTACTGAAAATTCAAATTAATTGTCAGAAACGAGACAGTCGAATGGAAATGATTATTATTATTATATTTTTATTATTATTATTTTTATTATATTATTATTATATTCGTTGGTTAGTCCACAAACTTCGGCATCTTTCAGCTAGCTTTTTAGCAAAAACGCAGGGAAACTTCAAACACGAAAAGACTTTCCAGTGCCCATAATGGAAGCTAATGACGGAAATTTATGTTCCCGCTGGCCCAGATGCACAAAATCCGATGACACTGCTAAAAGTGTTTCGATGGAATTAAAAGTTCGATGGAATTAAAAGCTCGATTGAATTCAGCCGCATCGCGAATTAGATGATTTTTGCTCGGGCTTTCGAATCACCGATCTATCCAGTTTACCGTGCAAACAGTCGCAATCGCCATTTACCGTGGGAACAGTTATGGCAGATCAAAGGAGCGGATGGTAAAATCGAAATTACGCCCGAAAAGTTTAAGCGAAAATATGATGGTTGGCTGGCCAGATAAATTAGATCGGTTACAATTCTTCGCTCGGCCGTTTTTCAGCTATCTCGTCAAATCTTTCATCTCGTTTCGTCGTTCTCACTCACTGATAATGCAGTTTCCTCGGCAAATATGGACGACGTGTCTTTCTTTCCTTTTCTTTCCTCAGTGTATGCATTCATGAAATATGTAATATATAATATACGTAGTTATGTATTGCTATTATTATATAGTAGTGCAATGAGTTTTTCTTTCGGAGGCAAATGTTGCGGGAAATGATAGCTTTGAGTTAGTTTTAGGCCTCTTTTAAGAAAGTTTTAGGGCTGTTTTAGAGTAGTTTTGTGGCAGTTCTAGGGTAGATTTAGGGCACTTTTAGGGTAGTTTCTGGGCAGTTTTAGGGTAATTTGGGGGCAGTTTTAGGGTAATTTGGGGACAGTTTTAGGGCACTTTTAGGACAGTTTTAGGGCAGCTTTAGAGTAGTTTTAGGATAGTTTTAGGACACTTTTAGGGTAGCTTTTGCTAAGTTTTAGGGTAGTTTTAGGGCAGTTTTAGGGTAATTTGGGGCAGTTTTAGGGATGTTCTAGTGTATTCTTGGGTCACTTTTTGAGAAACTAATTGCCTTTCACATCGTATTTTCTCAAAAAACATATAATTCCATTGAAAAATTGAGACTGGATATTTATCGATTATAAATCATTTTTATAACAATGATTTACTTCCATAAAAATAATAGAATATAACGTGTTTCTGCATAGACACTTTTCCAAATTATTCGAGCAAATAGAACAACAATTTATGACGAAAATATTATATAATAATAATAATATGTTATATAATATTTCAAATCGCAAAACATTCGTCCGAAAAGCCTTCGTTCGGACAATTATCTTCGATAAACATTAATCCGAAGCGATCCGAATAATGGCCGACCGGTAAAAAAGGAAGCGCGCAGAAACAATTTCGCGACTAAGGTGTAGCGTCGCGTGAATCGCATAATTAATAACGTTCTCAAAAATTCGGCTGAAACGCGGGCGACTCGTTGGAACAATCCCGGGTGCATTTTCGCGTGCAACAGGAACGGAACGAGCGAGAAACTGCTGAAGTCGGCGCGTTCCCGCAAAAATGCTCGTTTCCGGGGTAGCGACTTATCGCCATTAGCTGACACTTCAACCGAGGGTGCCACACCGCTTTTTTCATCGCGAGCTGCCACCCGCGCGCGGCCTCGCCGACTCCCGAGGGGGTGGCTGGGACGGGAAAGGGTTACAAAAGCGTCGCGAATTCCCCGTTAATTCGCCGCGAGTCGAGGCCCGCAGCGAGGCGAGCGAGGCGAGCGAGGCGAGCGAGCCTCGCGCGCCTCGAAAAATGGGATTACAGGAATTGAAGCCGACGATTCCATTCTTCCCGCGGCCCGTCCCCCCGTCGGTCGCCCCTCTTTTTTCAAATCTGAAATTCAGGCCGCGGCAAGTGCCCTCGCGGCGAGCGTCGTTTTTTTTTTTAAATTTGATCCCGGAACACCGTCGGATCCCCGACGGCATTCAGCGGAATTTTGCGCGTCCCGACATTCAAAATATTTCCGACGGATTTCATGGGTTCAGTCCGGCTCCGTTCGCGCGTAAATTTAATGAATAGATCCCCGGGACCGCGACCACGCGCGCCACTTAATTTTTCGATCCGATTTCATTGAGTCGCTCCCTTCCTCGGACTTCAATGGAACGCGATATTTGATTTTTAATTTCGGTGGCTGGCTGTATTGAACTCCCGCTTGTTTTCTTCTTCGTTAATTGAAATGGTCCGGCGGCGCGTTTTTTTACGGCAGTTGGCCGCGCACAATGCCGTGTCCAGGATATTGTGAAGCGACTTGCGCGATTCTGTTATATTAGAATTTTCACGAGATGATTTATTGTTCTACTATCGTTCTACTATCTTCCATTTATTACGTATTTAGCTGGAGGATCCTATATCAGTAAACAAATCTGGTTTCGAACCCATACTAATCTATGTAACGCTACCCGAACGGTGCACGTTTGATTGCGCCATGGAAGACTTCGAATTTCGATTATTAATCGAAGAAGGCTTGCGTATTCCTCTCAGATTTTCGTGTACAATATTATATTTCTAAGTGTTACAATTTATTGTAAATCTGAACAGTCTAAGAAAAGAGTCACGTACTTTCAGGTCAAAATTCTACACCTTCCTGCAACACTTCTCGATATAAAATTGTAGGGATTTAGGCTGTGTGGGGAGTTTTCTTTCAAAAATAAAAATGAAAGCAATAATATTTAATGAAGTAAAAAAAATTGAGAAAACAAGATCACGCAACATAGATTCGCTCAACCGCTTTCTCACTCTTAACCAACTGTCTCTCTCTCTCTCTAAACTCGCCACTCGAGTTCTCGCACGACTCCTCACGCTCTCAATACTCACGGCGCTCTGCTCTGCATCTTAGTCCCCGAAATAGGTCTCGCCACGCACACACACTCATTCATACCGATAACACAGACACGCACTTCTTAAGATCTACAGTTCGTAGGACCCGCGAGTCAAGGATCCCACAAAATTGCCTGTACCAAAACTCTGCTAAATATATTACGCTTCACCTGCTCAGATATTGTTCGTTCTAAAACTGGAAGAAAAATGTCGAAGAGAGCAACGGCTGAGTTAATACGCGTGCAACATCCGGAAACGGGCTATCTACAAAATGTCCCGCGAGTTCGAAACAACAGCGTCGATCCGAAAGAAAAGAGGCGCCGGTTTCGTCTATCTTTCCCAAGCGACCGAGCCGCCTCTGGCGATCCCGTGGCCCCTGACATTCCAGAGAAGCGACGGGAATCGCCTCCCGAGCGTCGAAGCGGCAGCAGAGTCTGCGGCAGAAGAAACGCGCTCGCAAGAAAGAGCGAGGACGGCTTCATAAATATGTCGGCCAATAATCTGGACGATCTCCAAGCGAGTTCCGGGCTCCATGAAGCCGGCGATAGTAAGCGCGAGCCGAGACGCGTAACACCGAGTTACGCCGGCCAATAAGAACATCGGGGGTAGCAAGAAAAGGCGCCCCGGGACGCAACAGAAATTAGGGGGTGGAGTGCGACCGGATAGCCGGGGGTTGAAGACGTCCGGGGGTGAAACGGGGGTAGATTGTCGCGGCCGAAGGAAGCGGTCGGGAACAAAGAAAGGAAACAGACGCGTTGGGGTGGCTGGGGGCCTATTGGCGCAAACAGAGAACGCTGTTGAACATTTATTTATGAAATTAAAATTTCTGCGATCTAAAGTTGTACGATAAATTGAGAAATAAATGTTGTCTTGATGCAGTACGATGTTGTTTAATATGTTAAATTAAGTAATTATATAATTATAATATATTAATATATTATATAATATATTATATAATTATATATGTTTAAATATGACTGAATAAGGAATGAATGTCTCTATATACTAAATTGATTTGATAATTATATCCGTCAAGTTATAATAATATTGCTCTTTAATTAATAAATAACGAAGTGTCGGCACTTCGTATCGATAGTTTTCTAGAAATTGGAATTTGGATAAATCAGTTATTTATTTGAAATTTAATTAGATATCTGTTTGTAAGTAATTTATATAAATATTAATATTTGTATTAATAACCGTGTAAAGTGACTGAATTAATCGATTAATGATAAATACACAGTTCGGGGAAAATTGAGCGAGGCAAACCGGGCTGAATTTTAATGATTCGACAGAAAACTAATTGGAAAACTTTTGCATTTCATACCCAAGATTTATCGACCCCAAAGAATATAATAAAACAGTTCTCTCACTGCCCCATAATAAAACCTTTGAACCCACGCCAAAGAAGGCTAATAATCACTTTGTCCATATACATTTTCCGAGCTACTTTAAGATTACCATTAAATGTTTTGTAATTATATACAGAATATATTCGACTATAATAATCAATTTATTCTAGTATTCTTTCAAAGAACCCATATTGCCAAATTTTTCTAGGCCCGCCTCGGTCTCTCCCACAGTAAATAAGAACAAAGGGTAGTGGTGGGGGTTCGGAGCCGCGGCGCGATAAAAAGGGGTGGAAAACGAGGGGGGCAGCGAACGGAGCAGAACGAGCGAAGTGAAAACAGAAATACGGTACGGACAGATAAAGAGCGGAGCGACGATAAGCGGCGGTGATATAGAGGTGAAAGAGATACCGGAAACAAAGAAAACGAGATAGAGGCCGAGCAATAAGGAGCAGGATAAGGAGTCCGGGGGAGGGCGGCAGGTTTTGGTAGAGTGAAAAGCAGCCGCGGGGTACTCGAGGGCGGCCGAGGGGGTAGGAGAGAGATAGTCGCTATCAATTTTCCTGTAATGGGAGTGCAGCGGCGTAACGAGGTCGTACGAGAGGGCGAGGAGAGTGTCGCGAGCGATCGCACTCGCGGTAACGAACTTGGGACACATTGTGTCGGCGACGTTAATGACGTAACGAGAGAATCGACGGAGAGAAGCGTCGTCGTCGTCGTCGACGACGTCGGCCCCTCCGCACCCCGGGCTCGGCGGAACCCGGATTTTCCCTAAATTCGCCGCGATTGCCTCTTTAGGGCGGCCCTTCTCCGCAAACCGCACCGCTGCGTGCCGACGTAGACGTCGACGGGACGCTTCCCACGGTTCTCCTCCGCAATTCCGGGCCGGCTAGGTGCGCTCCTGCTAGCCCGCGTTCCGTCTTTTATAATTGATCGCAAACACCAAACGACCGTTTCCGGTGATCTCGTGTGTCCGGGACGCTCGGCTGTTTGCCCGCGAGCTCCGTGAAACGCGGCTGCACGTGATGGAAATGTTTATTGCGGCGATCCCGGAGCCACGTTGTCGAACTCCGTAACTGTTTCGGGAGTTGGTTTGCTCCGCAAATAAATCCCTGTTTGCGAACACGCGATGTAGAAAACGCAAAAGTGAAGTTGCACGCAACGGGCGCCGACCTGCGCCCCGCTCGCCGAATTATTATCCGTGGCTGGGAGTTTTAACGGCGGCTCGATGGCAAATTACGGGATCACCGAACCCTTTCCCGTGTTCCCCTGGTTCGCGGTTGCAACAGTGTTTAAACATTACGACCGCGACGGAACTAATTCGTGGCGCCACGTTCAATGTCTTTGATACATCTCGGCCACTGATGCAAAAGTTTAAAGTGTTTTAATGCCCAATAACCGTTGCTGGCTCGGTTTCTCGATATTTTTAATAAATAACAATTCCACAGGTACTGGTTACGTACCTTGGTTACTGCTATACATCGTTCAGGTGCGCGCAACTCTACGAGGCTTAAATCACGACGAAGCCTCGAATATTGCAAACGGATACGCCGAATTTAGTTGAATCGTATACCGAACTAATTAGCGGGTGGATGTTCGAATAATACAACACAGACGAGACTGTTCGGATAACATAGAATTTCGCACGAAGCTCGTCCCTTCGCGAACGAGGATCGTTTCCCGCGGAACGTGCGCTCAAATATTTGCCAGCGACGGCGCGCAGCCGGCAATAAACAAAGAAATCTGCGGAGGGAACCGCTCGCAACCCTCGGAACAAGGGTTGCACGCGCGCGCAGCTTCGCGAAAGTCATCAGAGCCTGGATAACGAGGGGTCGCCGGATAAATCAAAGGATTTGGTGGGGTTCGCGGTGAAAGGGTGGTCTATCTGGAAAAAGTGCGGGCCAGTTTTGAAAGTTCGCGACGATTGGACGCGTAACGAGGGTCGGCGGCGTCGGGTAGGCTCGGCCCGGCTCGGGCCGAACAGTAACGCAAACGAGCTGACGACGCTAATGACGTACGCGCCCGTTGGCTCGCAGTTGCAGGTGTGTGTGATCGCGTGTGTGCCGACGGAGCGCCGCGCGCGTTTCCGCTTTCCCCGTGAATTTCCCGGAGCCGTGTGTACGCGCTCGCGTGTTACGCGGCCAGTTTTCCTAACCGTGAAAACTGGTTGCGCGCGTGTCGCCGGGAAACCCGCGGGGAAGCCTGCGCTCCGCAGAAAAGTAATGCAATATAAGGGGAGAACGGGTGACGTTTATGTCGGCGTTGCGCGCACGCCGTTCCCAGTTACGGCTGACAAATAAAATTTGCGTTCGCCTGCGAACGGCAATTGCGAACGGGAGCGGGCCGAGCTACGTTCGTTTCGTTTCGTTTCGTTTCGTTCGCGCGTATTCATGAGCCCCGACGGAATGTATGAAATTGAAAGCGGCTTCGTTTCGCCGTCGCGTCGCCTTCCGAACCCACCCCGCAACCCCAACTGCCGATTTACGGCCAAGAACAAAGATGGATTTCTCTTAGAATCAAACACGAGCCAATTCGTTCGACCAAAAATGGACGGTACGCTAATAGCACTCCGCTAATTGCTCTAAATAGCTGAGCCGAAGGAAATTCGTACACGGCGTTGTAAAAATACGTACAGACCGAATTACGCTAAATCTACCTTAACGGTAACGTGTTCAAATTATAACATGGAATAAACTATTTATTAAAACCTCGCGTCATTTTTATTTAATTATTCTGCATAATTATTCTCCATAATTCCAGCAACTTGTTTAATGCAAAGTAAATGTTATCCGCAAGTTCACGTTCTCATAATTAATTCGGATAATAGAGATTCTACCGTACAGTATCTCCTATCAGGTTATTACGCAGAGGCCACGGATCTTGTATTATTATCGAAGTACATAGGCAATGTTTCAAAGTAGACGCTACTAATTAAATCTTTATGCGGAAAGTTAAGCGAAAAGGATCGTCATTGTTCTTACAGGTATCAGAGGAAGATCGTTGAATAAATCCTCGTTATAAAATTGCCTAGACTGCCACGTCGCGTGTTTGTTACGCAAACGAAAGGATTACAGGTTACGACGGAGCCGTATCTCAGGGGAATACTCATATTCGGCGGTGCAAGAATAAAACTGTTATCAGAAGTCTTAATATTCCGTTGTTGCATCGCCCGAGAACGACACTGGCAATAAAAAGAAGTTCGCAGTCGCAGGTGCGCCACACCGCGGAATCGTTACAAAAGAAATTGGCATCCCGAATGTTTTATAAAACAAGAACCGCCGAGAACAATGAGACGCATCTGGCAGTCCGTAAAGGTACTCTCGAGAGCTCTGTTACCAAAGTTGTGGCAGATTAGCTCGATGGGAATCTTCCAGGACGGTGGACCGAACGACGAGCGGATGATGAGCAGAACGTCACTCCGCCTCGAAGTCTCGATTTAACACCTTGTAACTTTTTACGAGGATGCGTCGAGATAACGTCTTTACCCGTCTCTTTCCTCCAACTACCGCAGATTTAGGATGATACCGATAAATTGTCGCATTGTCTCGACGGTATTTTTAACGCTTGACTAATCATTTATTTTACTTTATTACTATTATTATTATTGTTAATGTTTGAATTCTGTCGAACACTTTCGTCCAAAAAGAAAAAATATCCTACTCGTTGTAAAAATGTAACATATGGATTAATTGTATGCTTAAAGAGTAAGCAGGTCTTTTTAGTAGTATTATTACCCGACATTGTAACATTTATTTCTGTATGAGATATCGCAATTTTTAAAACACTGTTTGTTCTCTTATAGAAAGAAATGTTCAGAAATATTAATGAAAATGTAAATTGAACACTAAGATATTTAGCTTAACATGTTACGAGGATCCGACGAGATAATGTCATTATCTTCCTCTTTCGTCTAATTTAGATCCCACAGATTTGCAATCAACGCCGTTGGCAGAAACCTGCGAGGTATAATTTACACAATAATGTTCACAAATTGCCGTATCGCTTAAACAGTATTTTTGCAAATCGGTACGACGTCTAACAAGTCCGCGATGAAACAGGTGAGCGTGCAAACGGGAGCGCCGATAGCCAGGTAACGGGTCAATTACCCCGAAGCTGTAGGAGTCCCTCACGTTTAATCATTCCAGGGTCGACCAGAAAGCCATAACTCGCGTCGCGAGGTCGTAATCCCCGGCAGGCCGGCAATTTCGCGTAACTAACGATCCCGATCCGCGGAACACTCGATCGTAACTTCTTACACGGCGGCGGCGGCGCGCGCGAACTATCCGAAAAATCATGCCGCAAAGAGGCATCCCGCAAGTGTTTCCAGAGCTGCGCGATTTTTTAATTATAACTTTTTAAGCGTTCGCCGGCGGATCGAGGCAGCTCCCTTTGAGCGCGGTAAAAATACCAAGTAAAGGGCGAACTCTTCTTCAATTACTTCCCCGGCGTGGCCGCGGGCTCGGTTCCCGCTCGCTCCACGCGTGCACAGCTCGCGGACAAGACATAGTGAACTCCTGAAAATTCCCCTGCACCGTGCACGGCTTTTTCTAACTTTTCCGCCACTCGCGTTGCGGCAAATTTCAGAAGCCTTTAAAGTAAAGCTTGTCGACAGCGCCGCGAATTAAATTTAATTGCCATTCGTTTCTATTCGAGAGTCCACGGTCCTAAACGCCATTTCTAGGTTTCGAGTCTGGTTTAAAGTTCAAGCACCTGCGGAAGCTTCCGCGGATACCTCTTTTCGCAGCAGCGGAATTTTTGACGGCGAACCGGGTTCTTCCCCTGTGTTTTAAGTCTTTGAGTTCATTGCTTCAGGTGTCTGATTATCGCAACGGTGCTCTGTATGGTGAACACTAGTTTCCTAACTCGATCGCTGTAAATTAGAGCAAAATGGAAATTTATTTTACTTTTTCAACTTTTCATCATTGGTTTATCGTGCACGGAACCAGTTTTATCAAATTGTTTAACCAAATTTCGAATTGCTTGCTCCCAATGCGATGGGTATTTTTTATTTTTTAACGCTGATTTTTGAAACTAATTTGTATAACTTTAACGCGATGTTCGATCGTATACGACTCGATCATTAAAATTATTGCAGATTAGGAGACAAATAGGAGAGAAACAAGCACGGCGTTTGACAGATATAATCTTTCAACATCCTAAAGATACTTTCGGATAACGATTGCAGAGAAATGCGCGAAATCTGCAGTTTACTTAGAGCGCTTCGAACCAAAGAATGTTCAACTGACCTCAAAGGAAAACCTGGAGGGCATCATTTATTACTAACAATTTTACAGACTTCAATTTAACACGATTTCAAGGACAAGATGCAGAGCCCCCTCTCCACGAATTAACAGCAACGGAGCAACGGAGTTGTCTTCGAACGAGAACGATTTCGCGGTATTCTGAAAATATAAAAGACAATGGAATCGAGTTGTTGTCTTTGATGAAAAAGACGGGGGGCGCAGAGCAGTTAGCCGAAGCGCAAGGGTATAATTTTCCCGGCGGCTTCTCCGGGAGGGTTAATTTGCCGAGTTCATTACACCGGGCCCGGCGGCCGTGTCATCATTTTTCGAGACGATCCCGCGGAGTCCCACTCGGCGGCGGCACAACTGCGCAACTTCCGGAATTAAGATCGAGGCAAGCGGCACGCTTCGGCCCCCGCAGGACCGGCTTTTCCTACGCCTTTGAGGCCTGTTACGAGGGAAGTGGGTCGATTTCCTCCGCGCCGTCCGTCCGCCGAATGGAAATTTATGAAAAAAGCTCGGCGAGAAAGAGAGCGCCTTTTGTCTCTGTGCGGCCGGGCAGACTTGTCTGGGAGCCCTCGGTCTTGAAACAAAGCTGGAACACGCCGAACCGAGGAGAAGAAATTGTTTCGTATTTAGAGCGCCCCGTTTAGTCTCACCAAGAATGTCTTTGAGGCAAAGGAGAATGGAAAAAATGGAGCCCGTTTCACGGCGACCGGCCGAGAGAGAGAGAGGATTTAAAGCGCGGGCATCTGGCGAGTTGTCTTAATTAGAACCGGCCATTGTCACCTGTCCCCGAAGAACCGGGCTTCCGACGATTCTGATTTATCAAGCGAGATTTCGCCTAGAAATTCCGTCGAACTCTGCAGCGAACGCTCTCTTCTATATATCGAATTTCTACTTAACCGTTGAAAATTTCGTAACGGAGAATTTTTCGTAAAATTAACGAAATCGGAATCAATTTACACAAATTGCTTGGGACGAATAAATATAAATAAGACTAATTATTAAATAACCTTGTTAATCGTTCTGAACGGCACGATGAATTTGTTATATTACTAAGTGGTTAAAGAAATTTACTCTAAACGTTCTCGCTCGAATCGACGAAATCAGCGTCGAGTTCTGCAGAATTTCGCTTGACGAAACTAACTTCAAATTCCACTGACACGTGACTGCAGGGCCACTAGCTGAAGAATTAATTACGGTGAAAACAGCGCTCCTACGACAAAAAAGAACCGTATCGACTTTTAAATCCTCGAGGAGGATGGAGAATCCGGAGTTCCGTCTAATTTTAATTAACAACATTCGTCTGGCATTTCGTTGCCTTTGCCACCAGCGAATACAGCAGCGGAGATTAAAAGGGTAGCTTAAGAAAGGAGAAAACGACGCCGACTCTAGAATTTTCGGGATAATAATGCTTAAAGGAAACAGCGTATTCTAGTATGAATTGTTGAAAAAATCAAATTTCAAAACGTGGCAATTTTAATTATTGATCTGCCATTTACACGTTCTACATTTCTGGCAAACAAAATGGCCGCCTCCAAAATTAATCTACGTTTCAAAGCAGCCAATGCCACATTTTTTATTCTTTCGAGCCCAAAAAATTTGTAGACGTTCTCTAAACATATATAAATAAATCTAGCAAGTGCAACTGCAAAATCTGTTGCAATCTCCTCGCGAAAAAATGTCAAAGCGAAAGAAAAATGCGCTGTATGCTAGAATAGCTGTTGAATCAACCAGGGGACTAAGCGGCCGGAAAAGCGTCTAACGTAATCACCGATCGCTCTCGGCAGCAGATTATGCTCGAAATAATCAACGCTACGAGATAGTAATCGTCGATCTCAGCGCGAACGACGTAGTTAGCGTGTTCCAGCGGCTTCTGATAAATCGTCGCCGGGTAATTTACGGGTCAGCGAATGGCTTGCGGAGTGTTTACCTCGGGACGAGCGTTTGCTAAATCTTCCGCGATCAATTGGCCCGGTTTTTTGCGCAGCGCGTCAGTGAATTACACCGGGAGCGGCCGCTGCACACTTCCTAAGTAATTTATTTCTCGCGTCGAACCCGTTTCTTCGACGGCCGCGCCATCCTGCACCGGACCGGCAGCCGAGTTTCATCGATTCCTGATGAACTTTTAATGACAACTTTTTCCCCGGATCGAGAGCTTTCGCGAAAACGCGGTCTGTCGAACTCGGGGGCCGATACCGGGGGCCGATACCGGCCAGAGAAAATCGAGGAAAAATGATTTCGTGGTTGAAATCGCGTTCCGATGAAGCGAAATATGTTCATCTGGTGTGTCGGACTGCCTCTCCGATTGCTGCGGGTACGAGCTATTAGCTTAATCGCCCGTCCTCGTCGTATCGACAGCTGCGAAATATTTGTGACGCGTGCTTCGAGGTAGAATTTTTACAAGTTTTTTTAAAGAAAATTTTTTACAAGCAATTTTTACAGAATACGCACTGTTAAGGAGCTTAGTGTAAATCGTATGAAAGTCGATGATCTGGGACTCGTAACGTGTACGTATATGCGTTGGTCAACTAATTTTTTAATACAAAAGTTGCGTGGTTTAAAGAGCCATAGTATACAGTACACTTATTTAATATAGGTGGAGCCGTTGCGGAGATTCGAAGGCCAATATCATGTTCCTAAATGGAATACTATGTTATTTATATAAAAATATGGAATATCGAATTCTGAATTGGAAAAGTATTGACCTATCTTTTGCCCAATTTATTGCCCAATGTTGAAAGTTGCAGAAAATACACAAGTTCGCTTCGTTACGCCACTCAACCAAAAGCTTTCTATTCATCGAATAAGCCGTATTAAATATTTCTTGCTCAGAAATAAACAAAATGAAAGATTAACAAAATCATAATAACGTATTATAATTACTTATGCCCGGGAACAAAGCAGAGGCAATAATTGGTCAGCCCGCACCACGTTCGTTGGGTAGCCTTTTATTGCTTCCATGAATGGTTGCGGCGAATCGCGAAGTTCGAGAAACCCATCAAACAGCCCCCGGGGCACGTAATGCGTTAAGTGTTCCTCGAAGAATATAAAAGTATTCGTTGCCGGCTCGAGGAGTTCCAACTTCTGAAGTATCCTTTCGGTAGGACCTAAGAAGATCGATATCGACGCGGCAGACTGCCGGTTCCTTCTCCCCGTTCCGACTCGAATACTTCGACTTCGGATGCACAGGACAGCTCGAACTTGCGTCGCGTTTCAGGCTGCGGGAAAACTCGAATTGCCATGTCCGTTTTGGAAATTTTCCTCGGCTAGCAGCAGCAATTTGCGAGCGGCTAACTTTGTTCGCAGACTGGCCGGTATTGTTCCCCGAACAGTTTCGAGGGGGCATAAAGCTATCAGCTCACCTGCCCCAAAGCGGACTCCGACCCCGGAAGTAGTTCGGCGAATTCGTTTTCACCGATTTGCTCTTCAAGTAATCGGATATCGGCCCGTTCCGGTGTACTCGCGATTACCTGCCCCCGACGAGCAAATGCATTTTAATATCGACCGACTGTTCCTCAAGGCGAAAATCGTCCGACCCCATTCTACCGCGCGCATTCTGCCGACTGAATTTTTAAATTCCATTTTCCGACCTTAAAATTTAAACTATTGGTCCCTCGCATCTACGCTGTCAATCTCCGTGCAATGTTTCGTAAATCGAGGTACCAGCTACGGCAGGAAATATTCGGTCGACGCGTAGTCAGCATGATTCGTGGCGGAATTATTTCGAGATTTATTGAAAATGACGTGGCATGTTGGATAAATATGATAGACTGTTAAAGACGTTTAAAAAGAAATGCTTATAAGATGATTCATCTTATTGCTTCAATACTCTATTGTCCTATGTTGCGTCAAAATTATACAATTTAAATAGGGTGACGAGCATGGCAAGACTTTTTGACCATTTGCAGTCAGAGCCATTTGAACTCGAAATCCAAAATTACACTTTTAACAGTTTTTTAAACGTAAACAAAATTTAACAATGTTAAAATCATTATCACATTATGATATAACAATTTCTAATAGTGTCTTAGAGTCGCCATTCGACTACAAAAGGTTAATACTTAAATCGATAACAATGAAACACTTCCTGCAACGAACATCAAATTGTCTCGTCCCGTAATTTTACGGTCACGTAAACATACTAATACGATGATGAAAATATTTCCAAATGAAATTCGGAAAAATTGATTTCGTTGATAAGAATTTCAGTTATTTAATACCGATACAACTTCTTCTTCTGTTCGTCGTTAAGAAAGAACCACATCGCGGAAAGAGAAGAAAATCTATTGTTCAGACGTGCTCGCTGGTCGATTAATAATTAAGAACTAAATCGAGTTTGATCGCAGCAAGTAACGAGATTCTGTTTGCAACGCCTTTAAATGGAGCTTTCCCCGCGAACTTAATGTGGTAAACTAAGTTCAGGAACGTTACCCGGCTCTTTCTTTCCGACGAGCCCTCATGCTACACCGCCCTAATGACACTTAAATCGTCTACGACATAATTCAGTTCCAATAATCGTCCCGATCGTTAATATGTCGTTTCCCAGATCCCGTTAACTCTGCGGCCCGGGGTTTGCATATTGCAAATCGATTAGCTGGCAGTCGGGGGCAAAACTATTCATTAACAAATCAGCCGACGTGATTTTAACGCACCGCGAGCCAGCAGTTTTATTGCGAGCTTCAACCATTGATTAGCTGTATTTTACAGCGATGCTGCGTTCGAAATGACGCGGGGCTGTTTCTCTGTATGGCAGAGTTCGACGCGAATTGCAATATATGACTGAAATTATCATTAAAATTATAAAATTGTAAAATTATCATTCTTCTTGAAGATACGATATACTTTGATCATTTACTTTAATAACTAATAATACAAGTGAAGATAGAATAGAAAGCCTCTATAGTGACACGTCGCATAGTGATTCGATCTTACGGGCGCTCGGGAGAAAAGTCATATCTTCTAAACTAATTAATTTTCGACCTGAGTACTTTAATAATTTTTTAAACAGAATGCAAAGATAAATCGAAGTGTGTTAAAATAATATACAGTTATGTTTAAAAAATTGCAGTGTTATTGTGTTTTTGTTGAATAAAAATATCTTTTGTCAACATTTAGTACTGCAATTTGTTAGAATCTGTGTACTGATCAATGTTTATTCGAAACATTTTTTATTATGAATTACTAGTTAGTTGGTATGTTGAATATACATATATGTAGATACGACACATAACAATCTGTTATGTAATGTGAACACATTATATACACATATGTAACACATATATCAACACAAGACATAAATAAATATGTAATAATACATATATTAGTATAATAAATAAACGGGTGACACAGTGCCATTTCTCAAGAATATACCGATTTGTCCTCGGACGCGCTACTGAAATATAGAATTACGAGCCAATAGGCAAGTAAAGGCAGCAATACTTGGCATAATAATGTAGAGAAAGGTTCAAAGAGTAGTTTTCCGTTGATAACCCAAGACATGTTTTACCTTTTTCAAGAAAAGTTACTTTAAAGTTTGTCGAACGTATATGTTAGGTACTCCACGGATGTGTAACTTCGAGACAACGGAACAAGACAATACGATAAATAATTAAACCATATAACAATCAAAATAACAATTGTTTAACACTTTCGACTGAACCGTCGATTCGTATTTACATATATTGCCGTGGGCTTTGAATAAATTGATGTTAAAGGCACGGCGATATAACAGGCAAATAGGCTTGAAACAGCAGAGGCAACGAGATCTCCGTCCATACTAACGTATTTTCTGGTAGTTAGGGGTTACTTTTTTCGTTTTCTTCAACTGTTTATGCTAAAATAAAGACTCTAGATTACGAATATTTTATTTAAAAAAATACCGCGTTACTGTATAACATCGAAAACTTTTCGTCAGGGGTCGTCAGCACCGAAGAAGAGGAATTCTCCGCAGACACGGCCGAACGAACGGCGACTGGAAACAATTGCCGTTTCGGGCATCAGTTTCCACGGGAATGGAAAGAAATTGGTCGCGCGTTAACAGTAAATACCGCAATATAACGTGCTGTCAACGCGGGCCCGGTGGCGAAGTGAAAAAGGAAGCGGCGGGTGCCGCGGCGGGGATGAGAATGCAGAAAGGAGGACACACGGCTCATTTCGCATGCACGCCGCGATAGAACGGGCTCACGTACTTTCGAGCTCATTCAGTCGGAGCGACGTAAAGATGGTCATAAAAAGGAACTCCTCGTCGCGAACGAGAGACCGGAAATTAATGCCCTCTCCGACGTGTCCTCTCGCCGGTTGACGACGCCGGTCCCTCGCAGGAGCTACGGGAGCAGATATTTCCTGCTCCTGTCACGCGGTACCGGCCCTAAGCGACAAATGCGCGCGCGGCTGCAGTTACAAGGACCTAGGGCTTCCCTCCGCCGACCCTTCGGGGGTTTGTAAAATCCAAACGACGCGTCCGTCTGGCTCTCCTCCGACAAACTACGCTTTATCGAGGTCTGCCCTCGGTCTGCGCGAAGGTTCATCGGACCCTTCGCCCGTGACCCTTGATGAGGGTCTTCCACCCTTACCTCTGTTCTTTCGGTATAATTGACGGATGCCCGGAGAAGTGGAGCAAGTTCATTTCGCGAACTATGTGTATGCAACAGGACCCTGTGGTTGTACACCGGACAAAGGATTTATGCATTATGGAACAGTTTCTTGATTAGGGTAGTGCTGCCGGATAATGTGGG
>CM052150.1:4126165-4152410 GCA_028455555.1 Augochlorella aurata | reverse complement strand
CGATTTTCGATTCGTATATTACGTTCCAAGATAATTTTCGTATCGCCAGAATTTCGATTTAAAAAATTCTTAAAAGCGTAAGTGTTGCACGAGTCGCAAGACTAAATCCTCAATCAAAATTTGATATAAATAAAACCTCTCTGTCAAGTAATAAATTTGACCCCTAATTTAGCTCAAAGAGGACTACACTAAAATTAAAATTTCACACGCACAAAGCGCACTTTGTCATATGAAATGGAAATGCTATAATTCAGAAAAATTATTTTAAATTCATAGTTGAATCGGGTACTGGTGCAAGCGGTTAACTTTTCCGATTATTATAAAAAGGTAACAGTTTCATTGTAACCATCAAACGACCGTCGACGTCTAAAATACAAACGGACGCAAAAAGACAATTCGCAATCGCTTTCGATTGTGCCTGCAGAGCTCGGCCATTTGTATTCATCAGTTAGCAATAAATTAACACTAGCTAAAATCTTTTCACGGTTCTCCCGCTCGTTGCCGGAGTAATTCACGACGGGCGACGGGCTTTCAGGCGATTCCAGATTTGCATTGTACAGTTCCATTAATTCCCCGTTGAATTATAAAATCCTCGAGGCTGTAAGACCGAAAGACTTCTTCGACATGAAAAATTCACTTCCTTTAATCCCGCGGCCGTCGCCGCCACCTTGCGCCCGGCCCCGCGATAGAATATTTCCCCACGAAACAGAATAATTTGTTGGAGGTATTCGCGCGTCGATCCCGTAATCTTCGATAACGCCGGTTAATTGTTTTAATTGCGATCCTCGCGAAGGAACTCCGGGGGCCTCCATCCGCCGATGATTGTATTTAAAGAAGCGCGCCGGAGATCTCTCGATTTTTCTTCTCTCCTCGGCCCTTTAATCTCGTTCAGCCGACGCGCCGTTTAATCCCGGAACAGCCGGCCGTAATCGTTGTATCTCTTTGCCTCGTCCGTTACGGCGACAAGCTTAATTACATTAATTAACAAGTTAATGCTCGATGGACTCCGGTCTCGCGATCTCCCTCGAAACTCGCGACTCCCGCTGTCGTTCGCTCGACTTCAGATTTCCAGGATTCGGCGCCTTCTCCTTCTAGTTACCGAATTTCGTACACGAAGCATGTGCAGAACGTAAGTTTCATTCGCAGATATTTCTGCTGGAATGCCAGAGTCTCGCAAGCGTAGAATCACCGGACTTTGCTTACCGCTTCTGCTTTCGCTAATGGAGCACGAGGAAAATTCGTCCTTGTTTAGCCACTGAATACCCATTTTGACAGCATTTGATACCAAGCTTGAATTTTAATTTATGCAACGGAAAAATGCATTGGCCTTTATCTCTCTCCTGCGACGTTCTGTTGCAAACAATGGAAAAACATTCGTTCTAATGGAATATCTATTTCCGCAGTTGCATATCATGGTATCATTAACCTCGTAGAACATTCTTGGCTGCGGACAAGTTCTACAGACAGTTAGTCCTAACGACTAAACCGGAACCGAAGGGCCCCGGCGCAAGAAGACGCTAGTAGCATTCGCACGTCCGCGTGTCGAAGTTAAACGGCGAGCGGAGACGAAGCCGGTCCGAGAACGCGTCCGGGCTCCATGGAAAATCAATAGCGTCGGAATGACTTAAAGCGAGTCAAGCGGTCGACTACTAATTACAACTCGAAACAGGGAGACAGCGCGGGGAATAAATTCGAGTTCAAGTACCGGCGAGTCACATCCACCTGGCCGGTTAATCCATCGGGGTCACTTGACTTTTCGCGGCGAAGACTCGGTCCCCGTCCGCGGTCCCCGCGGTCGCGAGGCAGGAAAGTTGTGTCCCCGGCCCGGGCAAATTAATGTTTTCGAAAACGCTCGCGGCTCCGAACGACGAACAGTTCGGTTCAGAAAAGTTCCGCGAACGGAGCGGCGAGGGGAAACGGAATCCGTTGAACAGAGGGGCAGGGGGCGGGGTGAGGCGGCCGGCAAAAGACCAACAGAAGGCAGAAGTAAAGCGAAACACAGAGGGTGAAAAAAAAGGGGAATCTAAATAAAAACAAAAAGCGGAAAACAGGGGAAAAAAGGAGCCGTTGGAAAAGCGGACCCCGCCGGGAAAGGGGTTGAAAAAGGAACGAGTGGAAAGATACGGTGATGCAAAGTCGGATGGAAGCCGAGAAAAAAGAGGAGCTGGCGGAGGGAATAGAGAGAGAGAGAGAGAGAGAGAGAGAGAGAGAGAATGAAATGGGGCGAAAGGAAAACAGAAAATGGAGCGAGCCGGCGGACGGACAGGGACGGAGGGAGATCGAGAGGGAAGAATGGGGTGCAAGAAGGGGCGCGGAGCCCGGGGGGATGAAGTACGATTCCGTTAAAAGTTCGGGCGATTAATTAATGCCGTGGCGGCGAGTCTCTTTCTCTCTGCCCCTCGATATCCCCTTTCTTTCGGCCGCCTCTCGCCGCGCCAGCCTCGCTCCGTGTCACCGCTGCGTAAATTTTCTGGTCCCCGTTACTCTCCGACTCTCAGACACCGCTGAGAGAAAGAGCCAGCCTCAAGGTCCTGCCAAGACGGACGTTTAGGCACCGTTCATTTACTTGCAAATTTCGCCGGTTTGTCGACGAATGCGAACGAACCAGGAGGACGAGAGCCCGATTTTCTTCCGGACAAGGGGTGGACGGCTGCGCTCCGGGGTTGAAACGAGGAAATTGCTTGTTTCGTAACATTTATCACCGCAGACCGAGATCCGGGGGCGGGACGCGGCGGAGGGAAATTTATGCCGGCCAAGATATGACAACTTTTCGACGGAATGCAACCCTACGCTGCGCTGTGCCACCCCTCCTGTGTCTACGAAGTTTTCGGTAAACAGCGGGGCCGGAACCTCCCCGCCACTCGTTTACCAGAAATTACGTTCCATTCGGGAAGATGTTGCCGATTTGTTGCATTTGTTGACCCCTTGCATTGTAGAAATAAAATTTTAATTTTCTGCTGTCGTCTTAAAAAATGTTCAAAATACCATAAGCAACATTTTCAAAATTTTTTACTTAGGTCTCAAAATATAATCTATATATGTCAGAATATTAACACTTTACCGACTGGTCATTCGGCTGTAAACATTTTTATATTGTATTTTCATAACATTGTAATTAAACAATAATTATTTTATCTATTTTATTTATTTTATTCATCGTGGAAGATATCTAATATTTAAAAAATTATATAATAATACCTCAATAGTAGATAGCAAATTATTGGTTGCCATAACACCGATTCATAGGCTACCGATAGGGGTGAAAAGCCGATTTATAGGCTACCGGTCGGTAACGTGTTAAAAAGGCATGAGATTGCTAGAAAAAATTATCCTAGCTCTAAATCACTCTAAATTTGGTGTCAGTAAATAATACACCAATTAGTAAACTATAACACTCCTTCCGCTTCGCAATATGAAAAACCTGATTTACGCCACAATGATTCTGACCCGTCCCTATATTACAGCCCTTCGCAAGACATCGTAGTTAAAAAAGAATTGGAAAAGTAAAAGGTTTTAATCTATTAAACTACGAATAATATCGCGTTCAGTAAAAACATTTGCGGCTGATTGTAACCGCTCCCGCAAAGCCCGAATTCCATTCAATAATTAAAGCGCGAGGCGGAATTAAAGCACGAATTTCAACCCCGAAAAGCAATACGCGGAAATGCATGCCCGTCTGGTATATCAGAAAATTAACAACTATTTAATCTACTTGAAAGCGGCGTTTGAAAAACAGCCGGAATCCAGAGAACACGTCGAAACAACGAGCAGGTACCTACCGGGTGACCCGTTACAAAGAAGGTAAAACGCTGCGAGCCAAACGAAGCGAGAAGAAAACCGAACTGAAATCGAGTTAAAGGAAGAACGTAATGGATTAGGAAGTGTAATGAGACAGACGTCCTCGGCGTTTGATATCAGACATCAACGAAGGATTCCATCGAACAACGGGGCCGTTCCCAAGGTAATTTCTTCGCGCAGCTCCGTAATCGAATCTACCTGTTTCGCTTTTCACAAAGAAAACGGTCGATGCCCGGGCGGGCTAGCCGGCGGGATAAATTACAGAATAATTCATATCGTTTATATTCATGGAATTTCTGTTCTTTAACGCCGCGGCGCGGCGCTCGTAGGTGAATCCGCGATACAACGGAGGGAGGAGAAGTTACATCGGTGCCGCGTGGGGCCGAAAGAGAAAGAGGGCCAAGTTTCAAAGAGACTTCTGCATTCCGGACAATCTGGGTAACGCGGGCTGCCTCGGAGGAGGCTCTTTCGACTTTTATCGCTCGACGGGGATTGTCCGTTGCTACGAGAAACGGAATTTTGCATCTCAAAGACCGTGACGAGATCAAGGATAAATTATATCGAGAAGCTCGAGCTCCGATCGCTCAAGATTTTATCGTCACCCGTAGGAACACGTTCACAAGGAATTTCTAACTGACAATGCAAGCCGTTCGGAAGCGATCCAGCGGAATTTCCACTCGGGATCCACGGATTTCTACGGAAATCAGCCCCGCGTTTTTACCCTAATTTCGAACCTGTAACGGAACCGATTGCTTTCACACCTTCGGAAAAATTCATCGTGATCACCTTTTTCGATACTAAGTTATACACTTATATCAGGGAGTGTGAGACACAGGAGAACAATTTTACGAACGTGTTTCCAATAATTATCGAATCTATTTATGATTTTAGAGAGACAGATCTTATTAATAAGATAGTATTCTAGAGAAGAAATATTTTGATAAATATGTTTTAATTATAGTGCATGAAACTAGTAATTCGGTGCATTTATTTAAACTTCGTATGATTTCAATTACAATGTATTCTTGAAAAAGAAGATTATTTAAATAGAAACATTTTTATAATATCAGGAGTTTAATTTAAATTTAATTTAAATTATATCAGAATTTTAGTGAGGAATTTAATCAGGAAAATAATTTGAGATTACTATATTACGTGTACTTGCGATTAATTAGAAAAGAGCAGTAATTATAATGCTAATACAAATATATTCCTTAATTTTGTCTCATTCGATCCAACCAATTAATGAATAGGACAAAATGCACACTTCTAAGGAAATTAAAAATACGTACTATAGCAAGTGCGTACTATAGCAAAGAACCTACAATTAAATAGGTCGTTTCGTTTTCTCGACATCTTTCCCATCCACAGTGGCACTCTCTCACCACTTTGAAAATTCGTTACTTCGCCCAACATTTTATTTTCAATGATATCCGTAGGGTCTGAAATAAAGCAGACTATACTACTCGGAGCAGTATTTTACCCAGGCCAGCTGCTCGTGAATACGAGTCCGAAGATCGTAACGAACGAACGAACGATCCCGTGTAACTTTCCTATTTTGTCGGCCGAAGAATGCGCCCGATGTCTAGGTGGAGAAGGGAGAAAGTCCGAGCCGGACGAGGGATGAAGAGAGAAAGAGAGAGGAAGAGAGAGAGAGAGGAAGACAGCGAAAAGTACATTTTTCCGTAAGCGAAATAAAAGACCATGGAACTTGTTAAGAACATACAGCGTCGGAGCTCGTTCGCCGATCTTCCGGAAGTTCTGCGAAGTTTTCCCGGGGAAAGTTCCGCGAAGGTCGGGACGAGGATTTTTCGGAGCTGCTCGGAGACTGCGGGCCTCCTGGCTATCCCTTCGTCTACGGAAGACAAGCTCCGATGGGGAACTACGCGATTCGTTAACCAAATGATTTCGTGGGTCGAGGACGTTACGTTTCAACCCCTGGGACCGGCTGCCTCCCGAAGCAACTTCAACTTTCGGCCCCGTATCGCCGCGAGCCTCGTTAACGCTTATCGCGGTCCTCGGTTAGTTGAATTAGCGAATCAACGATTTGTGATCGAGAATTGATCGCTGAACTGCGGACCTCTGCGCGAGATTCGCGCCGAACTTGCCGCACCGGTGACCGCCGATTAAATAATCGCGTAAAATTGACGGTAAATTCTTCTCATTGGAAAATGTCTTTTGTATATTTGTAAACTTTGTTGATAAGATCGTTTATTTTCGTAAATGAGAAATAAATGGACAATTAGATAATTGACATGGAGGTTCCTTTTACGATTAAAAAGATTATTATTATTAAGAGCAATAGGGCTTTCAATAATCACGACCGCCAGATTTGTTAATTTAAGCTTATTTATTTAATTAAGTAATCCTTATTAGATGATTTGCCGAATTAATTATTGTACAAGAATATTAGCTCGTAGATGCTTGAATTCACACAGCTGAATATTCTGTAGTCGCGCAAATCAAGATGAAAATTTTTCTAGACTGAATTTATGTTCCATAAATAATATAAATGTCGTATTTTATTGCATAAATTCCTTTCCGCTTTTTCACTTCGCCTTCGCTTCTCCGAATGAATCGATGAATAAGGTTAAAAATATGCCCGCTTATCCATTATAATCCCTGAGCCCGTGAAATAGATCGCGCTCCCCCACAATTCTCGTATCTTTAAAAGCGGCAGAATATCCTCAATTTTCGGCGAAATGAAACATTCGGGTCAATCCACTAACAATGGCAGTCGGACGTGTGACACACGCCAATTTCTATGCGTTTTTAGTATGACACAGTGCTGCTCGAAAAAAGTATCCGATACGTGTTTTTTCATACCTGTAACTGTTCAGCTGGGAAGCGAAAAAAATAGCTCTTAATGGTAGGGATGGAAAAAAACAGGAACAAAAAAACACGTGCTCGATCGAATATCTAGGCAGCCGTTGATCGCAACCCCCGCGAGCCATGCATTCGTACTATATTCGCTTTTATAGTGATCAATTATTCCAGCGAAATTTCATTATTTAATAAACCTATTTATAAATTTATAAGCGCGTTTATCATGTTCTCTAGCCTAATTTCATTTTCAGTCACAATGTTGCAAAAATATTTTCTTGCTTCTCCTTTATAATGCAAAAATTTTCTAAAAATTCGTTAATTCGTTGTTAATTTACATATAAAGATCGATATTTTCAAGGTACACATATTCGCATAAAAAATGTAGACAAGATTAAAAAATAGCATTGACATATGCTTTCGCATAGCAATCTAGCATATTTCATTCTATTATTCCAGATGCTTTTTTAGCGTTAATCAACAATGCTGCTGTAATTTAGTACGATAAATTCTCGATTTGAAAAGAAACAAATAACGTTTGAACGAGCAGCTCTTCAAAATTGGCTTTCCACACCTCCGGCAGCCGACTGGCTCTCTCAACAAACTTACGCGGCGAATTGCGAGGAGACAATCGAATTATAATATGATCAAACGCCGTCAAACGAACCGGAAAGCCTGGAAGTAGTGGAAAAGTTCGCCGCGAAACATCGCGGTTCCCCGCGGCCGGGAACAGGGGAGGAGCGTGTATCCCGGGGGTGAGAGAGCGTAAATATCGCCGCGAAGACAGCCGGGTAGGTGGCAAAGGAGACGATATCCCTGCGAACCTAACTGTTTCTGCGCCGGGGCTGGCAATAAACATCCTTCTTTCTCTTTCGGGCAGCGTGGCGGGGGATCCAGGGTCGTGAAGAAACTGCCGAGGGAAACGCGGCACCGCTTTCCTCTCTTCGCAGTGCTACGCCGCCATTTTCCCGTCGGCCATCCCCTCCTAAGGCTAGACACGGCTAACCCAGACACGTCGAATTTCCGGCTGCCTTAAGGCGGTCGTTCTTAGCTTGACGACACGACGGTAACGCCTGCGAGAGCCGGCCACCAGATAAGAGATCCCCGGATGCCTTTTATAGCGTTGGATCCAGAGAAAAATGAGGGTTACGGACGATGAAGGGAGTCGGCTGGCTGTTTTGTTTGCGCTCCGGGTTCCGAGGAACTCGCCCGCGTTGCGAACCTTCGAAAACGAAGTTCAGATTGCGTCGATGGTACCTGGATGATACTATATCGTTTCGACAATATCGAAATAATATTGTTAACGATAATACTTGACACTTTACCGATAATAGGTAGCCTATAAATCGGCTTTTCACCCTGACCGGTAGCCTGTGAGTCGGTTATTGAGGTATTATTACATAATTTTAAAAATATTAAATAGCTTTCGCGACGAATAAAATAAATAAAATAGAATAAATATTGCTCTATGCTAATGTTATGAAAGCATAAAAATGTTTATAGCCGAATGACCGGTCGGTAAAGTGTTAACAATCATTGCCGAAACTTCTCTTCGAGAATCACATGTCGTCGCATCGTTAGCTCGTTGTTACTCGGGTAATTGTTAAAAAACGAATCGATTATCTACCTTCGGAAGCACGCAGTAACATGCCAGAAAAGCTTGAAAAGAGGGAGAGAGATAAACGGTCCACACGGTCTAAAAAAACCTCGAGGAATTGCCTTATTTCCAGCGTGCTATACGAACTGCCCCCTCTTAACACAGTGACGTAGAAATTGCCCGAGAAACGGTGTCGTTGGTGGTGCAAAGGGATGTGGGAGCGAGCAGCGGGGGCTGGATCCGGGGGATTTATCGTTTTCGATTATGCGCCCCGGACGGGGAACAGGAATCGAAACGGCGGTTAATTAAACGGCTCGGAATTAAGCGGCGGATACTCGTTGCTTGGCGCCCCGAGTACTCCGTCGATCGGTGGATTAGCGAACGGCGCGGCGAATCGAATGATTTATTCTCAGAAATCCTTGTTCTACTTCCGATGTTCTTTGCTGATAGTTCGTGCCCCCGAGTTCCCCGCGATAATCGCGATAGCAGATCCCGAGGGGCTGAGAGAGCGCGGCTTAAGCTTCGAACTCCTGAAAAACTAGTTGTTTAAGGTTTCGGGGGAGCGGATCCTTGAACCCAGAAGTAGAACAATCTTCGAGCAAGACTTGTTTGCTCCCTACAGAAACTTCGAAATGTATTATCTGTTGTTGCGCGCGCCTTTCTTTGCCTCGATGCACAGTAATTGAGGTTTTACGCCATCGATTTCGGCTTAGGATAGATCTCACTTTATTTCGTCCCCTGCGCTGGAACGAGTCAGACTCGCGGCGAACGTTTCGGACGCGATCTTCTGAATATGTATCTTGTTCGTTTACACGCGTGAATTTCGTTTGAAAATAGAAGTCGCTTACTACAGCGTTGAAAGAAGTTATTGCGTTTTAACCCTACAGTACGCAATTTTTTTATGAGAAATAAAAATAGAATTGTGCATAAAACATATATTGAAGCATGAAAAACATACTAAAACAAATATTTTATTACTTTTAATATTTATGTTTGAAAGAGGTGGATGATTCGTATATTAATCACGGCGCATTGGCATATATGGTACGTTCATTTTGTATATTTTATTTCACATATCATGAGTGCGTAATACTATATAATAAGAGAAAAAAATATTGACCTTAATCAGTAATTACAAAAGTAATTCCAAATTCGGAAATTTAATTCCTCGATTCTCTAATAAATCAAGATCGACGAACAACGTATCGTTTCGATTGAAAAACTGGCGGCCTTACTGAATTAAAAAATCGACTGATGAATCGGTCATTGAAAACGTCAGTGTATCGATGATTGAAAGCTACCGCATTATTATTTTCCACTAAAAAACGATGTATGGGTTCGCGTAACAAGCCTGATGTACGCTCCTTCGTCCGCCAATCAAATATGTTATTGAATAACTGTTCACCGACATAAGCTCCGCCGTGTAAAACAACAAGGACTGAAAATCGCTTTTGCGTCGACCGGCCTCGGCTCATCGAAAATCAGCAATATTGTACGTAGGGGTAGCAGCAGAGATGCGAAACGCGAAATTAACGAACGCAGTTTTACAAGAGCCAACGACCTCGATAATGTCCGCCTCTTCGCGGAATACAACCCCCTTTATCCGCGCGGACCGTTTCAATATTTGCGCCGTCTCCGCCGCGGACGGCATCTGGCCGCCATTAATTAGCAAAGTGTGTGTATTTATTTCGACGTCGACGCAGCGCGATCATCGGCCCAGCTATTTCACCGACGGCCGCGTCTGACGATGATCGATACTTATCGACGAAGCGTTGACGGCCGAGTGCATTGGTAATACCGGCTCCCGGTCGCCGTATGAATAACAATAGGCGATTATGTTTATCATGCAGCCGACTCGCTGGTGCGCGCCCCTGTGAATGTTCCGATGTTTATTACCGATTACGTTGGTAAATATTGTTACCGAATGAGTCGAGTCGCCTTCGAACATCGCCTGACGTAACGTAAGGTCAGTAAAATGGTGCTCGACGCTTGATCGCTGTTTCCAAACAAATAGTAATTTACGCGGATACCTGTCCTTGTCGTTGACATTTCGCTAGGATTTAGTTCCAGCGATCACGTGATTAGATTCTTATTAGCATCTAATTTTTCGGTCCTTTGTAAGATACGAGAAGATCGTGTGAAGCGAAATAATAACACTGTTATGAAGTCTCTTTCAAACAAAGGCATTTTACATTGGTTACTACCGAAGATAAAATAATAAAATCGTTAGTTTAAATTCAAATGAAATCGCTGCACAAATTAAATAAATTTTCCTTAAATTTCAATCATCGCTGCAAAGATTGATATCTGATAAAGACAGCGGGAGATTTACAGTGCCTAAAACAAATAAATCTCGACAGAGTCAAATTATTCTAATAATAAGTTAAAAGAATCAGCCTACTACGCGCCGCCGTTTAAAATAATAGAGAAAGATCACAACTCTTCACTCTATACACTGTCCAAGTCACCACGCTTCTCCGAAGTTCCCAGAAACGACCAATCAGCTGCCTCCGATAACTTCGGAAATGACAGAAGCGCGGAAAGACGCGCAGTCGAGCGAAAACATCCGCGGCCAAACACTCTCAGCCAGCGAAAATAGCCCGGCCCGAAACCCAAGAATATTTGCCCGACGTAAACCCCCGTGCGTATCCATCGATATTTTCGCTCGGCGCACCCTCTGTTATGGCAAGAGACATGCCTGGGAGCCGTATCTGTTAATTCGCGAGCGTCTCCGGCGCGCCGTCGTCGCGACATCGTTCAGAAATCACTGCCGGCAATTCCGAGGATATACCGGCGCGGAAAAACAATTTCAGGTAAGTTTTAATAGAAAACAGACCCCTAAGTTGCGCGGCACTGACACGTCATTAAAGAAAGAACATTTTTCTCATGGAGGACCGAGCGGAAGGGGTGGCGACGGCGCTGGGGATCGGGGTGGCGACGGCGCTGGGGATCGGGGTAGCGACGCGTTCGCGAAAATTATGCCGCCCACCTTCGACTCGAACGCGATCTCGTTTTCTGCGCGAATGGAAAAGCCGCGAGAGGGTTGCGGGCCTGGGAGAGGAAGAAAACGAGCTGGCGGAGGGACGGGGAGAACGACGAGGGCGAGAGAAACGAGGAAGCGGGAGAGCGAGGAAATGACAGGGATGAGAGAGCGAGAGAAACGACCGGCCTCGGCGAATCGGCTCCTGCGGAAACGGACGATGAACCGGCAGGGTTGAAGCTACGAAATTATGTTTTTTTTCTTAGAGCGGGGGGGATGAACTTGTTTTCCACGGGAGCCGCGGGAGCGTGAGTAACGCGCCCCTCGAACGTCTTCGTTCCCAAAAATTAGATTCTTCTTGCGGGAATTGATCGTTCCCGGGATTTTATGTCTTTCGATTTCGATTGCCACCCCCGTGTTCGTCTATCAGCTTTTTTACGGCGCCGTTTTGCCAGTATCGAACATATCCGTCTGGCCGGATAACCGTGGAAAGTGTTTTCGAGGATACCGAGCGCTTACCGTTCGAATTTAATGTTAACTTCGACGTTAATCGGATAGGACGGGGATCCAGCGAAGTGCAATCTGATTACACGTCGCTGACAACGATTAAAATGTAATGGCTGATTCGATTACCAGTCACGGCCCCGTAATTTCGTTAATTATTATTAACCTACGGTTATTATTCAGATAAGCTCGGCGAATTTCGTGCGACGATTCTAGGAACTCGAATTATTTGTAATCCCATTGACTGTTACGCTTCCATCGTTATCTCTCTTGTTGCATTACCACATATTTTGCTCGACCAGGTGGTAGTTAATTAGTTCGGAGGTAGACGCGCGGAACGTCGTTTAGATCGTTGAAATTTGAAGGGAGGCTTCAAACGTTAATACATTCGCGAAGCACTCGACTCACAGAAGAATCGAATACTATTACAGTTTTGCCCTCTTTCCGTCCCTGTGTTTATCTTTTATAGTGAACAAATCTAACCAATAACTAACTATTATTAGCTAGTATTACTAACTATTACTAACTAACCAATTAGTTACTAATTTTATTCACATTAAAATTAAGATAAATAGGAATTTTGCAAATTCGACGTCAATAATGCAAAGCACGATTTTTATAATATTGAAATGCAACAAAATTAATATCTAATTATTCTGTTCAAATTTGTTATTTCTTTTTCAAAGAAAATTGGACTTACCTCGATTGTTTTCTGAGACATCAGAAATAATAAAATAACATTTGCTCCGACAAAAGTCTGATCTCCAATTTGCAATCGTGTACAAGAGATTCATCGTATACTTGTCAAGGTTATATGGGATGACGAAAGATTGACGCTAACGACTTAACGAGTTCCCAGGGAAATTTCGGAAATTCTGGCAGCCGGCGGCGTCGCGAGCTATAGATAATAAAAACGGAAAGACGGGGCGAGAAGACAATGGTCCCGCGAGTTTCCTTATCAATGCATCACGGGTGGCAACGGAGTTACTCGAACTTTTTAGACTTTTCTTCCGGTGGCGGACAATGGGTGGCCCGCCACCGAGGGTACACGCGAATACTAAATTTTAAAAGTAAGCCCCGGCGCCCGCCGGAATTTATAGCTCGCGCGCGTACAAGTTTACAATTACACGGAAGAACGGGGACGGGGAATCCGCATCTTAATCCCCTTTTTATCTCTGCGCCCCCACCCCAGTCTGCCCCCCTCGCTCTCTTACACCGCCGCCTCTATCGCAGTATCTATGGCTGTTCTAGGCGAGTCTAGGCGAGTCTAGGCGAATCTGGGCGACCGTCCCAGAAACCCACCACCTCCTAAGTACACATGCATGTGTACACGCGGATACGAAACGAGCAACGATCGCAGATACGAAAATCAGGTCCCGAGATTAGGAGGAAGATGCATCCTCCTTTTGCATGGGAATTTATCGATCGGCGCGAAACGCCGCGCGGAATCGTGGACAATTTCGAATGCCGTGGCCATTCGCCCTGGAATTCCATCGATTCTCGCCTGCTTACGGCAAGTGCTTCCTCATTTCGTTTAGAAATATTTATGGAATCCTTCCTCCAATTAGACTCGCTCGGAAAGCCTGAAAGCAGCTCCAGGAGAAGGAAAAACATCAAAGGGTGAACGCGCAGTTTAGTGACTTCGCCATAAATGCGCTTATTTTTTGCCGGACTCGTTTTGGACCGCTTTATTTTATCGTCAGAAAGAAATATAAATCGTCGGAGCTTGGAAAAGCAACGTGCTTTTGCTAATTTGTTTTCTGAAATCTGACATTAACAGATTGTTCGTAATTATGGAGAATGGCTGCGCCGATCTCGATGACGTTTTAATATGCCATAAAAGACGATATTCTTAACAACTTTTTCGATTCCGTGCATTGTCCATGTCACTGATAAGCGACGCTATTTTTTAATCAGAACAATTATTATTATTACTTCCACGCATGAAACCGCAAGATTAAAAGCTCCATTCGACGATGGAAAGAATTGCGTATTCGTTTCTAAAATTCCAAAAAATATAATATATATAAAATATTGTCAAAAATATTCTTGAAGAAATTCATTTCGAGGAACCGAAAAATTCGTTTAGACGGAGAATACTTAATTTCCGGAAGTCGCGCGTATTGGGGAGAATACGGATCGACGAAGATCGAGTCTACGGCTGATGAAAAATAGTATCAAGATGGAACGTTTCTTTTCATGTTTCGAGACGAATGAATCCTCGAAACTGATTTAAAGATCGGCTTAGAAGTAAGATCTGGCTGAGGGGTTAACAGGTGCCTGAACACGGGGCTGGGTCTCGCTCTGGATCCTCGAGATAGGGAAACGCGATTGCAGATGAGAAAATCAGGTAGCGGGATTAAGGGACGCGTTCTCGGTTCAACGTGGAAAAACGGAGGACCTGGAAATCGGGAAATATTACCGGGAACGAAATGCACGCTCGAGCACTTTAATAAGCAATTTACGAACTCCTTACAGAACTTTCCTACGCAACATTAACAACGACTTTCAGATCGTGGAAATACGTGCAGCTCGTTTCCTACGAGTCGGTCGCCGTGTTCCGTGACACGCTCTCTGTATCGCTTCCAGTTGAAAATCATGCAAATATTTTTGGAAAACTGTACATTTATCTCTTATTCATCGTACAAATTCGTGATCGATTTAGAGATATAATCGAGAATAGAATTTAGAAGGTGGTCTTTAAAATGATTTTGACTATTTTTTGGAAATAAAATATTGAAAATGTTCTTTTGCGATTCATTTGCGAATATGAAATGCAGAAATGAATTGGACGATTATTATGTAATGCAATTGCGAGCAATGTCGATATTTTGTATCGAATATGCACATTTTTAACTTATGCGAATGTAATGATTAATAAGTAGACTGTGGACTTTGTGCATTACGAATAGGTAAAACGTAAAACTGTGAAGACGTTGACTAAATTTAAACAACTTCTTACGATTATTAAAGGAGGAAAGATTTCTTTCACATTGTGTTGATCAGTACTTATTCGCCCTTAACAGTTTCCCTAATAGGACCAGGCAATTTTTGTTTCTTGTATTGTCTTTATCTAATTTCGTTTCTAGACTTCGATAATAGAAGAATGCAATTTTGCTTCGACTTAAAAGGAATTAATAATATTCATATTTAGTAGATCTCGCACGAAATCTGTACGATTCTGACTCGTTATTATAGTGCAAGTGGTTAAACTGGCTCAAGCAGCAATACGATGCAAGAATTTTCTTATCATCCTCCACACAAGCCGGCCGGAATATTGATATCTCCCGAATGCTTTCTTGACAACTTCCCGACGACGAAGATCCGCGAAAATTGATAACCCCGGGGGGGTTTCGTGAGTCAGCAAGTTTGAAGACCGCCGATCTAATTATTACTCGAGCAGCCGACGATTAATTCACAAAAGTCCGGTTCCATTAAAAATGAAAGCTTCATCGCGCTTTATTGAATCCCGTGTTCCGGCACTCCGCGGAGCAAAACAAAATCCTCGGAGTGTCCGCGATGATTGATTAATACGCCGGGGTAAGGAGTTCCATCCCCGGAGGGATATTACAAGCTCCCGGTGCTAACTGGAAAGCTCTTGATGGCCGTCTACCGATTGCGGACTGTTTCCATCATACTCTAAATTCCGAGTTTATATACGTCGGCGTTCGGCAACATCTGCGCGGACGCACGTGCTGGTCCAAATTTACTCGGGCGCCGGCATCCTTCGTATTACTGTTCCAGCACACGGCTAGATAACCTTATTACAATTGAAATTAGCGCGTTGCTAAGTGAATCAGTTAGCCCCCGGGCGGGCTTTAAATAATTAACGGGAAGCTTTGAATCGTAATAGCTGCTTTGCGTCTCGGCGCGGGATTGCTCTAATCTACCGAAAAAGAAAAGGGCGGAACGCGCGCGACGTCCTCTCGCCGGTTCGCGGAACGATCGCGACGCTGACTTTCCATGCCGATAATTGGATGATACCCGCAGCGTCGCGGAATCGAATACCGAGGCGAACGCGGAACTCTCGAACGCCGTGAAAGCTCCGCTGCCGCGATCAAGAGTCCCCCGATTTACTCCGCGCTTTACTCTGAATCTTATTTTTACTTCTCGGTGCTCGAGCGGCTGTAAAGAGAGTTCCGGTCGAACTTCTGGAAAATCGTTTGCCCCGGTAACACGCTCTACCTGAGAAAAATTTGGCGCTCCGTCGGAAAGCGACACCGGTAATTATATAGAACCGATCGATCTCTGTTTTATGGATCGCGAATACTCGATGGTTAAACTGCGGAACTTTACGCGTGCAGAATCTTCCGAACACTATTATAGCACGAGCTTCAGTAATATTTAAGAGAGTTTCGTCGAGCATTAAATTTAACTTCATCCGTACACCCCGGTTCAACCTCCACGGTGTATTAACGACGCCATTCAATTTTCACGTTTTTGTGCTTCATCGCTATGTTCCCGTTTTCTCACTACAGATCCCTGGATTAGAATTCTCGATTTGGTTAACACTTTTATTAACATTCTTCGCTCGTTCATTGATTATTTTAATCAATTTGAAAAACAATTATTATTATTATTAACATTGTTATTATTACCATTATCATTATTACTATTATATATGTTGAACTTTTTCTGCATATTAAAAGCGCATCCGACCCGTTCATGATAAATAATTTCAATTAAATTTCCGGTGAATCTCCCGTCCGAAAAATGCAGATGAGATAACGATCGAAATCCGGCGGAACGAATTTTTTTCCAACGGGAGTGAAAAAAAAGCAGCGCAGACCGTGCAATTCGAGGATCGCGCGGAATTTTTGTAGGCGCGAGGAAAATCGTTAACGGCGTTCAACAACGAGAACTGTCTCGATTTTCAGGAAATTTCGGTAACCAACCCTCGCGGAGATAATCCAGCGGAGACCAATGAGCGCGACCGAGGTCGGTAGGTAAATCAAAGCCGGCCGAAAAACTCGTATCGGTTTATTAAAGCGCCCTGGGACATTTTCGCGTGCTGATTACACGCCGATGGGGTTATTCACGGGCTCCGTTTCCTTTTTTTCCGGGGCCCGCGCCCCCGAATCGTGTACCGGTCGCGATCGACGCGGAATTGGTCCGATGCCAGATCGAGCTTAAAGCTTTTCTACTGTCCGCTGCAAATAATACAGCAGAAACTCGCTGATCGGACTCCGGCACGGATACGAGTCCGAAAAATCACCGATCGGATCGAAAATGTTCGTCTAGCGCGCAAACAAACGCTCCTTCGAAATAGTTTACCGTTCCGGTGCGAGACAGCCAACCCTATAAAAATGAGAGTTTTTTGAAGAACGTTTCTAGCTGTAAGATCAATTATTACTATCTTAATGCAAAATTTAAAAGTAAAATAATCTAATTTATGAAATCATTTTGCGAATAAGGAGCGGGAAAGTTGCCAGAAAAATAGCAAAAGATTACGGAGCAAAGTAATCGATACATAATTAAATAGAATTTATTCTAAACATTAAATATTGCCATTCAGTTTCTCTTTCAAAAAAGAAATTATTTTCCACGCAACCTGATAATAAGAAAGCAAAGACTGTCTGCAGAAAATGGACAATGTATTCTGATCTTTTGTTCTATAGACAAACTGTGTGCTTCTAAGTTCTGAGACAAGATGTATAGTCGTGACGTCGTTAGCATGCCGACATTCGTCCTCAAAGGGTTGCAGACGCGTTTCCAAGGCGGTGAATTTGTTCGTCTCCTCGCGAACGACGTTCTCTTCTCGTCGCCCAAAAATGTTGGCGCCTACGTTTCATGTAATACTAATGATGGTTGAACAAAAGCAGCTGGTTCTCCCCTGCTTCTACTTTCGGAACAGATAGGCAACAAGGATGCCGGCGCAGCGAAGCATTGAAACTCGAGTCAAATTTCTGTCGCCGAATGTCCTCTTATTGTGACATCAGAATCGAGGGTGAATTGTTATCATTTCTCGCACAAGTCACGCAACCAATTACGATTTAAGCAACGGAAAACGGAAGAGCGTCTGAGAAGCGCGTTCGGGTTCGCTCGTCGCGAACGAGGAAGGAAGCGAAATCACGATTCTCGAAAAATCGACCACGTCCCAGCCGACGTGGTACCCGTTTTCACGATTGGAGGCGATCCAAATCTTTGTGCTAATATTACCGGCCCGATAATCGCGTTCTAGGACGCTAATTTTTCCGGGAGAAATGGGAAACGTCGAACCTTCCGCCCTTTCTTCGGTCGGAAATAGATTGCAGATCGCGATTGCAGCTCGCCGAGGAAGATTCTAATAAGCGAAGAGAGCCGAATGGTTTGCTAGGACAATCTTCTTCCATGGCCAATTTTTTCGAGTTTTTTTTTTCAAACAGAGAGGTCTCCGGAATGTTTTCGCAAAATTTGAAGATCCCAATACGTATTTATTCATTGCCTCAGTGAATAAATGAAATGTAATAACATTAAACGTAAGACAAAATTTTAACAATGCTGTTCCATTATTTTCAACCGATTAAAAATGTTGAGAATAGAATTAAATTTCTATTCAACTCATGTTCGTTGCAATCGAGAGACTTTTTGGTTCGCATAAAGATCCTCGAGACCGTAAGTAGACACTTACGGTCACTTTAAACTTCCAATTGTTTGCTTCCAATTAACTAATTCTCTTGATATCGTTTCGTGAAACAGAAAAAAAAGGGATGAAAAGTGAGTGGTTCCGTTTCCCACCACAGGATCTGTCCGCACGAATGTGAAAATGGCGCAAACTGTACACGCGCGATGAAATACAGGACTGAATACCTTTAGGAGTATCGATGCAGTGTAGTGCATTGAATGCACCAACATTTCTGCTGAATATTCAAGCTACCGTTTTATTTTGGATTGAGCAGCTTACGATAAGCTTTCTTCATTGTACGATACCCGGGGCTCTCTTCAGACGCGTGTAATACATATGGATAGAGCGGCTCCATTGAAGAATATTAATGGCGGAAAAGCGGGCAAAAAGCGTGTTTCGCGCAAGCTTTTGTCGACGAAACTTTCTTCCGTTGAAGATTATTCTTGATATGGGGAAAGTTTGAAAAGGACTTCTTTTTACACCCTTTCACGTATGCGTCTATGGTTGCTACGAAGCGCCCGGGCTGTACAGAAAGAAACGCGTCATTTTAGGAAAGAAAACCCGCGGTGCGAGCTCCTTGAAAGAACCTCCATTTTACAAAGAAATTGTCGTAAACGCGAGGTAACCTCTGCGGCCGCTTGTAAATGCCGGGCTCCTTTGTTAAGGAAACGGATTTCCTTCCTTTTTGCCTTAACTATAACGAGGCGACGTCTTACCTCGCGCCGATTGCTTAAAAGCTATATTTCCCGCCCCACAAATTGGCTACACGATCGCAAAAATTTATTAGTCGTTAAAAAAATTGCTGTTGAAACATTTTTCACCAATTCGTTCATCGCGAAGATTTTACGTACTACATTATTTTATGCGTTTATGATACAAATGGAGAGGGTAAATATCAAAATTGTAAAGACAAAAGAATTTATGTCAAGTTTAACTTATCGCTAGACAGCGGATCTTTATGCAAAATAAAAATTGTCTAGATATTTTTCTAGAAAATTAGTTTTCTTAAATTGAAAACAATCTAATAATATTAGTAATATTTTCTTGCGTCCTCAATGTTCTGTATTTCTCTCACCCATCTTTTCTATGATAAAATTCGCCTTCCACAATTATCGAAAAAGAAAAGGCATTGTAATCAACGAATAATGGCTTAGAAATAAATCAATTTTGACTCGCAACGACAAATAACATTTTATTCGCGAATAAATTATTCGTGATGTTGAAAAATGATACGGACTTTGGCCGGAAAATATCTGATCGGCTAGAAATAGCGATCGCAAGCGCCGAACGAATTCCAGCTGAACTTTAACACGGCATTTCGGTCTAAAGCCAATGAGGGTGTTCAAATAAATTTGTTCGATCTGCGCGGTGCCAGCGAGACCGTCAGGCATCGCGGCTGATGACAGCGGACACAATGGCAGCGGTCGTGCAACCAGCCGGCAGTTTTCACGGGACAAATCGTGTTTCTTCGCCGACTTTCTTCTCGCCCTGTCTACGGCGACAATGGACGGGCAACGAGGAATAAAAAGAGCTCGAAGAAAGCCGCGGTAACGGGAGGTAGACGAGGTCGCTGAAAGACTCGCCCCCGCCGCGGCGGAAGAGACAAAACAGCTTTGCTGCTTCTGGTATCAATTGGATGTTGGATGGAAGTGCGTCCTTTCATTTCTGTAATTCCAGTCAGAGCGCTGCGGGGGCGAAAAGGACTCTCCGCGTCGCGGGACGCGTTTCCGGAGGAAACTCTTGCTTTCTCCGGGATGAAGATACATGTCCTTGTGCCGCACGGAAAAATCAACCCTCGGCTGGCTCGAGGACACCGGCGCGGTTGTTTTAACCCCGGGATGGCGGAGCCTCGGGGCTCGCCAACTTCTCCGCGTTCATAAACATTTGTTTCGGACGCTTTTCCCTACAGAAATAATATCTTCTCGAAATTAAATATAAATCCGACGTTTTTAATACCGCGCCGTTGGGATATAACCTTTTCGCGTTGTTCAAAGCGGACGTTCCGTTCAATTGAATACTAATTTTGTTTGCACAGCTATTTCCACTAGGAACATTATCTTCAGCGAATTAAAAAATAAATCTAATTTTTTTAACCCCTTGCGTGACGATTCCTGCGTTACTTTATTCGTCCTTAATACTTTCCCTGATAGGACCAAACAATTTATTTATTTACTTTCGCTTCCAGACTTTGAGAACAGAAAAATTCAATTTTATTTCGATTCGGAAGAAACTAACGATCATATTTCATAAATCTCGCATGAAATCTGTATCACGAGTCTGACTCGTTGTTATAGCGTAAAGGGTTAATACCCTGGACCTGGGAACATATTTTCGAAATGTACGTCGAAGTAAATTCGGAACTAATTTCGCTCATAACTATTCTGAATTCCTTTTCCCGAATATCTTCGCTTTAAAAATAAATCAGCCATTTTTAATACCGCAGGAAAGGACAATTTCCTTTGTTAAATGCTTGAAGTCGTGCTGATGAATAATTTTAATCAGATAGCTGCATGGTCAAGGTGCACTTTTCGACAATAATAAACATATTTACCAAGTTGAAAGAGAACAATTTTGTTTCTAGTGAAGGAAATGAAAACCTTCGGCAGAAAATCGAACATTAATGAATTCCTACAGGACAAAGAAAATGTATATTCATTCTACATCGCTAAACGAACCGAATAAATCATCCACATTCAGTAGATTATGTTCGTAACGAGCGCTGACACGATATTAAACCGCGAGGGGTTACTCGGATATAATAGAAATAAATGTCCGCCGCAGACGACAGAAATAACGCTGCCTCTTAAAGCTCAATATCGTGTATCGCAGAGTTCGATGCAGAGAAGCGAGCTTGAAGATTTCATCATTAAAATCGAATGGGCTGCGAGTCCTCTTCCCGACGCGCCGTCAAACGGAGTAACCGCGTTTGATATTGAAACATTTGATCGCGCGGATAACAAAAGATACCCGGGCACCGATTTCGGGGGTACAAAGCGTAAACGGGAAGGCAGAAACGAAATTCTCCAACATTCTATCCGATGCAGTATTCGCTCGTTAACAGTTAAAGGTCGGACATAACGATTTTCCAGAGAAAATTTGACGAGTATTTTCGCCTCTGCCGTACCGCGGCTGGCGTTGAAATTTTCGCATTCACGCGAACGCCGGCACGTCATCCAACAATTTTCAAAGGGAGAACTTTTAATCGCTCGGAAAAACCGGCTGCTTTCGATAGGGTATTGTATCTAGATATTATAAAATCGCGATGGAATTCGGTCCGCGTGAAAATCGTTTAATAAACGACATCCACCCTCTGTGCATTGATGAATTTCGCCGCGTTAGGAGGCAGGGTAGGGGGGCGGCAGAGAGGGCGGCAAGTAGGGGGCGGACACGCGTCGTTCGCAATTTTTCACTCGGTCGCGAACACGCGCGACACGCGCACGTTTCGCTTATTGCGAAATCCGCGCACTCAGCTTCGTAAACACGCCGATATTAATGTCATTCGATTGTTTTTGTTTATTAATAAGCGACCCCCGTGGTCTGTTGCATATTCTTCTTTTTCGAAATGAACGCCCTCTCACCCCCGGTCCCTCTATCCCTTCCCGTGGATTTGAGTTTCCGTTTGACAGGAAGGATTTATTTGGTTCAAGGCAAACGGCTTCATACGTCGAAAAGAGGAACCGGGCTTACCGCTTTTCGATTGTTCATTTATTCCTCTTTAACATTCATCCGTCGGGCGCCACGTGTCGGAAAAACGCTCGACCGTGTTTCGATTATTCCCGCACGCGTTTCCGAATCATTCAATTTCATTTATACGCAATTTCTTTTATAATCCTACGAGCGCGCCAGCATTGTTCCGCGGTATTAATTTTCTAAGGGGTGAACTTGCCCGGCAGTGCACCACCGGGGGAAACGAATCGAAAATATGCAACGAAATTTTGTCGGATGCAACTACGTTTCCAGGGGAAATTGAATTTAAAGTGTTCCGAGCGCGCGTGCCTTCGAACACGGTCGACTAATTTGTTAGTTTATTAGTCGCCACTTTTCCTAGCAATACGCATCCACGCCGCGGCGCGGTATCGCGTGTTTATTTTTGCCATAGTTTGCGGGAAAAAATAACACCGGCGCACACCGCTGCTTAGCAGCTTTCGGTACCCGAATACATGCACCTCGATCCGGGATCCATTTTTATCGCGCTGCGTTATATCCAACTTTACTCGCGGTAACAGGGGCTAAGTGAATTTTACATTCCACAGAATCCAATTACTGTAATTATACCGTTCGATTTGTTTTTAATATTTTGTTTAAATACGACGCTTTCGTAAAATATACGATTTAATCAAGAACATCAAAGTGTATGTCCTCAATTTGATGACATTTTTTAGGATTTTGGTGCGCCAGTCAAAATGCCAACCCTTTGCTATCGAAGCTATTATAATTCAAAATCCAAAATACATTTCCTGATCTGCATTACTTCGATCTTACATAATTTATTCCAATTTATGCACATGAAATTGACCCTATAAGTACGATAAAATCTGAGACCGTCGCAATTATTTCGAAAAATATTACAGCAATTATTAGTTGCGTATCGTGGTTGGACTCGAGTGCAAAGGGTTGAAATATTCACGATCACGTTGAGAAATGATTTATAGGGAGAGAGAGTCCTACAACTAAAAATCGCTCGAAAATTCAGTTCGTCATCTCCGGCAGTTCTCCGGCAAAAAAATTCCCGAGACAGCCAGTTTCGGGCATTTAAGTGTGGAAGGTGGTTTAAACGGTTTTATGCATACCGCTGCTAAGGAATGGCCCCGATGGCTGCCCGGTTTTCCGAGCAGTCGGTGAGCAGACGTAGAAGTCGGACCAACAGATTCCGCTTCCACTTACAATAAAAGTCGGTGCCCCTTTTACGGTGTACTACTTGCGTCCGACTTCCGCGAGACAGCCCGTCCGCTGCAGCACGTTCGAAACTCGCTCTAAGGAAAGGAAAACCGGCTGTCTGTCTGTCCGTCGCGTCGGTCTTGGCCGCATTCGAAATACGTTTAAACGAAAGGAAAACCTCTCTCTCCCTCTATCTCTCTCTCTCTCCTCTCGTCTCTCGCTTCGACCGACGGCTGTTCGCGTAAATGGATAAGTTACGCGGGCCGGATGCAAATGCTCGGAGCGTTCGTGAACGGAATAACGCGCGGCGGGGCTCTCTAGCTCGGCGGTTCCTTTGTTCGCGGACTCCTCTTTCCCTTTGATGGGGTGAAACGAAAACAAGAGACTGCCGCGCCGCCAAGCTCGGGAACACGAAGAGAGAGCCCCGGCTATTCGAAAGGAAAATATTTAGACTCCCGTCGGCTAACCTTGAAACGACCAGACCCGCTGAAACTCGCGGAAGTGGCAGCTCTGCGTGCACCGCCGTCCCCCGTAACACCCCGCAAGTCGATCGGAATCCAGGAAGATCTTTCGAACGGACGAATTAAAAATATACGCACACCGGCCCGCCGGTTCTGCCTTCCGCGGCGCCCACGGAATTTCCCAACCGTGGTCGTGTCACGTTCTTCGGTATACGTCGCGTCGCGCCTCGTATTTCTTAAGTAATTAACCCTTCCCTGACCAAGATTTCAACTCCCGCGCGGCGGGCCTCGGATGCCGGCTCATAAACATCGTTATCTATACTTTCTGACAAGCAATCTAAATTTTCATTAAACTCGCACGAAATTGGTAAATTGAATTGCAAATGTTTCTAAACATACCAGAGTATATTTTTGTCGGAGGCGTCGTTCGAGTGTTGAAAGCAGCGAGAACGTTCTCTTCAGAGAAGGAAGATAGGGACCGAAATAGCAAAGAGACTTTAATTTCTCCTCTGTCTAATGTTCAGGTTATTTTAATCTTAATTTCAGCGATGGTCGATAGTTATAATTCTGTATAAGAATAATTCTAATTTGTATTTTAAATTTAGCGGTCATATTTCTAAGGGTATTTTATATCCGTGTTTGTGTTTGTATTGATATATGTATTTGTAAATTGCAAAACGTTAGTCACGGCAGAGCCGGAAGGCAAGCGGAAGTAGAACACTACCACTACATTTTCCTCGGATAAAATCATCCATCAAAGACTTAAATAACAAAACACGAGCAACGCATCCCGATCGTTGTTCTGCTCTCGGTTTACAATTTTTGTAACAATCTAACACAGTCCTCTCAAGAGATTAATATTTTACAAAATCCAACTCCGCCGAAAGATTCAAACCTTCGTTGCTGTTTTAGTTTAATCGAGAAACACACTGCGGCGTTTTCGGTCTCCGAAATAATCGAGAGTAGTCAGATTAATAAATAAATTCTCGTTCCGCAGGATCTGCAGAATTTGCAGCGTTAAAAGAGTAGACTCTCCTGTCTCGGTTTCATTTTCTAAATTACCTTCCTGCGGAACGCCTTTTATCATCGTTTCCGATGTCAATCGATTTTAATAATATTCAGCAAACCCACTCGAACATCTCCAGACAAGAACCTCCAGAGTTTCATCCTATACCAAAGCAAAATTTCGCAGCTCGTTTCACTTCGCTGTTTCGTTTTATTACAATTCATTACCCGCTATCATTCGCAATATTTCATCTCCGTCAAAGTGTAAAAGTGCCTCCGGCTCGTATATAAGGATACATCGTCCGTTGCATTATCATAATACATCATCGCGAATTCCCAGCATTAGACTTGAAAGAGGGGCGACGTTAAAACGCGGCGAATCTCGCCCATTAACACCGTCATTATTCTCGTTATCTTATTCATCTCGTACACCTCGTTATCTTATTCTCATTATTTATCGCAAGCATGCCGTTCCTTCGTTTACGCGTTCTTTTAACGACGGCTGCGATCGACGCTACCCGCTGTCGTTGTTAAAACATCATCGGATCTCCCGTAAACACGGTAATCGCGAGCATTCAGTCGCTTAGCCCGTTAATCCCTAAAAATTATGCAACTCCCGCGTAATCCAGTTAGCGGAATCGAAATTTGAAAGCTACAATTGTTTAAAGGAGTTACCCCATTCATTCTCCAGCGCGCTATAAATTCGACGAAGAAAGTTTTGCCCGAATATCTCGTGACGCGAACTTCCTGATCCGAAACGAAGAACACATAACGCAGCATTCCCGACGTCTTAAAAATAGCTTCTCGCTCGTCTCGTTAATGCAAAGACAACTTAAATTCATTCGACAAACAACCGCGCACCCCGGAAATTCGCGAGACGAAGCCGAGACCGACCCAGAATCCCGCCAATTACCTCGACCGGATAAAAACAAATTTTCCCGGCGAGGGATCATTTCGCCGCGGAACACGGTATTCGAACCGAATCCTTGTCGTTTACGACTGCGAATCGCGCCAGCCATAAAGACGCGAGTCGTTCGGGCCGCGTGTACGCCGAGACTGAAACGGAATCGAATTTCCGCGAAGAGAAAGGCGAAAAATAGCGCGCGCGCGATTTTTATCTCCGCGCGTATCGCGATTCCGGAAAAAATATCGAGCGAAAAAATAGCCTCGTTCCTTTGCGCGGAAGGAACTTGAAAAGCGGCGGCGGCGATGGGAGAGGGGGCGGGGTGGGGGCAAAAGCTTTTGATCCGACCAAAATCGGGAGCGCGCCGTCGTGCGTCGAAAAATGACGAAAGTGCATTCAGCCCCGAAGATAACGACCGCTTTCATTCGTAACTTGATAAACGGCGCACTCTGCCTCTAACCTGATCTTGAAAACTAAAAGCGGAGCGAACCACTCGACCGATGGTTGACAGAGCCGGACCACTTGAGAAACATTCGTTTCCATTAGCGTTCCGGGGGCAGCGCGACAGGTCTGCGTTACAACCATTAAAACGTGTCCCGCGATGTAATAAATGCTTCTTTTCTTGCGCTCCTCTTTTTCGCCGTGGCCGATCTTCGCTCCGGTTTCCGCGCGGTGTTTATTTCGAGCGCGG
>CM052150.1:4090716-4126065 GCA_028455555.1 Augochlorella aurata | reverse complement strand
TAATTTTCTGATTTAGGTCCATTTTGTAATAAAAATCATGCGATATTTCAATAAATACAGTCCCATTGTCTTCAAACAGCAAATAATGTTAATAGAGTTAATAGAAAATAATTTTGCTTTTTAGAGCGGTCAAAATCAACATCACTTTCTCGTTATCCCAATAGATCTTGATGCAATATTTATTCTTGGCCTGCTCACATTTATACAAATTTCATGCCAACTGTTGTGAAACTGGGGTAAAGTCGAATTTAATTTCTTGCATCAATGGTTTCAACACTCTAAAAATAATATCAGCGTACAAAGTTTCTAGTTTCTATCTTATCTTCTAACCGTGTATGGAAGCTTTCGATGGATTTGTAACAATTTAGACCCAGCGAAGCGTGCTTCCTCGAAAATCTTTGGCCACCCGGTAGATTCTACTCGGCCCACTCATTTTAGTTAATTAAACGTATCAATACGAAGTAATTGAGAGCGGAGTAACAAAGTATGCCCGCTAAGTAACACTGTCGCTTATGCAACTTTCCGCAATCATGAAAGGCATTGTAAAGAGAAAACAGGGGAAAGCCGGTAAAATAAAAACTTTGATAAAGCGTAAAACGCAGGCCCTGTTTTCTTTCCTTCCCGCAGCGAAAACATTCACCGAGATAACGAGTTTCTATTTAAATTAACTTTCCATTAAACAGTCCGGAGAAACGTAAATTTGCATAAACATCCGCGGTCTGTCCATTGTTTTTAAACTGTGAATGTTTATGCGTTAGAAGCGCCCTGTATGATTCGAATAGCTGACACAGAAAAAGATTCCGATTACGTTTATTAATAATTCCGTATTATGTCATCCGTTATAATCAACGTCTGCACGCAGAAAACAAATATCTTCCGGTCGAACTTGCACCGAACAACACAGCTACGTTTATTTGTTTAAAATATCAGAGATAATATTAGGATTCAATTATGAAGCGGGCATATTTTATTTTATTACACGCGTACAATTTCGTTCACATCCGAAAACACTAAAATAGAGCAACGCGGAAGAATTAACATTGCACTGACGTAAAACCGTGTGCATTTATTTACCGAACGCGAAACTGCAATTTCATATCCGGTTACGCAAACACGAACAGCGAAAGAATTTAAAAGGCGCTTTATTGGAGTCTTTTTTAATTGCAAGGATATGATTTTTACACGGCTATATTTAGTTGGCCAGCGAAAGTTGCGTTTGATTAACCCACGCTGTGCTACTCGATAATTTCACCGGTTGTCGACTCCGCGCGACACTTCATTCCTTTTATAACGCCATCCGCGGGAATAGCGCCCCCAATGGCTTACGCGTTTTATGGTTTCAATTTTACCGCGGTAGAACCAACAATCTACCCCCCTAACGACACCGCAGCATGTGTGCATCATTTACTCGCCTCGTTCCAGTTGCTCCGCTACCGAGACCGCCGCAAAATAATTCACCATCTTTTAAACAAAACACGAAGCGAAAAACACTTTTAAATAGATCCCCAGACAAGCCAACATAACCTACCGAAGCCTCGGTACGCTCGTCCGACGAACCAACGAACAAACGATTGCCATCGAAGAAGAACTACTGCACGAGTATCCCCTCGTTTCCACGTACGACGTCTATTCCGACGAAATCTTTCACCGGAAACAAATTCGTGAGTCTTACCTTGTTCTTACAGCTGCGCGACAGTCACTCCATGGTCCTTCCACTGACTGCAAGCTCTGTCGGATCCTCCGGCTGCCGGTCCTCGATATCACTTAATATATCACTGTGCAAACTCGTTAGGGGATTCACGGGTGAAAAAGCGGTAGGTCCGACACGTCGACCACGAGTACATAAACATACGGCTTGACGTCCGCGCGTGCACTGACTTCTGTTCGGTCGAGCCAGGCCGCAGTCCATCCACCTTGGCCGAGCGTAGACTCGTCGCGCGGTTGCCATGACGATGGGTCAACAGCACGCGCTGCGCGCGCAAAGGAGACAATCCCACTCGGGCCGCCGTGACACTGACAAGGACCGACTGTCGACGATCGTGTCTTCTCTGCCGCGCCGCGAAATTGCAACACGCGCCCGTGGAAAATTAATAACGACGCCTGTTAACTCGGTACGCGAGCGTGTCCGACGCACACGACCCCGCTCCTGCCCGCGGACCGGTCACTAGAATCCGAACACCGAACAAGAATTGATACGAACGCGATTCACGCAACCGGTACCGTAATCGACCACTACGCTGGTCGAATCCAAAGATCGAACTTCGGTGCTCGCCGAAAGCTCGACGGTAATGTCCTTGCGCGCGGCAAAGTTTAAATGTCGATGCTTTGGTTACTGGAAAGTTTTTAGGTACGTGTTACGAAATCCACAATTAATCGTCTCCAACTTTGAACATTAGCTTCGCACAGAGCGCCAAAAGTGTATTAGCTTATAGAAATGACAAGATTGGACTAACTTAGACTATTTGCTATTTTGACTATTTTATACTATCGATTTCAATCACGGGTATAATTTTAACAATTCGTAGGATGAAAGTTGTCATACCTGTGACTTGATCAGCGCTGATATTGACAGGTTAAGTAATGCCAGTAGCCAGTAGGAAAGGTTAGATAAGCGCCATCCACATTTGTTGTCGCAATAATAGAACTGAACACTGATTACATCGAAGTTATAAGTATGTAACAAATAGTGATTTACGAATCTAAAAAACATCTAAAAATTAATCTAATCTTACTTGTTTCACAGGTATCTGCTACACGGGTACAGATGATGTACTCTGTAACCGGAAGTGGTTTTAATGTCGATGGTGATTGAGAACGTGGAACATGACTAGCGCGGTGGCGCGTAGGCGGGAATCGACCGTTCCTTGGGAATGGGCGAACGTCAGTGTGGCATTATTATAGCCAGGGTGTAAAGAGCTAATAACGACCACAGTGAGGAGGACCGTCGAATCCGGTGAGACCAGCGGAATAAGCTGATGTTGCAGGAATGTATCCATGAATACGTAAGCTTTCCATGAACGCGACAGGTTTTCCGCGATCAGCGTGTTCCAACAGGGCTTCCTAACCTTACCGATCGCGCACGCTGGCAAACTCAGTCCTGGGATAAGTTGCAAGGTAAGTGGCACAATACACACGTTAAATGTTTAATACCGCAATAGAACTTTACTGGCCTCGGACGGTGTCCTTATCTCATGAAGCCGGGATACGTCGTTTGCTTAAAATATGTGCGGTAGCTGCTCTAATACATCCGGCTGACATATTCAAAATCTAACGAGCCTTATTCTTGGCCAATTCAAAATGAGAGCTAAACTTCTCTAATTCCTATTTTGCTAGCCTGAAATATTTTTATTACAATAGTTATATTTTCTTTTTAGTAATGAATAGTAATAATAGGTTAGTAACTATATTGTGGATAAGTATACAGGCGGGAAAATTAATTTTTGAATTATATTGTTACATTATTCTAAAAAACTATGATATATTAATTTGCATCAGTATGTAAATTGAAATACTATGACTTCTGAATATTGGGAAATGGAATTCGAGAGAGTATAAGAAATTTTCCGAGTTAAAACTATAAAGATGGAGTTTCCCAACAACATTTTTCGAATAACCTGGGATAAATCACAAAACGTATTGTTGGTGTTTCTACCTAATAACTTTATTTAGGCAATAAAGTCTACCGAACCATTAATTTACCAAAACAACACGAACAAGCCGAAATGTCCATAGGTACGGTTTATGGATGAAAATTAGATAACAGTAACAAATTGTTTTGCAACACCCTGTTAATTCTCACCGCGTCCGCGTTATATGCCTGGGATCGAACGAGTCTCGAAATTATTGCTGACCAGCAATCAATTTTCCTAGACTATCATCAGTAATTGCACTTATCAATATAACATACCGTTAAATGGCCACCGGTGAGCGTGGTCGAAATTAAAACGGCCGGTCGGAATATTGAATAACGCGAGGGCCATTTCGCGCCCCGCAATTAACCGATGATGGAGTAACTTCACCCTTGGAGGTGCGCATTTATATTTATTAGCCCCTCGAGGAGGGTTAAGCTGCCGGGCAAGTTACGCCGGCGTCTGCTCTTCATATTGACCCTTTCTCATCCGCAATTAACATTTCTACGGGCACATGGTATTTTCCGGGCGCACATGAGACCACCCTGGATACCGCCTTCATTATTCGTGTAGGATAAGCGCCGCGGTGGTATTCTTAATTGGCGCGCCTCGAATCAATACGATCTACGCCCTCCGGATTTGCTGTATTTCGATCAATTAAAATCGATAAAATATAATAATAATGGACACGTTTACTTAAATAACTAAATAATAATATTTGTGAGCTGCAGTAAATTGATATTAATTAAAATCGATATAATATAATAATAATGGACACGTTTACTTAAATAACTAAATGATGATATTTATGAGCTGCAGTAAATTGATATCAAGCGATTTAAAACATTTTAATATTGTAATATTGTGACTCTCGGCAACGTGTTAATTGTGTATTACTGGTTAGCTGTAATTGCACTGCGAATTTTGTGCATTTATGGTAAAAATGGGAGGATTTCTAAAAGTTCCGTACTAATTTCAACTTCCTGAAATTATTAAAGGAAGAAATGAAATTATACTTAGTGTATCCTCCGATTGATCCAAACAACTTTTATTTTGCATATAGATCCACAGTCTAGTTATCATTCGACTGCGAATTCTGTATATTTATAATAAAAGTGACTACCAAGCAATAAAGACGTTAGAAGCGTTTCAAAATATTCTCCTGAATTTCTTGAAATCATTCAAAAAATCTACGTTTCCATTAAACTTTCGATCTTCGCTCCAGACTTAAACATTTTTTATTATGGATGCAGTTAAACATTTCTCTCATTGCGGACTAGAAAATTCATGGGAAATTAGGAGTATATTGCTATCTGTACCAGCACCCCTGTAAACGATCTCCACTTCCACATTCAGTTTGTTAAACTCGACGCGCTTTTTGAAAGGTATCCATTTTAAAATTAAAATGGCTCACTAACACACGAGATCTCGGCCGTTCGTCTTTTTTCTTTTGCGCGCCGGCCGTGCTTTCATCGCCCGATTCGAAATGAGTCGTATTTAATTCCGACGTTAATTAATCTTCCGGGCAAAGCTCCTTTAGTCTCCCGGTGGTCTGCAGGAGGGAAAAATGTCTCTTTCCGAAACGATAACTCGCCCTCTCGTCAAATAAATCGACCGTCGGCGGACAATAATCGAGTTCCGCGCGGAAAGCCCGCCGCGCTGGGCGCGGCGCGGCGGCGTTAGAGACCTGTTTGTCGCCGAGCGAATTTATATCATTTTTGTTCGGGTGCTGAAAGCTTAATGCATATTAATTTTAATCTTCATTACAGCCTGATATACACCCGGCCCGGCATTAATATTTATTAAAGCTGAATGCGCATTAACGATAATGTGTGTTATTACATGCATTAACACCGAGGGCGTTCCCTTGCTGTCGATATTTCAAATTCACGCTCCTTGCACGCGTCCGATCAACCTTTCCCCGAAAAATTCCGTCGGCCAACAGCTAGACGATCGCGTAGTCGCGCCGAGCCATTCATCTTTCCCGAGTTTTATCATCCGGAACACGTTTTTATCACAGCCCGAAGAATTCATCTTGAAAATAATTTCGCGGCGTTCTCGTGTTTCGGCGTTCACGAATTTTCACTTCTGTTCGGCAATTCATTTACATTAAGCGCCCGGCTAGTTATTTCGCACGCTTTGCAGCTACGTCCGCTCCCGCTGACGAATAAATAAATTGACAATCCGCACGGGAACGCTGCTGGATGCTGCCAAATATTTTATCTCTCGAACAAATGGAGTATCATTTCCGCGCAGGTTTCAGAAACGTTATCCTTTCTTTCCGCTCGATTCGCGACTCGACACATCGCGCTGCGAGTTTTTCGGGGGAAAAAAATGGAAGGGTGTACCCGGGAAAAAAATAGGCCGTCCCGCGATACGTAACACGGACCGGGGCGCAAGCATAATCGAATGCGAAACGAACAAAAGGTCGCAGTTTTTACGAGCCTGTCGAAAAACGCACTTCGACCGCGGCATATCGCGACGACGTGAAAAGTGGCCGAAACATTTCACTGATTTTCACGTGTCGCGGTGTTTGCGTATCGTTACGTCGCCGACGCATCTTTCCTAGTTTTTGTTTTTTGCCGCACTTTTTTTTGCATCCGTTCGAACAGCAGCATTTTTGTTTCGTGCCCGGCGAGCGGATCGTAAATTCGCGGACGGTATCGGTATCTGCGACCGGACAGCCGCGATAGGTGACGGCGGTCCTAATGAAATGACAATTATTTTTAATCCGTCCGGCGATCCGACGCGAGTTCCGCGAAACTCGATGTAATTAGCGGCCGGATCATGGCGGGAATTATGTCCGGCAGCGTATCAGTCGACATTAAATTTCAATTTTCCGACTTGAAATGCCCGAAACCGCGACCCCTCGAATTCGACGGTGAAAATCGCGGGAAACCGGCGGAAAGAGAGGGAACGAGAACCGACGAGCGAGCTCATCGAGACCGGGAAAATTTACATTTTTAAATTGGATTTATTGCAAACTGTCGGCGGCCCGTGGTCCGGCAGTATTACCGGGAATTAAAGCGGACTGTTTCTTCAATAGCTCGCAGCTCTTTTGCATTCTTTTGCGGCAGTGCGTGTTTGAATAGCTAATGGTTCGCCCAGAATTTTGTTAACGGCAACTTTTAATCCGTTCTCCAACCTCTTCTTTTTTTATTCCCCGCGTGGATGAAATGTGCAATTCCATTTACACTGCTTCGAAATAGATTACCGACTAGCCTGCAAGTACCGCGCATAGGGAAGGACGACGTGCAAATTAGCTCGCTAAGCTGCGCGTGAACGTGTCGCTAACATTTTTCATAGAAATCCGAACTTCGGTCTCTGCTTCGTAAAATCTTGACTGATCTGGTACAATAATTTGTTCTATGCTCTCAATAACTAATATATATAATTCTGTAATTACTGTAATTATATATGTTTGATTTTCCTCGTATTTAAATACAACAGTTTTTTAAAGAATATCAAGATATATATCCTTCTTAAATCATTTTACAAAACTTTCTTACGACAAGTCCGAATTAAAAATTATAGAAGTTCTTCATTAGAAAATAAAATCCTGGACAAAATTGCTTTTAAAATCACAATGCTACAATGTAATTTTAACTTGATCAGTTTCGCAATTAACGGATCACGGAGCGCACTTTTCTCGGGAAATTACTCTCGGCGAACAATTGCTATACTTTCGATAATATTAACGTGGTCGAAACGCGGTCAAATAAATCAGCCAAGTTCCACGAGGGAGCATTAAATCAGTGTACGAAAAAGGATTCGAAGGTACACGTTGAAGCGGTGCCGACGTAAATCTTTAATATCTAAATTGATATATCACGGCGCGACCAATTTATCCGCAATCTCCAGTGACCGTAGCCATTTCCGGGTCGGCGTTCTGGGTCTCCAGTGTTCTTACGATAATTAATTTTCACGGTGGAATCGCGTCGACGGTCGGGAAGAGGGCGAACAAGAAGAAAAGTCTCGGCGCGGCGCGCGGAGAGCGCAAGGAAGTAACAAGCGCGGAAAATAAGAGAATCGTCCGCGACTATTTTTTTGCCCAACCTATTTTCCTGCTGCTCGGAAAGTCCTTTTCTCTCTCTCTCTCTCTCTCTCTCTCTCTCTCTCTCTCTCTCTTTCTCTCTCTCTCTCTCCCCAGTGGACGTGGGTGGCTCGCGTTTCCGGTGAACAGAGAAAACTGAGAGGAACGGGAAGACGGAAGAGTGCGCGGCGAACACCGGGGCCCGAAATGCGACGGCAGGATTATACGCGGCGCGGAAATTAATAAGAGAAACGATGTAAACACGTGCCACTGTAATATGCTGAGGGGATATAATTAATTCAAGACTCTTCTGCGTTGCTACCGCGTCTCTGGATCATCGGAAGAAAGATTAGAGTCACGTGACGGCGCGGCGGCCATTAACATTCGACGTCGCGGAGCACTGGTAATTCGAAAGTTCTCTCGCAATGTCATAGAAAATCGAGAAGTAAAATAGAGTGGAGGAGCCAATTACTGTCCCTATTGGCGGACTTCGGCAGGTGTCGCCGTTAAAAATATTAAGAACAATATCTAATAATATCTTAGAATAATTTATTAAAAAATATCGTCTTCCACATATCTAATTTGAAGAAATAAGTGATGAATAAAATTTAAAGTTAATATAAAGTTAATTATGCTTGAAATTAAATAAGAGTTCCTGGTTTCGAAAACCCGGGGCTTATCGGATACGTAAGAGTCCACGGAGACCAATGAATTAGGGAAGAAGTATTTTTGCCCGAGTATTATACTTTGATAGCTGCGCCCGAGCTGTGCGTTCTTTACCTTCTGTAGCCATTACGAATTTAATTTCTACCTGGAGAATTGTCCGTTTCGAAAGTACGGACAAAAGTACCCCCGTAATAATGGGCAGTCTAAGTGAGCTTCGATAAATTCCAGCAAGATAATAATTTTCCACCGTTTTTGTGGATGTTGTGCAGCTCTTTGCCGGAGCTTGGCATTTTTATACTGCGGTACGAGTGTGTTTGTTGTACACGTAAAACGGGCACTCTACGGAGAATAATAAAACAAAATTTGCATTTATGAGATCGCATGAGCATAGCGATTTAAATTTTTGACAAGTCAACGTTTGCAATAGCGGCTTTTATTAGCTACGTCGCTGGACTGCGGATTTTTGCGGTTCGTTTCTACTTCCTTCCAGAAATTTTGAATGATCGCTTTGAGTGCCGTGCAAACAACCACAGAAATTTCATGAAATTAAAGTATTCTGTTTAGTCGAAATAAGATTGGAAAGCTAAGTCGTGTAACGTCGATTATTTTCTTAACTTTCTTACGTTTTTATCAGAAAGTGATAAATGCAAAAATTCTCAGTCTACTGACGAAGTTAGTAAAAACTGTTATTGAAAGTGTTGGCTTGTCGAAAATTTAAATTGCAACCCTTGTACGAATTCATGAATACAAAATTTGTTCGCGAATGCATCGAATCCGCAGTCTCGTTATGAGGGATCCGACGACAAAGGAACCGTATCCGCAAAGGCCACTGTGGCAAAGAAATCGCCAGCTTCGATTGGTCAACCCTCACACGTGTTGCTACCCCTTGACTCCGTAACCCAGTCTCAGCGCCACCCGCATCCCTGCGCTGTCTAAACTAGGTCATTGACCGCAGCGTCCCTTGCCAATGTGGCTTCTTTATCGGCACCCCCATTTCCGACATACAGTTCCTTTAGAAGTTTTACCCTTTCGCTAGAATGTTACATTAACCACCTCAACCACGAACGAGATAACTAACATGTTTTTTCGGTGGAACGGAAGTTCTAATTCGAAATGGTGTTAATACGTTACAGATTTTTATGCAAAACAAAAATTGCTCTGGAAAACAGAAGCCAAGTATAAACAATTGGAGCTGTCATATCAGCGTTCTCAAATTCTTTCAATCTTTCCCCTGTTGGAAATTTTGTGCACTATGGGATTCTATATACTGAACGAAAGACATATTGTTCTCAAAAATATTTCTCGCACATGATATAATTTAAACTGTTATAAATAGACTAGGGATTTTATCCATTTAGGAGAGAAACGAATAAATCGAATGCAAAATACCAGAAACTTTCAAACATTTTGAAAATAAATATGTAGTTCCTACATTTTGGGATCAGTGAAGAGAGTCTGTATTTTTATAAAGATCTGCAGTCATAAGTAACAAGTAACAGACTCGCGAGATATCCCGCCCACGCCATAGATTCTACCGTAATAGGAACGCCATTGTGTCGCGCGACATCCACGATTCAAGCGGTCCACTTCCATTGTCGCAAAGAACACCGTGAAGAGTTCGCGAACACGCGAATGTTGTAAAAGATCAAGTTTAACGATCATTATTTCCCGGACGGCCTCTGCCGGCGAACCGGCGCGCGCCTATAAATCTAGTTTAAATCCGCGGAAAACCTGCGCGCGGCTATGAAAACATATTCGCTGAGTCGGAGGTCGGCGCACGGGGTTGGTTATCGAAACACGTTGCAACAAAAGTAACAAAGAACCCATTCAGTCCCGTCCTTTATGCGGTGTCGCGTCATTTGCATACACGCGGTTCTCGCAGGCTTCGACCTTTACCGGGCACTGCCGCCGTGACGCGTGTACACCGTCGCTGTGACGGTCCAAAGAAAGCAAGAACGACGGCAACAACGTCGCGGGTCGCGCGCGCGGCCCGATGCAAATGCGAGAACATTGTTGGGTAATAGGTAATACGAAGCCGGGGGGGTTCGTCCCGATGAAAAAGGTCCCCGGGGAAAAGCGGCCGAGCGAATGGAAAAGTTCCGGCGCGAACTTTTGCCCCGTCTTGTTAGCTCTACGGTTTTCGAATTGCTGCCACGGCCGCTGAAATATTAACCCGTCGATTGACGCGACTCAATGAAAGTTCCCCGTGAGTTGTTCGTTTGCTTAAGAACCACACTTACAGTTGCGTTTGCTTTACGCGCCGAGCAAGTTGCGCGCCTTACCCCCGCGCGCGTCGCTTTGTATCTTCCCGGCGGACGGTCGTTAATTTCTTGGATATTGTGTGAGTTGGAAATTGCGACGACCATTGGAATATTTATCCGCCGATTGAATCTGTCTGACACGGCGAAACTTCCGGCCGCTGTCGCCGTGGGCTCGTCCGCGAATGAAACTTTGATCTTCGGGGACTTTCTCCGAGCACATGCTTAATTAATGTAATTAGGAGATCGGGGATTGCTGGGCAAATAGCTGTCTGGAGGGGCATTGATTTCAGAAACGCGCTTTTGTTCAAGTATTTTGCGACGTGGCGCGGAATATTAACGAGCCGCTTTGTCGATTTTCGAATTCTCGTAACTTCCTCTGAAAAGGTTCGTTCTTTTGCGTCTATTTCAGCGGAAGAGGTTTCTGCTTCGCCGACTAATTTATTATTTAATTTGACTAATTGCATTCAAAATCCCGCGTGACTTTTAAACGACGAACATGTCGATGAATTGTTGAATCGAGTTCTGATTTATAGAATTGTTTCTAGCTATTGAATATTTGAAGAAAACTGCGTCGGCTGATTGGTCTACTGTCACGCCTTGTCTGCGGGCAGCGGAGTCGGGCAAAATTATAGTCGGATGACGAATAAACTATCGAATAAATATTCATCGGATTCAAAATTTACGTAGATAAATTTGTCCGAATTAGAATGCATTTATGACGAATAATGAATTACTCGAGCGAAATATTTATTCGAAATTAAATTGATACGACTGTAGTTATTGCATTGCGGATTTTACTAATTAGTAATTTTTTGACTAATTTTTACTAACTGCGGAATTTGCTAATTTTTTTACAATTTACTAATTTCGATAAAAGACAGAGACAAGGAAATTTGAAGAACATTGCTACATTATTTTCACTTTATCTATGCTAGTAAAAGAAGAAGCACGCGTTTATCCGACTCCTATTTCAGACAATAAACAACGAAAATTGTTATTTCGCAACGAGATTCGCAGACCGTACATAGCAGATACAACGTTCGAAACGTGGCTGAAATTCTTTTCGGAAAAGCCGTGCCGCGTCCTCGTCGAAAAACGACGAAGCAGATAACATTGCTCATAAAGCAACCCGGCAATTGTCGCAGTCACAGCAAGTGCAATTTCCCCGAAAATTAGTGAAAGGTTCCGACTCTTCGGCGGGAGAAAAAGCGTGAGCCGGGGGGTCAGTCCCGATCACAGGACGCGGGTCGCGATCGATCTCGATCACCGGACACCCTTCGATCGGTAATCGGGCGGTGCGGACGGTATACGGTCGGTCGGCTCGTCCTCGAAAAAAAGGCACCGATCCATCAACCGGCTCGCGTTCTCGCGCGAGCCACCGGATCGTTTTTACGAGATTGCGTCTGGCCTATCGGAGGATCGATGCGCCGATAGAGCGACGCCGAAAGGAAACGGAAGGGAGTGCAGGGACGCGGACTAACACGCGTAAATTATGATTCATCCGGCGAGAGGCCGTGATGATGTAGAACCCGTCGCGTCGCTCGTTTCCGTCGAAATGAAAAAGAAACCGGGCGTCGGGGTATAGAATACGCTCGGATGGCCTCGTTAATGGCGGAGAGCTGGAGGCATCGAACTAGCGGACCCGACTCGCAAGCTCGCCGGAGAGAGCTTTTCCGCTCGTTGTCCGCGCGGATTTGCGTCGATCCGCTGCGAAACTGAAAAACCTGTCGATATTCGCGAGCGGCTCCGGCAAACACGCTCACTTGTTCGGAATTGGACTTGAAGAACAACGGCTTTTTGGCGACGTCGATAAACAATCTTGTCCTGGGACAATGGAATTGATTTTACGCTAATAAAAAAGCGACCCGTGTTTGTACGCGCGCGGAGTGGACGACCGTGTCATTTTAGAGCGAAGAGAGGGAAATTAACAGCGACGGTTTTGATGGAACACGTCTGCCTCGAGACGCGTCTATAACTTATACTTGCTTAATTTTGATGCTCCTACTGGTAGCTCCAGAAATCCTGAAAACGAAACTAAAGTTAGTATGAATCACGCTTTGAAGCACTTCGCAAAAGCAGTCGAACTCCGAGCAGCTACAAACGCAATCGGCGCTATAAGTTTCTTCCTCAATACCTTTGTTGTATCGCTTCAAGGTTCAGATTGGATTCTACTTAAATCTCGCGAGTTTACACCTTCCGAAACTATTTTAGACTGTTCTGAAAATAAATATAACAAATAGAGTAACAAAATAATTGTTGAAATATGCCTTGGAGTCTTATGACTGCACGACGATTTTTATGCGGAATAAAAGTCGCCCAAGTTGATTGCGAGAAACGTAAGCCCGATGAAAATGTCTTTTATCTCTTCATAATTTTAATAAGGTCATTTTTGTCATAAATTCATACAGTCCACGGTCCACATCCATAAAAATATTCACAAATATATGCACAAATATATGCATAAATGTATGTATAAATTCGAATAAAATTCGCCGTATTTATAAACGTACAAATTATTTAGATGCAGAGTTAGAGTGGAGCCTGAGTAATTATCTGGTAGAAAAGCAGCACGACCTCCCCAGTGTTCTACAAAATCCGCTGTCTAGTTATGAGAAACAAGCACGAACTCTTCGCGAAGAATCTCCTTGGCCCCCATCTTTCCGAGGCACGGTCTCCGTATTTTCTCGAGCGGATTGCTGGATGTTCGATGGAAAATCGGCGGCAGACAAACCGTCGAACAAATTGTCGGTGAAATATTTGCGGTTTTCACGCAGATCCGCTCCGGGGAATTGGATTCTTGGCGGCGCGTTCCCGGCGCGGCGCGAAATTTCGTTCCGCTTCGTTTCCCGACCGTAATATGACGATTTTATAATTTTATTCGCGACTTTAACGTCAATTCCGGCCCGCCGTATTTCGAGATACCGGACGTTAACTAATTTACTGATATAAACGTTCCGCCCGTGTGTCCGCGTCGAGTATCAATCAGCGTCGGTCGCGTGTGATCTCGTTTCATTCGTGCGAAAACCGGTAACTTGATTTCGGTCCCGTGCATCGTCGGCATTAACCTGCGTCTGACAAATGTCGGCTCCAGTTGGACCCAGAACATTATATCAAATTTTTCTATTCATCCATAAGACGTCTATAGTGTTTTATTTTTCTTATGATCTATTTATAATTCGTTATAATCATTTCTGCTTTTTAAGAATTTTTACGAGTCGAAAATGGTACAATAATAGGCAGTAATTAGCATAAATGCATAGAATTCACACAATTCTTATGAATTTCACTCTTATGTTATTTCGATTATCATATCGTATACAAACAGTATGCGAATATAATCCTTCATCGACCACACAAATTGCCTTTTCATACTTTTTATAAATCATTCATTTGAAAAGCTTGGAAATCATCCTCAAAGGCGGAGCCATACTTCTCATATAAATACCATTTCAAAAGTTTCCGTAGGTGAACTAAATGTGGTCTGCCAAGCCCGCTATGATAGCTGCTTGGTCTGCAGCGTTGAAACATTCGGAATAGTTTCGCGAAATGCGAGCTGAACTAGCAAAATAAATTAGAAAGCGTTTAAACGGCGATCGCGTCGAACGATATTATATCGAGTGAAATAGCAGGCGTTGGACCGCAAGTGGTAAACGACGGTCATATCGAAACGAATCTGTAAAATTCGTCGACCGGCGATCTCCATTCCGTTTCAATTTGTATTCCGGCGCGCGTGACGCGCGTTTCCCGGGACAAAAAAAGCGAGAGCAGATTTTGTTATGCGTTAGACGATCCGGCGAATTTGCGATGCAAATTCATCCGCGCTGGAAGTCTTGTAAAACGAGGGTTGGAGTGGCGCGACGACGGCGAAGTGTCCGGCCAATTACATATTACACCGGTCTCGCGCGTTCGCGGAATGCTCCTGTGTCTCGGTGCTCGCAACAGTTGGGGTTGATTTATGGGCTAACGCGCGACGGACAATGTAGAGATTAGCGGGGGTGGAGAGGATCCGACCGTTTGCCATCTTGTAGACGCGGAGAGGCGGATCCTCGAGCGTTGTCCACGCAATTCCCACTTTACGCTTCCGATTAAAAGTTCTCTGCGAACACGGTGTTATAAAATATTGGCGGAAAATTCATTAGATTTTAATTAATACTCATTTCGTATGGAATGAAATTGTACGTCCCAGTATCTTGGGACAGTGTGTCGTTTGTTCGCGTCGGAATGATTCATGAGAAAAATGCACCTCGCGTATTAAAAATAAAGGAAATTGAATTACCGTGATAATATAATTGTAATGAATGAGATGGCTTGGTCAGAATGCGGATTTTATGCATTTATGATAGAATTATATAATATAACCAGAAAACGGCAAACGCATTAGGCGATTTTACACTATCCAGTTCACAACAATTTATTGCCATTAAGCCGCACTCGTGCATTTATGATAAAAATAAGTGGAAGCAAAATATTTATTACGTTACAATAGTTTGTTTAGTATTTTTAAACAAGGCTTTTTTCCTCGCTGCGCTTACGTGTCGTGTTCGTGAGTAAATTAGCAAGAGGGTGTTCGGGCGTTGAAACCGGAGGATCGTCGAATCGCATGCAGCAAAGCCGCGAGCTCGCGATAATTAAGATACTGTTGCTGGCAAGTCTGCCGTAGATCTGCAGCAAGCTGGATCGCGGATGTAACCGTGTTCTCGTCTTCGGATTCATTTCCTGCTAGGATTTCATCCGACCTCGGCGGCGTCGGCCTTGTTGCCGAAACTCGTAGGGATCGCGGGTTGCAAATACCGCGATCCGCAGGTACCCACATAGGCGGAGACGGCTGTGTGTGCTCGGTGTACCTGCCGGCATGAATGTCAGCACGGTGACTCCGCCGGAGCCTGAGGAACCGAGATTCCGCGAGTTCTTCGTGGCTGTTTACACGAGCTGGGGGTACCGCCGGGCATTAACTAGGTCAGCGACGCCCCGCCCTCCCCCTGCGCCGCCGCCTGGATATTAATTTTCGAGACGCGTCTAATCTCGCATAATGCGCACCTGATTAAATACTGCGCCACCTACGAGAGCCCTCGCCTTTTCCCGTGCTCCTACTCTTCCGCGCTTCCGGCCCTGTCCATCTGCTTCCTTCCGATGGACTTAGACGAGAGTAATTATTTTATCATTAGCTCGTTCCCCGGAGGTTTCACTGAATTTTACGCGGCGCTTTCTTCGCACTAATTGCTTTAACAGTAAACGTGATTAATGTGCTATATCGTTTTATTACGATAAGAATTTATTACACGGTTAAGTGAGCATTTATTGCAACAATTCATATGAGAAATAAGGATGGTATAAATGTTACGAGAATTTCAGAATATTTGAACTTCAGAATATTGTACTTCCAATTGATTAAAACTATTAAAAGAGGAAATACATTTTTATTTAACTCTCGTTTCCTATTCGCTTCTTAAAATTATTTTGTCGGAAGGACTGACATAATTTTTTCAACTTACTCACGCTCCCACGTTAGGAAAGAGAAGCATTAACGCGGCACTGCTAATGGCGGACATTGTGCTCGAATTCCGGCATTTCGATATCAAACGCAGCGGCACTTAACGCTCGGAAATTAAACGCGGGATTACCGAACGCGAAATATGACAACGGACAGACGATTCCGCGATTGTCATTGTAATATAGTTAGAGTTGCTGCAGCGTGTCCGTTGTCAAACGGGATTACAAGCGATTCGTAATTGCGAGGAACGGCAAGGATCAAGAAGTTAAATCGTTCGAACGATTCTAATTTAGCGGGACAGAGACAAGGTAATGGCGCGAGCAATTGTTTGCCATCAGTGTTTACGGCGGCTCATGCGCGAATCGCGTTGTTGCCGAGATTCCGCGAGCACGCGACTCCGAAATAGCATAATCGCAGATGAAACTGGGGAACGGTGACTCTCTCGGCGGCTTGGTTATCAGCTAGAGTAGAGATTTCTTGTACACGGTGCCCCGAATTCCGCGGGTACATTTCATTTCCCGAAATTCGACCTTTTCTACTCGACGCGTTGACTGCCGTGTCCTATTTATGGTTGGTTTCTCAATACTCAGAAATTGAACTTTTATTGATGCTCGCGCTGGTACACCAAAAGGATCTACGAGTGTTCAAGCGATTTATACACGCAGTATACACTCTATAATTAGTTTAAACAAGGATCGTCAATTGCAATCGACATTTTTGATGTACAATTTCCTGGTTAATTACGTTATATTTGCAGGAATTCTTGCAGTTAATTACAATTATGATTTGATTATTTGGTTATGGAGATTGATCGCAAGTCGTCGCTCGTGTATGATCCGTTGACAATTTATGAAACGAATGTGGTAAATAATATTTTATTTAAATATTATAAATTATAAAGCTCGACTGTTCGGTTAAGGGGCGTTTATATTTTTTAAATATCTGTCCGTGTGCGATTTGCGGTGATTTTTTTCTCTCGGAATGATAATGTCGATCGAATCGCTCGGTGGACAGAGTACGGATAAAAATGACTGAAGATTAATTGAAGAATAATTGACACGGACGGCAAAGCGACGCGAATGTTTAAACTAAGCCATGCGTGAACACACACACTTGTCCCGGCAACGAACTGCGGAGACAAAAGTGAAACGCGAGATGGAAAGGGGAGCATGAAAAGCCAGCTTTATGACGAGACGTTTCACGCTGTAAAATGAAACTTTATTGACTCACGGTTATATGGCGACACACATGTTATAAGAAATTACAAGCGTCAGGGACGGGGATCGTTAAATTTCACATTACAATTAACACGGCGACGTGCTTCCATCTTCTTAATTGTATAAGAGGCGCGTTTTGAGCGGCGTGACTCATAACTCTCGTGTATAACACGTTTTACACCGTCTATGGCAATTAAATTACAGTAATGAGGGTGGAGGCGTAAAAGTGATTAATTCGGAGAGTATAGCTTCTATGGCCGAGCTGGGGTGACATTCGCGTATTTACAAAATTCCAGCTTTGAAGCTCGAAAAATACTTTTTCGCAAAAATTTTTCAGCTTTTATGAAACTGTCACTTTGGTCTAAATCGATATCGGCGCCAAAAAAAATATTTCATAGTACCAAAACACACAATAATAACTGCACGATATTTGGTATTGACGTGCGTAACGCTTTTCTTTGATAAAAATCGGGAAAATCTGTTGCTTGCTGTTGCGGAAAATGAAAAGCCACATAAAACAGTCTTATTAGAAAATACTTCGATATGTAGACTGTAACAGAAATTCGTGACAGTGGACAATTGAAAATTGGCCGGCCATTTTCTAATCTTAAATTGAAGATCCACGATTAAGAATTTCTTTCCACATAGTGGAACAAGTTCTTTTGACATTATTATAATATCTTTGTATATATTTATATTATATATTATTATTTACTTCTATTTATGACTATCTTCCAACTAAAAGTAACTTATACATTTTTAGTAACATTTAAATAAAAGCTTAACAAAGCCACGTTTGTATATTTCCATGTCAGAAGTAATAGCGAATAGAAATATACATATATTTTCTTAAGTTTTCGTTCCTATATCGATAACAATTTAAAAAGTTACTTCGAGTTATGTACAGCACTGCATAGTCGCTGTTGCGAAACTTTCCAATCTGACTTTTCGACCAGCGTGTTCGACGTACGCTGACAAGAATTACCCTCCGATATTCCCAATGAAAATCCATCGTGGCCGAACGTACACATTCGCAGAGCTGGCGGGTTCCAACGGCGTCGTTCGGCGTCCATCTTGCGTTCCATTCGAGGGGTCGACGCACATTTTGCACGGCTGTTTCGCGTAAGAGCGGTAACGGAACGCGATTTACAGGTCGAAAATAGAGCCGCGAGTGAAAAGCTTTTAGTCCTTCCTACGTCGGCAAATATGTGACTAACCCGGAGCTCCGGGGTGCACGCGGGTCAGACCCGTTTTCATCCACCTGTGTAATCGTTCCCCCGGCCTTGTCGCGCACCCCTGACCCCGCGCGACCCCGCATCCGCGGCCATGCTCGTGTCCGACCAAAATCTGCGTCCTCTTTGCCACGACGGCGCGTTCTCCGCCCTCGTGTCCCCGGCCTTGTCCGCTTTGAGCGTCGCTAATAGACCTCGGTCTGTCTTAAATGGAATCATTGCTAAATTGTTAAACAGAGACCGAGCTTCCCGAGGAACCCATTCATCGGATTTAGTCGAGCTGCTTCGAGCACCATAACAAATTCCGGCCCGTCCTGAACGAGACCGTTTCGACAAAGCTCGATCGAACTTTTGACCTACTGGCTTTTCGACCATTCGGGTCGGACCCGGATAAAAATATTTGTAAGTATTGGGATTGGTCTAAATTCTTATTAATTATTTGAAATTTTATTTCGTAAGATTAATATTTGCGAGAGAAGACAAATCTGTGGAAAAAGTGTATACATATATTATTTTGTAAGCGTTTTTTACATTTCCCTCAATTAACGCATGTAATTGGATCATTCGACATCTGTTTGCTTTTGACAATGCACATATCTCGAATGTAAATACGGAAATCGTCGACAAAGTTTCATGGGAAGCAAAAGAAATATTTGTTTTAATTAATTCGCTTCGGCAGTAAAATACTTATCGTATATTTGTAAAATCAATTTTAAGTGCTTCAACTAGTATCTCATTTACGACAGAAATAAATTACTGTTCAAAATGAAGCATATTTGGGCATAGTATTTTGTGAAATATGCACGTATTATTTCAACACCGTGGAAGGGCTAAATAAGGTGAGTGAGTTACGGGGTGGTGAACGAATCGTGTGAGAACGCGCAGCCTCGAGCTTCTGCTAGACTAATTTCCCCTTAAACAAATATCGTAAATAACGAAGCTTGTGCAAGGTGGCCCAGAAGTTGCATCGATTACTTATAAACACTTCGCAAGTAGAAATAACTAAATAACATAGTATCTAATCGAAGTCGATCAGACGACGATATCAACAATAACAGTCCTATCGGTAGACAAAATCAACAATGACAGTCCTATCAGTAGACGATAAAGTTTCTACGGAGAAGTCGCCATCGACTCCGAAGTAGAAGGAATCGATAAGAGGGACGCCGAAAGTAGCATAAATCAATAATCGACCGCGCCGGTGAAAAAAGGTAATAATTCTGACAGCGGACGAAAAGAGGAATCGATGGTAACCATCTTTCAAGTGAAAGTAAGTTTAAAAGCAATCTTGCCGACCTTGAGAACTTCGGACGAATTAATATAAAAATCCCGAGCGGAGTGGATCAACGAGAGGCGAAGTTTTATAGGAGCGTCCTCCTTCCTGCTTTTAATATCCATAGAGATATTAACGTGCTTGACAGAGTAACATATAAATTCCTGAAGGCACAATGATCTAGGAATGCCTGGGGGGACCCGGCCTCTATACTTGAACGACGCTCCCGAAGTACACTGACCCAAATAGCCGGCCCAAGTTCTGCGAGAAGCAAAGTTCCCGAGCGTAACTACATTCTATATCTCAATAAATTGCGCCCGACTGAGACACTTCAATCAATATTCATTACCGTTGTAATAAACCTCCTCCTCCTCTTCCTCCTCCTCCCGGGCAAATTGAATTAGTTTCGCGTCTCGATCGGAGCACTCTAATCGAAAGAATTTCATTCGATTCGAGCCGGGTCGAGGGGAGCGGTAAATAAACAGCGCGGAGAGACATTAATCGTCATTACCGTTATTTTCGAATTTACGTTGCATATTATTTGCGGATCGCAGGTGTTCCGCATTCATGAATACCAATGAATTTTATCGCGTTTTCAATTTCGCCGATCCGTTAAATCGCGACGTACGGTTGCCCGCGACTCCGGATTTCGCAACGCGTTCCTCGAAGGAACGATGTTCGTTGTACCGCGACAGAAAAATACGATTTCGCGAAAACGTCTCTAATGAGCCGACGCGCGAAATATGAGGTCATATATTTTGATATTTTTTTTCGCAGAGAAGTTCCTGTAATGTCAAAACGTATTATCGAACGAAGATGCCGCATTATGTCAGGGTTACGTCAAGGTTATTAAATGTACTAACGTATGACTGCTTTTGGGCAATGTAGATGTAACACGTGTATATATATATCGGAAATGAAGGAGGGGGGAAGCAACTACAATTATTAATAAACGCATTTATATGTTGTATAAAAAGTCACAAAATTCTAAGAAGCTGTGTCATCATATACATAATTGTTTTTCTAAACGAAAAGCAGTCGAAATGACTTCTTCAGGCAATCTAGTGTTAAGATTAAAATACAATCCTGTACATCGATGTAAAGATTTCATAATTATTTCCGGTCTGTTCCCCGCAGCGGTCGCTGTTGAAATGCCAGGACTCGCGAAAAATTCTCCGGACGCAATTGTCGGCGGTTTCCGGAGGGGGCCTTTTATCGACGTCTACAATTCGAGACAGGATTCGAATTACCGCCGGTGTAATGAGGAGAATTCTCGTGGGCGTATTCATCGCGTTAATTGGATTACCGTGACGCGCGTCGAAGCCCATCCAGAATACTTCGCCTTTAATTTTCGTCAGCCGTTACTTCCAATTCCCCAGTAATATCGTGCCACGCGGGCTGCTGCTGCTGCGAATCCTCTTTACCATTCCGAGATTAATATTTGTCAGCTGAAATACGGGGAACCGAACAACGACGCGCGCACCAGCCACGTCGCCGAGCCCGGATTTTATTGTTCTCCGTGACGACAGAGACAATTAAAAAAGGGATCCGCGAGACCGGCCATTTTTCGGGATTACAAATGCATTTGCCCGGAGGGCCGGTTCGTGATATTTAATTAAGAAGTTAATTCTGGCCGGGAAGTGTAAAATATATTACGAACGGCGATGTACCGACGGTTAATGCCACTCGTCATGGTACTCGTAATGATTCCAATAGCAATGGAATCGAATTGAGCACGTAGTATTATGTTTGTTTGAAAATTAACTGCCACGCTAATCTATTACATTTCCATAACTTGATTAGGATCTGCAAAACGCAAGAATGTTGACGTAGTAATTGACGTCTTTTATTTAATCGATTTTATTTATTTATTGGACGGCCTATAGAGCCCTATTGTACAATATAAATGGATAACAAAGTAGCAATTGAAGTTATAATGTTAACTTAGATTATTTCATATTGGCGACGCAGCTTATTGAATTAATATAATTACAAAGATTAAATGAAACACTTTAATTTCATCTTCAAAAATTTCAATCAACGAATTTTTGCAATTAACGATCCAGTGCTGAGTTTATACTCATTTTTGTAATAAATCTTACCGAAAGTAACGATTTCAAAAAAGAAATTACTTCGCGCTTCGTACGAGTCAGCCGAAATTAAATGGTTTCAGATTTTCGATAGATGGCAGATAGATATACAACACCCGGGAACGGTGTTTCAGGTGAAAAGACATTATTTGCGAATCCACTGAAATTTTAAAGTAACTTGGAATCTCGCGCCGGCAAATTGACAGAATCACTTTACGGTCGCCTGAAAATAGTAAATCGGTCAATGTTCATCGCAACATGTCTCGATCTCCGCGCAAACATCAATATTTGCCCAGCAAATCGTTAAGCAAAGTTCCTGTCCTGATTAAACAGAAACTTCCGGGGACCGGGACGATCGTGGAGAGACTTCCGGTTGGAAACTGTGGCAAGAAGCTCCGAGCGTCTTCGCAGGGAGCGAAACAGACGGATGGAATTCATAAAATCAGGTCGGATCGGCTATCCGACGTTGAAAATTGTCGGGCGATATCAAAGTGTTCCGTTCCGCCGATATTTTAGTCTGTTTATTATCGTCGTTGCGGGGATTATCCCGTTTCGAACGCGCGTTTTCGCAAAACAAACGATCGTTTATAGGGCAAACAATCTCCGCGCCGATTGTACGACACCGGGTAACAGGAAAATCGCGCGACGAATTTATTAATTGATTTATTTCAATCTATCGGCGCAATCCGGTTTGTTCTGTCCTCTTTCTCTCTCTCCCTCTCTCTCTCTCTCTCTCTCGCTCTCTCGCTGTCTCTCTTTGCCTGATTCTCTGTCACTGTTGGCCGTGGCTGAGCTGTATCCTCTTTACAACGATGTCCCGTCTGCGAACCGTCCAATCGGCTCGGTTGCATGCTCGATTTCCATGTCGCTGACGAGGTCGCGGATTATACGGGGTGGTACATTTGAAACGGGGCGGAACAAGCGAGAGAGGCCGGCGGAAGGAAGCCGCGCGAAGAGGACGAGGAAATTTATAAAACAAGAAAGGAAACAGGAAAGAGGTCAGCGGCGGCAAAAAGGAAGTTAATGGGGGAAACGGCGAAGAAAAAGCGAGGAAAAAATGGCGGCGGAGGCCGGCGCAAAAGTTACAAGCGGAATAAAAGGTACGCGCCGGCGGAGGAGCGAGGATGAGAGGGAAAAGAGAGTGAGCGACGGAGAAAATATGCGCCATCCGCGCGGCGAACGAGTTCAATTTGTTACGAGCTCGTCGATTTTTCCCGATCGGACGGGGGAATCGAAAATCGCCTTGAAAAAGAGTGGAAAAAGCGAGGTCGCCGCGAGTCGTTCCCAGACTCGTTTTCGAGTATCGGATTCCCTCTCGGGTCAATTCGTCCAGCCGGGCCGTCTGTTATTTCCATTTTCGAGGCCGGGGAACACGTGTTGTCGCGGAAAGTGGAATCAACGCTGCCGATCTGCCCGCTGCGCCGGCTCGCGCGTAACCTGGAGAACGTTATTACCTCGACGACCGTGCGATTATCGCCTGACCACGAAATCATTTTCGACCCTTGACCCGGCCGCATCCTGTCTGCAGCATCCAAAATGAATATCCCGTAAGCTAAAATGAATCTTGAAAACTCATTTCCATCGATCCTGCCGCTAATCGATTGTAATAATAATAATAATAATAGTTCATCGATCTCTACCGGAAAATCGGGTACAATAAAAAATAAGATATAAAAAGGTATACAGAGAAATGAATAAAAAAGTAGAAAGAAGTAATATAATACGATATATATGGTACGCTGCAACGATTTTCGTGCTGCAGTAAAAGCGAAGCGTTTAAACGAAGCAGAGAGGATTTATTGAAAAGGTCAGTAGTGTCGCAAAAACGGTTCGAAGTGAGAAACAATCAACCAGCATTTTAATATAATAGTCTGACGTATGACAACGATAAAAGTTGTTTGGCGGCTGATTTTTATTAAACGATTTTCATTAAACTTTCGTTTAACTTTCGTTTTCATAGCCGTGTAAATCTAAAGTCGTCTAGCTTCCAATTTAGAATACACTCGATTATTAGCATAAATATTGGTTTTTTAATCTGAACGATTTTAATTTTTATTCGTTTTGTATCGCGAAAAGTGAGATTTATTTATTGAATTTTCAGCATCGAAATTGTATTTCAAATTACAGAGATTCGAGGAGAACAGCAGGGTTGCGAACACGAACAGCAGCATTATGAAAATGAACAACTGTGGTAAGTGCGCGATATAAGCTACTTTAAAGAGACCGTTGTCTTCTTCCAGTGAAATCTCACTATCTTCTCATTTCATTGATGTCTTATGTCTGACTTATACTACTTAATTAGATGATTTAAGCCTCTATGTATTAGTGATTGCAACAACTCCTTTACACCTATATGAAGTACATTTTAATTCGTGTGGAGAATATGCATTGTTAAATGCATCGTTGAATTCACATATCATCAATAGACTGCGGATATTTATGCACAATAAAAATTGTCTGAGTTAATTTAAAAATATTCAGTCACGTTTTATAATATATAAATCAAAGTTTTATCGAAAAATATATATAATTTAACATAAGTTATCAATGTCGAAGATCGTTCGTGCGACATTCTTTATAATATTTCCTTATTCTAGAACATTTTATATTTAATTTAAAACAAAAATCATCCCTCTATCTCATCTCTGTCAAAAGTTCTACAATTTTCACCACTGTGCGCCGCGACCACCATAATCCAGTTAAGAGATAATTATCGAGTTGAAAATAGTGCAATAGCATCTTAAAATTCCTCAAATGTTTTCACTGTATTGTATTCAATTTACTCATATTTGTCATGAAATGCATAAGATCCGCAGTCTAAAGTACTCTTCCATATCCTAATTGCCTATGCACCTGTGCACGCATTCATCTATATTGGTACATACCGATACCCAAATGCACAGCCTAACAATAAACCGAGGACTAGTCGAAGCAGACAGGTTAACAGGTTCGAACAGTTCGGTGAAAAGTCTCTCGCCACCCTGAGAACGATCGTTTAAATCGAAGCCCCGCCGACATCTCCAGCAGCCATTATTCAAGTTCGCCGCCGAGTGGAGCACCGCCGTTCGATTCGCTTTCGGCGAAAGTTTTTTGACGACTGTCTGGGAGCGTTGTCCGATTACCTTGTTTTTGAGCGGGCGAACGGCTGAGCCGAGGGTAAAATTGTCAGGGTTAGGGTTGCGGAGGGTCGACGGTGGAGAGAAACGGCGAGAAAAGTGGGAAAACTCGGCGGAACTCCGCAGGAAAATTATGACGTTCGTTCGCCGGCTCGGGGGAGGCTCGCCGAGATCCTTTTGTGGCCGCCTATTGTGCTGGGCCCGGAGAAAACGGCCCTGTGAGTCTCGACGACACGTTGATCACTTCCGTTGCCCTCCTGACTTTCACAGTCCCGCCATCCTTGCGGTAATCGTGTATACTCGTCGAGAGTTCCGCGACGGCACGCGAACTACCCCCGGGAACTTGTCCGGGATTGAGTCGAAGTCGTCCGACAGCCGCATTATCTACGGGGAAACTTTCTTATGGCTCGTTTCTCCGCTCGACGATTTGCCGGGCTCCGCCACGGTGAACCAGGCTGAAACGATCCCTGTTGAACTCCGACAGCGGCGCCTTTCGTCCGAGCAAACTTTCCGATTGATATTTTTCTATAGCACACACCGATCGAGAAGTTGACGTCACATGCCCGTTTCCGCCGGAACGACCCTCGTCCGATCAATTTTCCGTCGATTCTCCTTGTAACAAGGATCGAACTCAATTTCTCATCTCGATGACACGGCGCGCGTCTGTTTAGGGGCTGCGAACTACCCCAAAATGCAGTTTCGCGTCAATCCTCCGGAATGAACTCGGCAACTCGCATCTCGAACTCTTGGTCCCGGTCGAGTTTAGGGAATCGACGCTGCCTCGGTTTCTAATGAATCCATTGAGGACTGGTCATTTTGATGACTTAGTATTTACTTTGTTATTCGCGATTAGGGGGTGAAATGTATTTTAAGTACATTACAGTAATTTATAAATCCCAAAATTTTAAGTTTCGTGTCGTTCGTGATAAACATCCTAAGCTCATCTTGCTGAACTCGAGGAAGGTTCGATAAGGGTGAGACGTATTCTAATTACGTCATAGTAATTTATTTCATTCTGAAATCTACAAAATTAACTCGAAAAAAGTGCAACAAGGTTTACGAATATTTTTCTTCGTCAAAAACGTTTTTGCAGTTTCATATCTATTAATTCGAAAATTGTTAAAAATCACCCTATATTCACGCGAAGAACATTTTTGGTTGTTGGTCATTGTTCGTACTTACGAGGTGAAATGTACCCATAATACATTTTTATAAACAGTTTCTCGAAGAAATCAGTGATATCAGCTTCGAGAACTTTTTTATTAGCCAATTTTCGTGAGAACTACCCTAAGTCCATGCTACCTAACCACAGGAAAATATAGCGTGTTTCACTACTTCTTTTTTTTTATCCGCGGAATTATTCACAGTAGAAAAACCGCAACAAATTCCTTGTATTGTAATATATCGCGAAGGAACGTCTAAAATAAAGCTCTAGAATTATTTTATCGATAATGGTGAAACAAGCCCGAGCTATATCAGGGTCCTCGTCGTCCCTTGTATTTTTCAAAACTATTCTCAGTAATTCAGTAGTTAATCGTTTAGCTTGCACTACGGTTCCCCTCGCCGCGAAAATTGCAGCTACTCTCATAAATTATTTTCCGTAACGCAATGAGATGCTCCGAGCGAACGATTTACCACGGAAACGTGTTCCGTCGCGGCGCTATCGCCTCGAACGAGTTGTCGACGAGTTCCAATAATCTAGCCCCGCTTACTTCGCCAGACTCGTTTATCTTTAAGATGAAGAGCTAATGGAATTAAGGATACACTATTAGGTCGAGTTCTCCGCCTCCCCCCGGGCTACGGAGAGCCACAATTTACGCAGGAGAGTATCCCCTGATCGAAAGAAAGGGGATACAGGCATGTTTATACGAAGGGTTGGCTCCCGAGGGGGATGCAAATATCTCCGGAGAAACTCTTACAGACGTTTAGTGCTATCTGAAAACGATTACGCCGGCGATATATAGGATCGACCCTCTAGATCGTATCCAGTTGTATCGATATAATTTTTTCAGTGTTCCTCCCCTGAAACCGATTTCGCTGGGGGACTCGAATCGTCGCTAATGGAAGCCAGAAGTGTTTCCAATATCTTCTTCCTTACATTTTCAGGATAAAATGTTGACAATTACCAGGGAATTTTCAGTAGCGTACGTCGATAAAAGGATAGCGCAGTGGTATAAATCGATAATAAAAGATGCCACGGTAGTATAAACCATTAATAAGGTTAATATAGTAGCGTATGTCAATAATAAGGGATAGTACAGTAGTATAAATCAATAATTAAGGATCGTACAGTAGCGTAACTATCGGTAATGAAATATATTAAATATAATAAATATATTAAAAACAAATTAGTAATAAAGGTTACTACAGTAGTATAAGTCAATAATACAGAACAGTGCAATAGTATAAATCAGAAATAAAGGATAATACAGTAGCATATGTCAATAATAAGCGATATTACAGTAGTATAAATCAATAATAAAGGATCGTACAGTAGCTATCTCGTACTATCAGTAATGAAATATATTAAATATAATAAATATATTAAAAGCAAATTAGTAATAAAGATTATTACAGTAGTATAAGTCCATAATACAGAACAGTGCAGTAGTATAAATCAGAAATGCTCGGTTGCAATAGTACACGAGCAGATGTACTAAACGCTATAATTCCATCGGTGGAACAAAATAATAATGGCATCCTGGAAGTGGAACGAATCGGTACGACAGAAATAGTAGAACGAGTCGATGACAATCCCGCCAATTAACAAATAAACAATCTGGACTCGGCAATCTGTTACCGTCCGCGTTGACTTTGCGCGCCGCGCGCACCGGGTAGGTTTGATTAAACAAACGATAAAATGCCTCAAGCATAATTCGACTGACACCGATATTTTCGTCACGGCGGGCACGATGTAATTAATTTAACATATGCCCGGTTAATTCCGCTAATTCTTGGGCTGGCGCGATGTTATGCTGCTGCACGAAGATTATACGCGGCCCGGTTAAACACTGATTGCAGTTATTACTTCATGTTGCGGCGCGGACACTAATTAATTGAAAATTATTGTGCGCAACATTGCCGCAAGCGTGACAAACAAATCGGCCGACTGCAAATTACAATAACAACCGGCAAACTAAACAGAACTGATTGATTTCGTGTCGGCCGCGCACGACCGTGCCCGGAACGGCGATTTTCGTGATTAGAGGTTCATTTGGATATTTCATTAACAATCATAACACGCGCGCGTAGAACGGCCTGATTTTTCCAAGCTACGCGCGCCGCTGTTGCCCACGGTTTGTTCTACTTTCCCGTCGTTTCGGGGCTGTTCGATCATCTTTCGCGTCGTGATATCACGGAAAACTGTTTGCGAAGATTTCAAGCAGCGTTTAGTCAATGGGAATGTTACTAAATCCAGATAAACTGTTTATTATCAAGCTTTGGCGATTCATATGTATGTAGATATACGATTTATATACATTTCCTGCTCCTTGCAGGGAATCACTAAACCTGGCATGCTTAAGGGAGGGTCAGAAAATGTTCCCGGAATTTTAAACATGTATCTTTCTTTTAACAATGTTCTTTTATAAATTTTTAACGTTTTATATCTGCTGGTATCTAAATGTACTAACAGTGTTGTATAAATAAATATACCTCGAACAGAAAGAACAATATTAATAACACTTACATGGATGCAAAATAACCCACCCTTAAACAAATCTAACAGTCTAACACCTTAAGCGTGTTCTAAAAGAATATATATTATTTATTTATTTACTATTTACTAATTACTTATATATTAATTATTTACTCATGACTCGTGTTTCTGTGAAATAAAATGTGCTTTTAATCGAGTTCTTTGGCGTCAAACAATTTCTGTCCAACAAAATATTTTCGAACTATACTACTGCCGGTACGATCTTCGATTCCAAAAGTCAACGACACATGTTTGGGTCCTTTTCGTCCCGGCCTCTGTCATTTTCTTCCAGTCCTCTTTGCCTTTTCGCATCCACTCGCGCGCTAAGTCGTTCGTACGAGATCTCCGCCGCCGGTTGCCGCATTTGCGGAGCATCCAGCAAGATTGAAAGCTGCCCCCTTTATGCATTTTCTGGGGCGCGCGTGGAATGGGGAATGGTATGGAAGAAACAATCGATGGAGTCGCCGGGAAAAAATCGAGGGCCGGAAAGCAAAAACGAGATTACACGGACGCGTTCCGAAAGCTGCGCGTCAACGTTCCCGGCTGCTCTCAATCGATGATCCGTATACCGCCGAATGGGCCGAGCAATTAAAAACGAGTATCGTCTTCGAAACGATTCCAGGCGATGCGGAACGAATCCGGAACCTTCCATCTACTATGCTTGAAACGAGGTGTAACAGATTAAGCGGTGAGACTGTTATCGGGTTCGTTGGAATCGCTACTTCGTGTTTCTATCGTTGCAATATGTACAGGATGTTACATATAATATTTATCAATATTTATATAATATTGGTCAGCTAAACTTTATTAAATTGTAATATCGTGTCAGACTCGTCGTGAAGATGTGAAACATAATCTACTAGATACGCATCTCTTAAATGGAAATTAAATTTTATCATTATTATTTAAGCATTGAAGCGAAGATTGCCATATAATAGATATAAATCTTCCGTCTGGCATAGGAATTTATTAGTAACAAACAAATGCTGATCCACGTAGCTTTAAAATAAGTCGTAGTGCAAAGGGTTAAATAAGCTTGTTTTAGGTCGCTGTTATTTTTAATCTAGATTAAGTTGGACACATATGTCTATACCTTGACACGTGCAATATAACGTGATTGAAGAAGTAAATGTACTCTTCAGAAAAACATGTTGGCAAATATATTGACAATATTTGGCAAAAATTACCTGAAAAGAATATGTACATCTCCCTTAAAAAATCAATCTGTGTTTGAAACATTTCTGTTTAATTCTATACAAAGTATAAGAGCACAAGTTTCCGTCGACTTGCTTGCAACTTGTAATTATATAGAACAATTAAAAGTAGACTTTTATGAAAATCAGAAACTACCTCGATTTCGAGAAGTGAAATTTAAAGTGACGTAAATATCTTCTTTCCTCCATATTTTTATCCAGAGATCAAGCATTCACGGAATGCCGTAAAATGTAGACCAATGGCTCTCAAGCATCGCCAAGTAGATCACGGCCGTAACAACAAAGAGAATTAAAACACAGGAAGTAGAACAAGCCAGTACAATCGTCGAGGAGCAAAGGAAGTGGATTGTGCTTACAGCGATCGTCAAGTGGAACGAGAAAATAATAGCCTGGTCGGAGCAGGCTCATCAAGTAGAACGGCTCAATAATAATCGAACCACGAGGCAAACATCAATTCCGTTCTTTACGCCAGACGGCGAACCCTCCATTAGCGTGCCCCCAAACGAACGATTCGAGAGATCTGCTGAAAATTACATTCTGCCCGACCTTTTCGCCGGCGTTTCGCATCGGCGTGCGACGAGGGTCGCCGGGAACGATCGGCATAATGACGATTCTAAACAGAATTATCCCGGCCGTCGAGGCGCGTGTAAAACGGGGGAAGTTTTCGTGGCTGTAATTTAACCGGGACCGCTTTGTTTAATATAATTCGTCGCCGAGGTGGGAGCAGAAACGCTCGTGAAAGCCCGTGGAAACTGTCGAAACGAACGAGTCCAAGCAGTTACTTCGAAGAGGTTTAATGGCCACTTGAATCGAGTTTGCGGGCTCTTTGCCTCTCCCCTGCTTCTTAAAAAAAAGGAGGGTGGAAGCCCGGCAAGAGAAAGAGAAGGTAGGACAGAATAGACGGCGCGGGAGAGAGGAGGACGCGTCGTGGAACGAAAGATCCAATTTACTCGTAATCGCGTCACCGCTTTCGGCTCGATTAATCTCTCGTTTTTCCTTTTATCCCTTATCTTCCGTCCCCGGGACGGGCGTCGTGTTATGCTTTTCCTTTTCGGCGGCGGCCGTACTAAGGAGGTTCCAACCGGTTTTTGTTCCGGTCCCCATTGAAATCGAATCGACGTGCAAGAAGCTGGTAATACAATACTGCGAAACGCCGGCGTCGTTTCATTTGACGCGGGGGGTGGTGGTCGATATGCCGGCGCCAGGCTTCGGCGAGCCGTTCCTAAATGTTTTGACAACGTCGAGGCTGCCCCGATCTAGGTGATCCAGAAACCGGGCGAACCAAGTCGAGACGATGATCCGAAGTTGTCCTCGCCTTTAAAGATTCAAGTGCTCTAGTTCCGAGACTTTGAGGCTTAGGTCCGCCGGAATCGTTAAGACGTTTAGAAGGAGATCGTGCGAGCATTCCCTGGTTCGGGTTGTTAGGATTCCCGAGTGGAATAAAATGGAAAGGAAGGATTTGTGGCTGAGGGAATCGCGAAGTAGAATTAGTCAATAATAGCGTCGCTGGCTGGAGAGGGAATTCGCGAGTGGGATGAATCGATAATAATAAATTCGAGTTGATAATTCAACTCGAAAGCGCGAGTGGAATTCCTTCGGTTCCAGCTCGCTGGCAATCGCTTCCAAAATCGTGCGCTTGGAAAAATGGTAATTGTTTTTCAAATCAAGTCAATTAAAACCTTTCCATGCAGAACCTCGCTATACCAAAAATGAAGTCGCAGTATTTGTTGAGTTGATTTGGGATTTCAGTTTTTAAAAAACAGAGATACATGGCCCGACAGGATTTAGTTAAATGCAACTGCACTTGACAAATGTTCAAACTGGATTTACCCAGAACCGGGATTACGGATAAAAAAAAAACTGAATTCCATATTTTTTTGTTGGAGCGATCATGGACCAGCCAGGCGTGCTGAACGATTTTCCAAATTGAATTTTCTTAAGGACGAGCAGGTTTCATATGGAATTTTTCATACAAAATAACCCACTTTTCGGTACTCCATACGGTTGTCCAATCTCTGTTTTAATATTTATATTTTTTTACGTCCTGTGTGAAAATTGATTTTTATTACAATATATGCTTCGGTAAATAAAACTTGTAGAAATGTTACTACGATTTTGGCAACTGTGAAAGAAAAAGCCAAGAACCAGTGGTTCGGATTTGTTCGGTGATTCTAGCGTCGAAAATGAAATATGGGCAAGAGTAGGTAAGGGGTTGGGAGAATGAGAGATGAATTTGCTAAGGCAACGAGCGGAAGACCGGACGACTTCATACGGGATAAAACTGAATGAAGTTTGAAGGCAGACGCGATCCCATCGTTTCCATTGACGGTTCACTTGTTTAGCGAGTTGCGCGGAGGCGGAGCGTTCTTTGAGGCGTCCTCAATGGACCGTGGAGAATCTTTCGCCCGCTCACGGTTCCGATCTCCGTTTCATTTGACCACTGTTCGATCTCCGTGAAAGTAGCTTCGTCATCCGGCGAGTCGAGTCGATCCCCTTCGTCCGTTCCCCGTCCTCCGGTCTTCATTTTTCTCGACCCGTTTGCCCCGCAGCCTCCCCTCCCCTCCGCTCCTCTCAGCGGTGTTTCTCGCGGTTCTCTCGCGAACGCCGACCGACCGGCCGCACGCGAAGCCACTTTCAATTTGCTCCCGTTATTTCCGCTCGTCTCTCTCGAGCATTCTCGCGCTAATTCGATTTTTCCCTTCCGTGTTACGTGGCCGCCCCGGCCAGCCGCCCCCGCCGTCAAAACCGACCCTTAAGTACCGGAATTCCAAGCGGCGCGGCGCGGACGCGCGTTCCCGAAGAAATAATTAATACTCCGGAATTGTCTAACCAGGCGTCGTTAAATTTCCGCGGAGCTGTTTTCACCTGGTATTGAATAAATGAAAGGAGCACGAGGCCGCCCAGCGGGATGAAATACTGCATAGTTGCGGTGCATCGTGGAGAAATTAAATTACGTGGCGCGCCCCCGTGTACCGGCGGAATCGTTACCGGAATTTTCACTCCGATTTCACTAATAGTGAGATCGAGGGTGTGATCAAATAATCGCGAAATTTCAACCGACCGGTTAGTGTTGTACATCGTTTTTATTAAGCTTTCATTTAATTACCGTGAAGTTCGTTTCGCTCCGTATTGGGTAAACGAAGTAAACAGTACTTCAAACTTGAAACACTGCACGGCGTAGCTGGAATTTATGGCGCGACCCGTGATCGTTGTTGAAACTAATTTCGCTGATTGGTCTCGTTGACGTTAGATGTTAATATTTTGTGCATGCTCGAGCACGATACGGTACAAATGCGCCGTAATTAGACTGCAGATTTGATGCATTTGTGACAAAAATGAGTAAATCAAATACTAAAAATTAATAAGAATTTAAAGCGAATAAACTAATTGAAGGAAGAGCGAAGAACGTATCTTTTGTGTCTTGCAGTTGATGCAAGCAGCCGTTATTATAACGATTGCAACTCGTTCCCAGGTGCTAAATTTACTTACAAACGAATCTAACGTTTAGCGTCCATTTTGCGAATTTGTAGGAACAGGATACTATTATTTTCAAGAAAGATCCAGAGGCTGTGTGTCTTACGATTTTCTTTCGCGGAAATTTATAGCTGTACGACGGAAGCTAATCGCGGTAAACTTTTTGTAACGACTCGATACTAACTGCCGTCGAACCAATGGCCGACCGGCGATAAAGGTAACGTCGAAATTCCACGTCGCTTCTCCCCGTCAACGTTTGTTCTTTACGAGCAGAGTGCCCGGCGAGGTCAGGAAGGAAGTGGCTCCGTTGTTACCCGTTGTTTCTAGTGAACCTTGCTCTCGTGGATCTAAGCACACTTTGCTCTTCCTCTCTGCCGGTCCCCGGTCTTTCGTTAGCTAGTTCTTCGAGGTAATATGAGCGAATTAGCGGCGGGGGCCAATGTTAATCGGCGATATTAAATTGCACCGAGGGCTTGTTATCTTCGGTTCAGCATGAACGAACTTCATTCGGTGTGGTTCACGCTAAAATACTCCAGGGCGATACGAAAACCAACGGTATACTCGACCAATTTCGGTAAACATTTAACAGTGCCTACGATTAGATTGTTACGCTGCTTTCGTTGCGGATCTTAACCCTCGAGTAATTGTCGGAGCGAAATAAAAGGCCTGGCAGATTAAGATGGCCAAAACTGCCCTTAGAGATTTTTCAGTGGCTCTTATACCGTAAGTTTAGTTACTTATTCAAAGTGAATTCAATATATTCGAAACATAAAATTTGTTCGCCGTAATTATAAATATATAAAGTTAAAGAATCGATAAATTAAGGTTACTCCGCTTTTGTATTGGCCCCGCCCCCTTTTGTATTAGCCCCTCCCTCTTTGTATTGGTCCGCCTCCTTTTGTATTAGCCCCTCTCCTTTTGGGATGGCCCCGCCCCTTTTGTATTAGCCCCTCCCTCTTTGTATTGGTACCGCCCCCTTTTGGTTTCTAATTCTCACATGTTTCATCAAGGTCTCGTAAAATAATTAATGTGTCTAGAAACAGTAACTCAAAACATACACTAAAATAATTCATAAATATAATTGTAAGTGATTTTAATAGTCCGCCGTTCTAGCGTTAAGATCACACACAGACAAGGATATTTCTAAATATTTTCTATTCTTCGCAACCAAAGGGGAACAATTTTTTATTTTGCATAGAAAGCAGTTATTACTCGGTGCAGTTATTATTAATTCCCATTGCGAAGCATTTGGTTAGACTGGAAGGAAAATTCCTTACGGTGAAAACTAAATGCAGCGTACTCAACTACGTCGGTGGATCGCTAATTCTAACTATGTGGCAATGCTTTTTGCCAGCTGTGGTATTCCTCTGTGACACGGTGGTCATCGCCACGGTCCCTTAACCCTAACGAACATAGTTGCGCAGCATCAAGCACACGGAATGAAATTTTCCGGATAGTTGTTGACTCGCGGCTCTCGGAGGGCGCGGAGGAAAAACGGATTCAATCAGTTCCGCAACAACTCGATCAACTTTCATGCCGCGGAATAAAGCCGGCTCATAGTGGGAATTCTTGAGGAGTTAATTACTACGGTCTTCGTGTCGTGTTAATTTAAATAATATTACGAGATTGGGTATCCGAACATTCGTTTATATAATGTACAGTGTGTACAACACTTTGAAAGTTTAGAAGAAGTCAAGGTTATTTTCGACTCGAACACAATTACTAATGAAATTATTCACACTTTACTGTAATTTACGTATACGATAGGATCAATATGCATTTAACAAACTGTGAAAATGATTTAAACTACATTTTCGGAAGTAATATTTCGCAAAATCACGAATTATACTTCTAAGATTATGAAAGCTATTGATGACATTTGTGAGCCTCTGCTGACCTTAATCATCGGTCACAAGAAAGCGAATATTACAAAATGGAGTTCAACGTATTATAATT
>CM052150.1:4055095-4073030 GCA_028455555.1 Augochlorella aurata | reverse complement strand
CAAATCGAAGTCGGTGAGCTACCTGTCCGACATCTTCGCCAATCCTCGCGACGAGAGAATAGCCAAAGGTATCGAGAAATCGCTATGAATAATATCTCTGGGAAGTAACGTAATGATAATAGACCGGTTATCGATACACATTCTGTAGAATTTGTAATTCATGCGGACTCGTTTTTCATAACCAGTCGCGCATTAGGATTTGCAATTTAAATTAAATATCCTTCTCCCCGTTCGGATTTCTCGGGGGCGAGACGAGAGGACAGATTTTAGGTATGCAAGCGGAACTTCCTTATTGGCTTTGAAATTTCCATTTTTTAGAGATCATTCGACGCACTGAATTTTAAGAAACTTGATCGAGGGGCTGCCGCGACGAGCCACGGATCCGACATCGCGTTGCCCGGGACGATCGTCCGCAGGCCACGTAACTAATTCCGCGTCTGTCGGCGTAAATCACGGTTCTTGCATTGTGTAATGATCTAGTGGACGTGGACAGTATCAATGGCGCACGATTGAAATTTAGTGTCCCTAACGCGCACTGTTTTCCGTGGCAGGCGACAATCTGTCGTCGATCTAATTGATGATTCGCTTAGACATCCGAGATTCTGCGGTAAATAGTCGCGCAGCCATTCAACGTCCTTCTTCAATAACAATTAGAGACCTTAACACGTTGAGCGCCGCGTCACCCAAATATGGGTTACGCTAATTTTTAAACAATTTTGGAAATTCATTTTCATTTTAATATATCTGAACAAACTGAATTTGACTAGGATGATTTGGATGCGAAAGAATCCCCTACGATCAATTTTAATTTTCTAATTTCGCTTTAATTAATTAAATTGCTTTGATTTTGTGAACATTTTTGTGGTCGATTGTCGGCGATGAACGTGTTAATCAATCCAAACGTCGACATTTTACAATTTAGACATCGATCCCACCTGTGGAACTAAATAATTATCAATTCAGTCGCAGAAAGTGTTTAAATTTTTAATTTAAACGTTCGCGAATTTTGTTTTTCTTAAAACTCTCATCGAGGAAAATCGAAAATCTTTTCGTATTATTCGCTGGCAAGATAATTAGCGTAAAATGTATTTAGCTGTTTTATACTTTTGTTTTAGGGGTATGAAAAAGATGATTTGTCTGCAACGATTACAAATTTGCCTTCCCTCGGAATTTGCCTGAAAGAAAACCGATCGACGGACCGATTTCCAGATGCACAGACACCTCGGAATTACTCTTCAGTCTCCGTCGCGGCGCGGTGAAGGCGCCGCGACGCCAATGTCGGGAGTATTTGAAATTCATGAATCCGTCGGTGACGAGACGCGGCGGTTTAAAATTCCGATCATATTCAAAATAAATAATCAAATATGCATTTTATTGGTCTATATCGACCGCGCACGTATACGCCTCCATATTTATATTACATTCATGCCGGCTTAATTGGAAATGGCGTCTGACGCTTGGCCGATATTGTTGTTTTTTCCGACAATATTAATCGGAACGACGAGCTCCGGGGAGCTGTATCGAATTTTTCAAACGAAAAAATAACGTTCCGCGGCGTCTGCCTATTTAATTGCTGATTTGACGTTACGTTCTTCCTAGTTATCATAAGAACCGTGCACTTGTTAGTGGAATTAACCGAATCCGACATTATTAAATCGATAAGGATCTTTAAAACGTCCATAGTTTTATTACAGTTTTATTATAGTTTTATTATAGTTTTATTATAGTTTTATTATAGTTTTATTATAGTTCTTTTAGAATGGAAGATCCTCGGTTAAAAATATCTTAAACAAATACTTAATTAAGTCTACAAGATCGATGAAAGGTATACAAAACGACGTTGATCGTTTATAAATTCGCGAAGAAAGGACCCCCGATTAATCCTACTGCTAATTATTCAATTCACCATCTCTAATCCACAAGGAAAGCAGTAAAGCTATTATTAATAACTCAATTCAGATCGTTGTAAAGACATAGGAATATGAAAGAAGATCCGCCAGCAAAAGTGGCTTATTACCGAACTTTATACTCGCTAATTAGCCGGTTTTCCTTTGGGTCGGAACTTTTTTTCGGAGATCTCTGAAAATAAGGGTGAATTCCCATGAAAGCCAGACACCCCCTCGCCGGGGCGAACGATCGAACAATCGCGCCCCATCAAGCTGGGGATCGCGAAAAACCGCGACCCTCGACGGAAAGTCACGGCAGGAGGATGCTGGGGACTCTCGTTAAGCTCGAAATTATCAGATAATTAATATGCAACTCGTCGGCTGCGCCGCCTCCGCCTCCGCCTCCACCTCCACTTCCGCCTCCCTTACGCGAACGAACCTTCCAACTCGCCCCGGTAAACCAAGTCAATACATAACGCAATTACCTGACAAGTGGATGGAGGATGCCTCTGCCGGTGCATCAACGCAGCCGTTAACGCACCCCCTTGCAACAGCCGTGCAGCTGCACGCACACGAATTCGCCCGGTGCACACCCACGCGTCGTCGCTGCTTCTGATTACGCGGACATATCCGTTCGTCGGGTAAAGGACGGGTTTCTATGAGACGCCGGGAAAAGTTGGCGGATTTCTGGTAGACGAATCCTTCGGTCTGATCAAAGGAGACGAGGAATCTGCATTCAAGCGGGACGCCGACGGGTTTTGTGGTTTTTATAGCGTGCATGAAATTTCTGTCTGGTCGCGGGCTGGATATCCGAGCTTACGGATCTGTTTCGGATCTAATGGAACTCTTATCGCGATAAGGAGCGTACTTTCTGGCTCGTGCTTCCTGTTGCCTTTCGAGATGCTTCGTTAGACAGCCGCGAGACTTGGCTGTAAAAAATAGGACCCCACCGTAACACGGGATGTATGTTCCTCGTTATACAAATCCAAAAGTGCAGGAAGCTATAACTAAATACATAGCGTTATTTCAATATGACACTATTAATATTTTATTATTTTATTAATATTTTATTTCACTTTGAAACAAAACAGAAACGTAAATTGTTGTATTATTATGTACAGAATAACATTTCAGCTCGCGTTATAGAAATATCGATTTTGCGAATTTTGTATTTAGTCGTGTCTCTAGTTAAGTTTAGAATTGAAGACAGTTATTTTTGGAAAAATAATTGAAAAATGGTATCTGCTGTATGATTATATAACAGGAATGTTAACAGAAAGATAAGAGGAATTTCAATAATATTTCGATGAAACGTATATGTGTTTAAATAACTGTTTATCCCGAATAAGAGTGATTATGCAAAAGCACGTATCCGCGGAGTGTTAAGATTATACTGAACTTGACTGATATCGAAGCGAAATATATTTCCATCATTAAATTAAGAATAAAATTGATGAAATTGAGGATAATTCAACAAACTGCACGACCCGATTCGGGCATGTATTCCGTGCACAAACATCGGCGTACACGGCCTGTAATTTTATACGGGCGATCGATGTAGCCCCCGAAGAGGAAAAATTTTAATAACCACGTGTATCCAATACTTGTAGAATATACATAAATTTCAATATGTATATCGAACTTTGTATTTATAATTCCATCAATATTAATACTTGAACATTTGCATGGTATCTCAATATTCATGGTAACAAAGCAATTATCTAATGAGCGACAAATCCATATTAATAAACTGATTAACTCGGACGACCGGTGAACCCGAGGAGTTCTTTAGAAAGTTCTAAATCCTAAAACCACAATCCGCTGGAAATTTCAATTTCCATGTTGTTATTTTATTAAACATATTACACCGGCTTCGTTTAATTTTCCCGAATGTTGTAATTTGCTTGCGAACCACAATCTTCCCCGCTAGGCAACGACCTCGTTAATGTAATAAATAATTACCCCCGCATGCTATGCTCAATAATAACGATAATAACAATTCTCTTTGCAGTTTCATAAATAACCTCCGAATCCACTTGCAGCGAGGCAGAATATAGAATACGAACACGATCATTGTAAAATCCTGCGAGGACTGGAAAGAATGATAATCGTCGACGACGTCTCCGTTGTTAATTTGATTAACAATTACAAGACCCTGTCGAAGTAATGAAGAATGTTAAACGTCCGCCGGGAACGAATTCGCTAATTCAACAAGTAATTACAAGATCCCGCCGGAGCCAGGAATAACCTGTCGTTCGAGGATTAATGAACTGTATCCGGTGTGTGCGTAGGTGTGCACACACGCACCTGCGTCGATCGAGGAGGTAGCTTGCTGAAGGGTGGTAAACAAGAGGGATGAACGCGGGTGGGGCGCAATCCAGTCGAGGATTTAATGAAGAATCGTTGTCTGGTCGTCGACGGGGTTGGTTGTTTCTTTAAGCACGCAATTAGAGTAATTGAGAGGTCTCATTGTTTTCCATTTCGCAGGAGCGCGGATCCTCCGAGGCGGATGTTTGGCTGGCTATAATTAAAAGAGGAGGAGCGCGGACCACTTGGCCGACGAAATCATTAAAAAACAAAGTCTTGGTCGCCTCGGCTGCCTGTCGAAGATTAATCGTTCCGCAGTATCGATTAACCCTGCGCGATTTGTCCGTCGGTCTCCGAACAGCCGTCTTCCGACTGCGATGGACAAGATGGCGGATCACGGTGAACCGTAATTTCATATTCAATTATACAGCCGTTCGACGCATCGATCTCGATCGTATCGGGCGACGTCGCCTAATGACGTAATATCACAGATCACTACCGATGTAATAATCAAGTGGATTCGAGCAATTAGTCCTGCACACACTATCCATTTACCGTGGGGTCGCGGAATGGAATGGATCTAAGCTGTTACGAATCAGATGAAATAGTGTGCCCGCTGGTTAAATGCCGGTGAAATTCGCTTGTTAACACTAGGTTTACGGCACCCGTCAAAATGACGGTTTGCTAATACTTTAATTTACGATTATTCAGATTGTAGAGATACATCTACGAATCAATTATTCAATATTTATGTTACTTGCGACAAGTATTACAATAACGCTCGCTGAAAATCAGAATAAATGTCTTATTATTACTTTTATAAACTAATATAAAACATCTGCTTTTAGTTCTCCGTAAATCTAGTGTTAATTTCGGTGTACCGGCAACCTTGCTCCCTTGTTTCGCGTGATTAATCGAGAGGAAAGTCACAGCCGAAAGTCAAACGGCTTCACTGGGAACCTCCTCCGAGCTCCTTCTCATATTTTTTTAAATTCTCGTACAATCTGCTACGGTTTTAATTAAAGACATCGCGACAGCAAACAGGAATATTTAATTAAATTAATCGAAGGAGACTTTGAAAGCGTCCTTTCGCGATACTGCCGCCATCTTGTCTCGCGTGCGCTCCATCGCGTCGGAGCAAGAGCTCGAAAATCGCTCCAGCAATGCGTAAACTAACTTGTTCAATAAAATGTAAAGAGAACTTTTACGTTTTAATTTTCTGGATTAGCTGATAGTACTGTTAACGCAACAGTATAGACGTTTCAAGAAATTAAAAATTCTGACGAGCGATGCCTTCAATTGCTTTTAATAAAAGCTTGCAAAACTCTTCTGCGCTAAATGCAATCGAACAAGGATTGTACCCATGTTGTAAATAAATATCGGCTTGTAATGTATATAATTAGTCGGAGACAGAACAATTGAGCATCGCAATCGCGTCAGTCGGTCGAGCGAAAATATTAATCGCGCGAACGCCGCACGCGAATCCGTCGTATAAAAAAGCTGTTGAACAAATAGGTATCGATGGACACACGTTGAACAACGCGTGCCGATGTGCTGATACGGTTAACTTCACCGAGCTGTGTAAGCTATATTGCTCGGCTGATAGATACGGGGCCTCCCGTCGATATCGCGTACAATGTATCGCATGATGGACGCGCGTATTTAAGCGAGAGAATACGGAAACGTATGCCGCCGAGTAAGATACCTTTTTATAGGCGATCATTGATTCCGTGGATACGGTATCGAAAGCCCATAAAAACGGATTTACTGCTGCCGCGAATCGGGCGTCGCGACGCGTCGCGGGATTCCGACGTTGCGCCCGGTTAAATCGCGCGTTTCCGCTTCGTCCTGATGCAATCCGCGAAAATTCGCGACTGCGTTATTCATCCTCGGACGTCTGCAAAAATCTCTGTAAACAGGATTTCCGTTGTCGCCAGCTCCGTATAATTTATTATTGACTAATCCGTGTTAATTTATTATTCTCCAATTCGTAATGTTAAATCGATTGCATCGTAATTCGTTGTTAATGCAATTTAATTACTTAATATGTTGTGGTCGTGCTATAATTACAATTACGGATTACATTGTAATTTCATCGAATGAAGATATGAATTATGAATCACAATGTAATTGAATTATAATCCCTTAATAATTTAATCGTATATCTGTACAACACTAGTCCAATAAGCAAATGAACATTGATCTCAAAGTAAGTTATATATATTGTAAAACCAATTTGAGCGTATCAATGACCACCATAAAATCATAAAAATTTCTATGCTTTCAGATGTACCATCGCCATTGGAAAATGTATTAATAGACTTCCAGCAAGTATATGCAAGTATATTATACTGTACTCCATTCGAGCGATGCGCCCCATAGAAAATATGGTAACTTCGCCACGTAATGGGAAAAGATGAACGTAGATCAGAAACCGAGCCAGTCGAGGGTTAATTAAACTACCCTGTATCCAAGGAGCAAGAGCCCGGTGCGGAATCGTCGGAAACCAGCCGTGGGTTGGAAACAGGTTCGATCGGGACAGGATCCCCATAAGCGGAGGCGCGACCATGCGTAAACGTCATCCGAACTGCGGCCCGAAGAGCGTGTTTAACTCCGTTCAGCCGTGTAACCGCATTGACTCGATGCACGTGCGATGCATTATGAATCTGAGGAGGCGATGGCACGCGGCGAGCGTCTCGGATCATCGGAGACGCCATTTTCTCGGGGGCGAAACCCGCCAGCGAGCAAACTTCTTGATTCCCAAAGCGAGCACGGTAGTCCCCGCGACCGATTAAATATCCGAACCGCGTCCGGAGTAAATGGAAACCGTTTCGGGGCGAAAGAGAAATAATAATCGCGGGAAACGGTGCGCACGCGTTCTTTTTTTTCCGACGGTAGAAAGATATTTTTTGCGGAACGGTAACGAAACGGAGAATGCATCGGTACGAGGGAAATTTTCAATAAACGCCGGTGGATATGAACGATGGAAACGCGTCGACAACGGGAAGAATGTTTATAATGAAAAATTTGTTCGGGCTGCTTTTTTTTTAAACGGGCCACGCGAGAACACGGTGATGAAATTTCGTTGAAACTACGTTGCGTTTGAGGGGGGCGGGGAGGCGCAAGTTCGGCGAATTTAATAGAGGTTGGCTGTTGCCGCTTTCGAGAAAACAATATGAAATTTTCGATAAACGAATCGGCGGCGCAGACCGGCGGGCGATGGGAGGGGAGGGGAGAAACTATCGTTTAATACGCGCGCGTCGAATTAACCGGCGCGGCGCGACGGAGGGAAATCGATGTGCCCGCGACAGGTGTTCCGAGCAATGGTTGACTCGCACCGCTGTCGGATCGCCGACTCTTCCGGGAAGTTTGCAGCTCGAAATGTTCAGCGAAGCCCCGGCTGTCAGACGTCTGGGTGTCCCCCGGTGAATAAGTTCCTCCCCAATTATTCTGTTCGAGGGCTCGCCGCGAAACGGAAAAGAAAGCGTCGAGGAACGGGGCGGAGCCGGCGGTGGCCGCGGACAGCAAAGATAACGAAAGAAAACGGGAAAAGGAGCGGCCTGTTTAATTAGAAACAGGAAGCGCGCGGCGGCGCATCCGGGCGAGACTACGCCGAATGTATAATTAAGCCGCGTTTCAACTTCAATTTGCTCGGTGCTTCGCGGGCGAAACACGCTCGCGGACGTCCCGCTTAGAACGACGTCGCAACAAGTTTGGAATTCCGCGATGAAGGGCCGCGAAAATTGCGGCGGAACGCGACCGCCGCCAACGGGATTATTCGAACGCGTAAAAAGTTCGGGAAAACTCGGGCGAGGATTCCGCCGGGCGCAAATGGGTAACTCGATGAAGCTGAACGGGCCAGCGGCGTATAATTATTAATGGATATTTCTGCATTTATAACACTCGGCGCTGGTTCCATTTTGTAGCCGATCTAATAAATCGTTTCACGCGGAAAACACATTTCTGGGTAATTGGCAGCCTTTGGAAATCGACCTGCGAATATTTAACGCGCCGACTGTCGCTCCGCCGTGCGTCAAAGTCCCGCGAAATGGAATTTGTTTTTTCAATGGAACGGGAGAGGTTTAAAATCGTAATTGCCGCTGTTTCGTCCTTGGCATACCAAACTGAATATTCGCGTTTTCGCAACCCTCCGGAAATTGTTAATTCTTTAAAAAATTACCGAGCGACGATCGATCTAGGCTACATGTCCCAATTATCGTGCCGCATAGCAAAAGGAAAGTGTTATATATAAATTGACGATCTATTTTTTTTATCATATTTGCTTATTAGCATTTAAGATTCACGGAGGGATATTACATATTTGCATAACCATCTCCTTTTTCTATACATTTTTAATCCGGGGTCATCTACACTATGAATTAAACAAATTTATACAGCAGTAACATAAAAAGACAGTTCCAAACACGTTCTTAGTTCTACAGAAACGCGACGTTATGGAGGAAAAATTGAACACGACGTTAAGGAGGTAAAATTGAACGCGTCCTTACGGAGGTAAAATTGAATCAGACGTTACGAAAACTTGAATAAACAGTCCTAAAACTAACCCAAAACTACCCTAAAACTACCCTAACACTACCCTAAAACTAACCTAAACCTTCCCTGAAACTGCCCTAAAAGTGCCCTAAAAGTGCCCTAAAATTACCCTAAAACTACCCTAAAGCTACCCTAATACTACCCTAATGCTACCCTAATACTACCCTAAAACTACACCAAAACTACCCTAAAACAGCTCCAAAACTATCCCAAACGTACCCCAAAACTGTCTCAAAACTATCACAAAGCTGCCCTAAATTGATCTAAAACTGTCCCACAAGTACCCCAAAAGTACCCAAAAACTGCATTTTTCTCATGGTTAATAATTGTGTGTTTCAATATGATTTACTGTCTAACTTCTTTAAATTTGGTGTATCCCCAAAAAGGTAGAATGAATCAAAAAAGAAAATCTATTAAAAAGAGCTGTGAGATGTACTTGCTTCAATAAATCTGAGCCCGCGACTCGTTAGTTGTCGTTCGCGGTCAGTTGTCCACAATGTTCGAAATGTACTGAATTTTCTCAACATAAAATCTCAACAGCGCGATCGCGCTGCTTTGGACTCGAACGGTTAAACGTTCGCAGCGCCGGGACTGTCGCAGTTGAATTGTTTGGAGACGGCTGATAAAATAGTCCCGAGGAGTTTCGACCGGAATAGAGATTCAAGAACAAAATGGCGACGCGACAGCACGGAGGGTGCGTAACAAAGAATTGTTATTCGAACTAACTGGCGGAATTGTCCCCGAAGAACCTGAACAAACGAACAAACTGCACTTCCGAGTAACAACGACGAGTATTCCATTATTTGTCTTTCCCTCGGCGAAGTTGAAGACTTCCGGTCAGACGGATTAACGCGTTATTCCACGAGAAGCGTCGCGCCGTCTATCGAGCCGGGGACGTTGCTCGAGGGGGTAGGTCTCTCCGTCGAGGGTTGAAACGTTCAAAAGGGTTCGGCACGACGTGTCGGCGGCGCCTTCGGCGTTGTGCGTTCGTTTAGAAAGCCGGAGTCCTTCGGGATGCTTTGTTAATGGAGCGCCGCGCGATCATTAAAGTGATTGCTGCCGCGAAAATCACGGGGAAATCATGGAAACTGCGCTCGAATTTTGACGGGGAACACGTGTTGCAACGCCGAAGCCTGGCTGGCTCGGAGATAATTAAATGTAACGGCGTAGGATGCACTGCCGGTCGGTGTGTTAAATTTAGTTTTGCTTGGATTTCGACGGGCATCCCGACGTTGTTGCAATATCCCGCTTTTTCGAATTTATTTACTCTGAGAAACGCACGCCCCTGGCCTCGCTCGGGTCGATCCATCATCCCCATAACCTTTCGAATGCTAGGTTAGATGAATTGGTCAGGACAGAGCGCATTTATTTCTTATTTAGGCTCTCTTGTCTTTAAGATATTCTCTTACCCTTAATTACTACTGCCTGTGCCGATGATATAATATAAAAAATATAATCGTAAAAAAATTGCAGAAAAAAGGAACGTTTTTAATACCAACCAAACTGTCCAAATGGACCCCTTCGTTATCCTATGTACACAGTAAGAACAATTAATTTTGATACTTGATTTACCATTTTTATGTCAATAATAAATAGACTGTTTTGCCTTTATTATAGAAATTAAGAAAAATTCAGACTAGTGCAAAATATCGGGAGAATTTAAGAATACTTCAATTGATTCCAACTCTCGAAGGAAAGAAATTTTTATCTTGCGTAAAGATCCCCAGTCTAATAATCACATAATAAACGTTAACGCTCCCTGCGACCGCTAAAACTGGTTACGTAAATTTAAACAGTAGTTACTGGTTAAATATTAGTTAATATTGCAAACATGAAACGTTCGTTGACCGAGTTCTATAAATCACTTTTGACTCGAGTAAACGCGATTCGATTAAAATCCAGAGTATGGCGGCAGAGTCGAAATGGTAACCGATTTTGATCTTTTCTAGACGAATTCCCAGCGTTATTCAAAATGGCGTCGAGTCGGACACGAATGATCGTCCCAGCGCCGCAGCTGGAGGGCGTAAATAATAACCGATGGGGTGAATATTTTGGGAGCTCGAGTCTCGCCTTGTGCCGGGGCGATCTCGCGATTTTACGAGGGCGTAAAAACTAAACCAGAAATCCTTGGTGGCACGGCCGCGGAAGTTTCCCCGCTAATGTAGAACGCGCGTCACGCTTTAGTACTGTGTACATGGAGTTTAGCAACGTCGAACATTAAACTGCAACACGCGCGAGCCGGGGAGCCGGTTCATCCTGGCAGCAGTTTATCGTTGCAGGATTTCCTCCTTTCGTCGTTCGCCTCCCGCGGCCTAATGGGAACATTTACACCGAAGGACTAAACCGCTTCTGAACCCGACGTTGAAGCATTACAAGGCTCCGCTGAAAAATCGATACCCAGATGGCTGTTGCTGCATCTGAAACGAAGAATTATTCGACCTGCTCGCTGGCCGACGAGCACTGCCGCCCCGTTCCCAAACCGTCCGCTGGTTTACAGATTTATTTATTTCAAACTAAAGAATAACTATCAGAGCTACTTCCGAACTTCTGCAATTTTAATTCCTTAGTAGATGGGCGGAGTCCGCGGAGAAAGTTGCTAGCCTTCTGTTCCCGTCCAGTCTTCGTGGAATTCCTTGGGAGCTCTGGCAAATTGTTCTTTTATTTATATTAAAGAATATAAAATGGTATAAAATAATGTAATAAAATAATATAATATACGATAATATAAAATAATATGTAATAATATGTAATAATATATAATAATTATTTGTGAAGCAAGTTGAAAACGTACCGAGACCAAAGTTGTAATCAGCGAGAAGTCCTCGAGCAGTTTTCGACCATGAAAGTTCCAGTAATTAAAGCCGTCGATCCTTCCCGTACCGTCGAAAGGATCATCGAAAAATAATCGAACGTTTCACGCTACATCCCATAGTGAGATACGGGGTCGAAAGTTTTGGCCAACGGAGCGTGCACGATGGCCAGAGGAGTCCACACGAGCGGATGGAAACGTTCGGTCCGGAATTTTCTCCGGTCCGCGATACGGCGGGAGGGAACGGGCCAGGAAAAACGCCGGCGGGGTTTCCAGTGCTGCCTCGGGATTATAATAATTCGCGTCACTGCGTCCAATTTCAATCTACCTCTGGCTGGACGAAATGCGTCTCCCGGGTAGGCGAGATCACTTCGTTAACCGGACCGGTATGCTTCCGGACTCGCATCAACGTTCTTTTCCGGTCATCGCTGGCTGATCGACTCTCCGAAATAGGACGGAATATAGAGCCTGAATTATCTCTCCGTCGAACCGGTGAACTTCCTGTCTGGGTCCGTTTCTACGACCTCGGGGGGGATGTTTGGGAAAATGGCCCTGGATCCGGGAAACGGTTAAGCATTAATTAATTAAACCTATTAAAAGGACCGTCTCTACAGTTTTCATTTTAAATTTCTTAATCGAAGCAGAAAGGGCCGAACGAATACAGTCTCCTCATTGTGATAAAGCAACGGAGGTTCGTTGCTTTTGGGGTCCGTTAGGTTCAGCGTCGAAATGGTGGAAGGATTACAAGAATGTAAAGATGCAAGCGCAGCAAACAGCAGCGAAACGAACAGGCAGAAGCCGCAAAGGAAATACCACCGCTCGAAAGTGTGCGTGTGACTCGGGGAGTCTTCGAGTGTCTGAAATAGTAAAACTCCCGGTTTAAAAAGTAACGATGACATTTGTTCGGAGCCCGGAACCCTCGGCAAATGTACACAGACTATAAACTAGAAAAGTTTCCTCTTTAGTATCGACCGCGCGCGCCATTTGTTCCCGCGTCACCATATTTAAGGCATGGAATACCTTTTGATTTAAGCCCGGCATTTATCAACTTTGGCCGCGAGTAGTCGCAACCAATCGAGAACAGGGTGCCGCACGGTTCTCCCGGCTCCTCGCTATTTAACACGAAGCCGAGCCGCAATATCCGCGAGGAGGAAATATTAAAAGAACCATTTCCAGGTCCCTCGGGTTCCGCGAGGCTGGTGACGAGCCGATTAATGGCGGGGATGATGTCCGACCTAGATTTACAAGACCGCTTCGAAAATGGAGGGAGGACAGAGCTGTGAAAAAGGCTCGAGCGACGGGCGAAGTCGCGGAGAAACGAGAGGGAGAAAGGAAGAAGGAGAGAGGGGGAGAGAAATCGAGGAAGAGGAGAACGTGCCCGACAGAGACAGAGAGATAGCATCGTAAAGCAACGCGCAGCCAGTGATTTGCGAGTGGTCCTTCGGGTATTTCCGTGGCCCCGATAAAATAAATTGTTGTTTCCTCTCGAGAATTCGAGGAGGGCAAACCCGATGCGCCGAACAATATCGTTAGTAGTTTCGAGTCGCGGGGGGTAGCCGCATCGCCACCCCCTTGCCTGCCCTGCCATTTTCTGTTTCCTGTGCCCCGCCGTTCGGCTGGCGAGCCCGCCCCCGTCCCTCCCGGCGACCGTCCGGGGTCGGAATTTATGATACGTCGCGCATTTATATTCCAACACCTTCCATAAATTTTACTTGAGCCGCATGTAAGTGGCTCCACTTTTGTTCATAGATTCCTACGGGCTGCTGTCGGATTTATGACCGCGTCGCCCGGCATCGTTCGATTCACGGGACACGGTTGGGGCGGGAATCGGGAATGGTACGATACTGTCCCGTTATCAGCCGATAAACCTGCCAGATCGCGGCGATAATATACAGGGACCGTCCGGACGCAGACGAGGAACAAGAATAAACTGAACACCTTACGGGCTTTCATGGCCCGAAACGACTGCTTTACTGACCTAGAAATCTGAAGCTGATTGTAGCAGCCTCTTTTCATGAACGTCGGTTAGTCGAAGCACCGTTCACCGACGGGAATATCGGCAACCGACGAAAATGGATGAGCGCGAATCAATGGAGGTCTCGGTCTGAAGTTTTCCGACGTACCTCCGTCCATAGCTATTCGTCTACGTACTCTGCGGATTTCGCGTAAATATCGGTAGCGTTTGGGTTCTTTCGGAGATTTATTTGGCCTTCTCACAGCCCAGACAACGTTTCGAACAGGAATACATAGGGAGCAGGTTTAGGACACGTTCAGGGCACATTTTGAATAGCTTTGGGACAGTTTTAGGGCAGTCTTAAAGTTCTTTTAGGACAGATTTAAGCCTGTTTTAACCGAAGTCCTATGCACCCTTTGGGTTAGTCCCTCCCTCCTTTGTATTGGACCCTCCCAATTTCGCATTGGCCCTTCCCGTTTTTGTATTCACTCCTTCCACCTTTATATTAGCCCTTTCCAGTTTTTGTAATGACTCCACCCACTGTGGTTCACGTGGACGTGGTCGTGTCAACGAGAACTTGATTTAACAGTCAAGATCGAACAGTCCTTTCTCAGCCTTAATCGACCAGGTGAAAAGTTATTGACACTTAATAATTATTATTAATAATTACTAATAACTTATCAATAACTATTGATAATTATTCATATTTTTATTATTGTTTCCATCGTACGGGTAATTTAGTGTAGCTTTTAGCTACGTAACGAAGTTGTATAACTCGTAAGTCGCCGGGAAAGAAAGCAAGGATCAAGTGAATAAATGAAACGAATAATAAATACTTACTCCGATGTCCTCGAGAATATTCAAAGTTTCCAGAGAACGGTGAGGAGAGAGAAAATATTCCCTCATCCGAAACGGTTTCGAAATGGAACTCGAAACTTTTCGCCTATGTCGCGCACCCGAAACCAGTTCCATAAACCCGCGAACTAATCCCGGCCCTTCGGTGCACCCCGCTTCGAAAAAGAGAAGAAGGAGGATAAGATCGCTCCCGCGGCAAACGGGGATTTCCCGGGAAAAAAGTTTCTCCGGGCGTTATTCTATATTAGATCGACGGGCGGCCGAGCGATGATCGATTTACGGGAAATCGTCGGGTCCTCCGTCGTCGGGCCGTTTATCCTCGTAAAAAGGTGGGAGCCAATTCTTGGGTAACGGACAGCTCGCGGGGAGGGCGAAAGGGGTGGATTCCCCTTAAGAGGAAGCTAAACTTCCCAACTCTCTGTTTTTTTTTTCTTTCTTTACCGTTGCACCGCGTATCTCAACCGTTCGGTATTATTAAAGCCGTGCCCCCGATTTCCCTGGATCCTGGATGGGAACAGCGTCGCCGGATAATGGGATGAGATCGTACGTTCGCCTGACACGTCCGACGTCGATGGTATTTCACTTGTCCGCTGGTATCACCGTTGTAACTCGTTCTTTCTACTTAAATCCGACCGATACTCGTTGAAACAGGGGAACATAGTAAAAGGAAATATTATATATCACTTTTATCGTATATGCTGCTATATCAATGTAATCGCTTCGTTTTATTTTATTTAACTATTGTTTAGTAAAAGTGACTGTGGCTTTAGAAGAACGATAATACAGACTGTGCGCCATTTTTATTGTAATGCAAAAGTCTTGATTATACCAACAATTTCAAAATGAAAAATGTCTAACTTCCCTAAGAGAACGAAACGTTCATATTCAGTAGATTATGTTCGTGGAAATTCTGATTTTCATTTATTGTTTCATAAATATCTCCATGTTATGAAGATATGTTATGAATATTCCTCAAAATGTTCGTATATTTATATTCCCAGAAGAATGTTTCCTAGGAACGGAATGTTCAAGAAAATTGAATATTTGTTATAGTTATACACGATTCTTGCCGAGCCATCAATAGAATACCTGTACGAAAAATGACACAGTATCTGTCAATTGAAGGCTTAATCAAGTTTTCCGAGGGTACAGAAAGAGACTCTCCTACAGAAAGAGAGGGTTCGAGAGACTCTCCTGCATCTGTACAGTACATATAAAGTTCATTTGTTGTTAAAAATATGAAGAACAGATGATCCTTACCGCTTTCGCCATAAGATACAATGTAAAATCCGGCACGAATCATTCACTCTTGAAAATATAAAAGCAGCGCCACTACACGTAGTGGCAAAACGCTCAAACTGTTCGCCTAAATTATACACTGATGCCATGCTATTCCCGTCTCCATTCCATATCCAAGTCTCCATTTAGCGCCATTACTTGCAGCGGCAAAACGCTGAAACTGGTGGACAAGCTACCAACAGCTGATTTCGACGAACAGGCGAACAGTTTAAGCATTTCGTCACTACGTGCAGTGGCGCTATTTTTAAATTTTCAGAAGCAGATGATTCGTACCGAATTTTAGATCGTATCTTATGTCGAAATCGACACGAATCGTCTGTTCTTCATATTTTCAATAACAAATGAACTTTTTATGCATCATACAGGATGCAGGATAGTTTCCTGAACATTTCTGTACATTCGGAATATATTTGGATGCCTAAAATAGGCATATAGGCAATTTCCCGTGTATGTACTCTTTTCGTAGGAAGGTCAGCAAGAATCTATAACTGTAACAAGTATACAATTTTCTCCACATAAATAAACATTTGATCCTTTCCCTTTTGAAAAGTTCTATCTGATCTTATACTAATAACTATCGCATAAAAAGCAACAAATTAGAGTTAAATGTTTTTGAAATTTATTTTTTAAATATGATACAAAACTGTAAATGTAGAAATGTAATCTATATAATCTCGACTAAAAAATAATTTATTTTTCTGTAATTACGAGTTTTCGTCCATATCGCACATTGCTTCAAACGGACATTCTTCTTCATGGTCAGGATACAATGCCTTCATTATAGACAATGGACATGGCACATGTAAAGGACATCCTGACAGATAGAGCGGTCGTTCTTGATGCATGAAAAGGACGCTAGGGCCGCTAGATGAACAACTAAAACAAAAACGAATATAATAACGATGTATGTATAAACCGTTCATGAAAATATAGTACAAATCTTGACGATGTTACTTAAATTTTCTGTTATCTATTGCCAAATATTTTGGGCATATGTAACGAATATTAATTGATAGTTACTTGTACAAAACAAATGCTATATTAGATGCAAATGAATCAATGACACCAGTTTTCCAAGCTCTATCATCTGCATATAGATCATAAAGATTATGAGCCAAATGTTGATCTTCCCTAGCGACTCCTACAGCAGCCAACAACTTCAATATTGTGCCTGAATGAGTAAAATATGCTGATACTAATGGTCCATCGACTGCTCTGTAAACAAAAAGCTTATGATCTAACACCATACAATATTTCGTAACCACATGTTCATGCGAACTTACTTGAAAAAGTCAAACATATTCCTTAATGCAACGCATGCTTGTTCATAACTCAATTTGTACCCATATCCATCAATCCAGTATTTTCTTACATCCTCAGCATACTCAAGTATCTGAAAGATCGTACATTTTGGTCACTATGTCGCTAAAATAAAATCATGAAATTCGAGGCTTACCTTGAATTCGTTTAACGTGAACATCCTACACCAAGGGGATTCCATATCTGATAGCCATGCAGTTTCAAAGCTGCACATCATGTACATCAAGTGTGCAACTTCTAAAATATATTTTTTTTTATATACTGCGTTACTCAAGATTTTCTACCCGATTAATTAATTTCAACTAACCATGATCAATTTGATAACCAATACGTTTAGAAACATCTCTCAGCATTCTAGTGTAAGTTTTACTCTTCAAAAATTGTTGTTCTTCTTCTTGTGCATCTGGATTATTGTCTACATTCCGCAACCAACGCTCACAGAGTTTGTAAAACTAGAAGCTTGAAATAAAATAATTAAGTACAGAAAATAAAGTAGTAACTTAATTAGATGGCAATATAATTACTCGTAAAACAGGGTCTTTGTGCTCTGCCTCTGGGTACCAGACTTTATAACTATTATGTCTACCAAATAGACCAGTGGCAAAGTTCTTTGCACTTTCCTCTGTGCGTTGAGTAGCAGTATATTTAAACTAAAATTTAATTGATTGTAGTTCAGAAACATAAATTTACCCATAGTGAGATGTAAAAAATATGTATTTCTTTACCCTGTAAGTTTTATTACTATATACTTCTGGCATAAGAGATGAAAACCTAGACTGATATCTTTCTGCAAGATCAATCATCTCGTTCACACCTTCATCTGCTAATTTCATGATATCATCTTCAGTAAAGGTAATTCTCCAATCATTCAATAAAACTATATCTTCATCCTTTAAAGTTGTTTCTCCCTTCTGATAATTTTCTAAAATAGTCTGTTGTAATTTTGGCAAC
>CM052150.1:3956412-4054995 GCA_028455555.1 Augochlorella aurata | reverse complement strand
TATGTAAAGTATTAAAAATATTTTTATAATCGTTTTCTGCATCCTGTTATAAATATTTATCTAAAACATACTTAAAGCTTATAATCGATTTAAAATTATCACAGGTAAAAAATAAGTCTAACATGTACAACTTACTTTATTGTAATCCCTTTTTTATATTTTTTTATTTAACCTTGTCTTATGCCAAAAACAACGAATATCGAACAATATCGAATAGCAATTTAAAAGAACAATGAAATTAAAATACACCAATAACATTTATAAAATACACCAATGACAGATTAAATGATCCAATGGTTAAACTCTGTCGGTATCTTCATAATATTTATGTATACTGTGGCAATGATCGGCGCGTGCTATTGAATACAGTAATGGGTCTTACACCTGCGCACCACCAAGCCGCAGCTCGGTTCATTAACAAGAGCCAATAGAGAAATTTTCTTTGCTCTGATTGGTTGATGATTTACTGGTGAGACAGAGCTGCTCTTACAGTCAAAGAACAAGAGAAAAAACAGCGACTGAGCAAGAGAGCATGAAATCAGTACAACTATATAAATTAATAATCAATGAATGCAGCATAATTACATCATTTATGATTAGAAAAGATCAATTCAAAAGCTTTTTCTTCTTCCAATTCAAGAACTTTCAAGCTTCTCTCTTTGTCATTGGCTGTGAGGGCAGCATTGTTTAGTTGTGAATGATCAGCCAATCAGAGCATAGCAATTCGCTGCATTCTCTCAACTCAAGAGCTTCGTTGCCCCCGAATATGGTTCTTGAATTGAGATATTACTGTGTCCTATTGTATCTCATAACCTCGCGCACTTTACTTTGTAACATAAGATTTGTTTCTAAATGTATGTATATTAAAAGATCATTTACTGTTTTTCTTTATGAGAATATTTTTACATAACTTATGAATTTAAGGAGAAAGTAATTACTATTGTTTGACTTGTAAATGATATAGACTTGTTCGTACAAGGTATGTTTATGATAGACTGATATAAACAAAAAAGAGTCTGAATAATGGTTAATTATTTTTTGTTATAGATGGGAAAGAAAAGAAATATTGCACCGCCAGCTGCTCCAATTCCTGGCCGTGTGAAAGTAGAAATAAAGGACGAATTGGGTAATAAAAAGCAGCATTAATTATTCACACCTTATTATACTGTTTAATAAAAATTGTTCATCATTCTTAAATCATAACAAAAACACATTTGTAAATTCTTTTGTTAATTGTGTAAGCAACATGAATTTATAATAATTTTTTTCCAGGAGATAATGATGTGTTAGTTGCCAGAGATCGTTTAAAAGGAGCTCTTAGAGAGTTATTGCAACATAGTGATACAGGGTCATCAGGAGATTCTAGTGAAGAAAGTTCTGCACAAGATTATAAACATCAAATGAAGAAAATGTAACACTACATATTATCAACTAATTTTAGTAATCAGTGTAATATATATCTAACTCGTACCAATAACATATATAGGACAAAGACGATAGGTTTTCAACAACCACGGAAAGTTAGACGCAGAAGACAAGTACCGTTGGACACATCATTCCATCACACTTACGTAATGAAATTATTTGACCGGAGCGTTGATTTGGCACAATTTCAAGAGGACACACCCCTTTATCCCATATGTAGAGCTTGGATGGCTAATCAACCACGGAATCCTAATCTTGTTCCCAAGTTAGTAAATGAAAATAAAGTTTTGAGTAGTTATCTATGCTATAATGTAGTAATCTGTTAAATCACATAATTGTTTATATAAGCAATTCATAGGAACTAATTTTATACCATCCTTTTTAGAGTACGTAGCCCAAGCCCAGAGATAGTTAATGAAGTTAATATGAGTAATAATATTCTAGACACCAATGGAGATGTTCGTGATGTTTATTATTTACCTCCTCCATTACCTTGTGAGGAAGCAATACCAATGAATCGTATACCTTCACCTATATCTAGAGAAAAAGAAGAGTTGAATTTGGATTATGTAAGATGCTCAGATAAATTTACATAATTCATTCTCTTAATATGGGAGAGGGAGCAAAATTAAAATAAATATACAATCATAATAAATATATATTTATATGTGTTCCAGGATGGACAATGTCTAAAATCTCGGGAAACATTGTTAAGAGAGCATAGAACACATTGGAATGCTGTACGTAAGAAATGGTATCAACAAGCTCACAAGAATGAACAACGTTTTGTACAAAGTGCAAATATACTGAACACTATATTCAAAAGGTGTGGTATCAAAAATGGGATAAAATATTTAATTTTTTATTGGGATGTAAAAACATCAGATTAAACATCCTGTTGCGAGATGTATTTTATTATAAAAAAAACATTATTTCTGTTTCAGGGCACAATCAGAATTCGAGTAGCCCATTCGTGGCAGCATTGATACTGTCAATTTCCCAAAATCTGTATTTGGTCGGCATGGAACGTACTTGTAGTTTTTCTACACACGGTTTATTTTATAATCTTAATTATGTCTGCTGTATGTTACTTGTAGAAATATATCTTTTTATTACAATATAATTAAATATAGCGCAATGATATTTTAAGTTGCGTAGTAAAGAAATCACATGGCAAGTAGAACATTGATATGATTCAAGTCGAAAGGTCGAACAATCATTACATAAAACCCTATCAATAATTGCCAAAATATTGCGTTACAAAATTCAATATCTCCAATTAATTTAACAAATTTCAAGATAAAATTATATTCAAATTTTGCATGAGACGATAAGTGGCAAGGACCTCTCTAATTAAAAATCCTTATGGACCTAGCCAAAGCTGAATTTAAACGTTTTTAAATATTTTTCTTTTCAGCATACGGTCTTTCTCTCGATTCAGAAAGATTGATTATGTTATTAATCGTTTAATGAAGTTTTATAATTTCCTAAGGATACCTTAATTCAGTCGAGAACCAAACATATACTGAATTATTATCATACGAAGACAAGAATTTATTCTTCCCTGTAGGCTAGGAACTTTAATATTCCTATAACTAATCTATATTTATATAGAATATATTACCAACCATTTTAATATGTCAAAATTAAAAGAATAAAACAAATAATAAAAGCTAAAGCTTTTATCTCTATAGATTGAAATTTATTCAAAACAGCTCTGACTCAACAGACAAGCTTTAGTTAAATCTATATCCATTTAGAGAACAATTTCTTTTCCTTGGGTATTTATTATCAATCGAGATAAACAATTATGATTTTATAAGCGAAGACGTAGGATGCAACAATTTTTGCTATAATTATGTTTGATTCTCGATACCAGTTGCAATTCTCTAACAACAGATCTGTAATAAATATTCTGATGAAATTATTTATCTATGATGGATATACTATAAAGAATAAATAACAAATTTTTATTACATTACTGTTATCCTTAATGAATTGAAACGCTACTTACAATTATTTTTATCACGGGTATAAAGAGGAACTTGGAATAGGTTTCCATAGCCCGAATACTAAGAGAGGCAGTTTTTAGCATACTGTTACATAGAATTCAGATATAAATTCTTTAAATGTTACTTTATTTTGGTACTAAAAACTTCGAAAACGAAAATCTAATGCCAGGAAAAAAAGGACAAAACGAATAATTGTTGAAGGCTTGAGAATTACAAGCTTTTTATTTTAAGTATTGACAGTCGCAACTTACAACACGCACTTTCAACAAGATGAATTTTTATTCAATTGATAATGGGTCAAATATAATCTTAGATTCGAAGAAAAATGTTCCGACATATTCCGCCAGAGTGATTGTAATTTTCAAGACTTCTTATCGTTACGTACCATGATCCTCGTATACTACTAAAGTGTTCCTTTCATATAAAATGTAGCTAAGAAATAAATAACATAAGTTAAATTATTTACTTTCATAGTTAATATTGTATACGATCTTCACCATTTGATCTGTATGCTGTACTACTATTTCCCGCTGTAACAAATACCTGTTGCATGCAACAGTTTTATATCTCAATGCACAACGTCCAAAAATGATTCTTATCAGAAGAACGTTTTTCGACTTCCCTCAACCAAAAAGGAGATACTATGTGTCTAGTTACTTTGCAGTTGAGGGTGCAACCTACTTTCTGTAGCAAGAACCACTGTCGAATGATGCACATTACGAGACGTAGGAAATATTTCGTATTCGACAGTCTCGACTTTGCGCGGCCGGAAGATTTCTCGTGGTCGTGGAAGTACAACTTGATCGAATTTCATTAAAGACTATTGCACATCGTATAGTTCATTTGTCTGTAAGGGACAGTTCCAACACTTGCCGGAACGTTTCTTCCTCCAACAACCGGCGCTGCTCTTCCTCAAGTTGTTGCTGTTCGGACAATCTCAAGGCTATTCTCAACTGTTCTGCCGTGTCTTCGAGCGCATCAGGATCCTCCGTGTCATTGGTCCTGTTCGTGTTACTCCGACCGCTCGCACATGAAGCAGCATTCTCCTGATACAGCGTCAGACTTGCCTGAATAGCTCTGCATTAAACAAGAAATAGAATCTTTATCGTAATTCGTTAGAGAATAGTTTCTAAACACTGTCATTCTAGGCACGTCAGTGCGTACAAAAGGTCTAGGCTCTGGCTAAGCGCACGAAAAAATGGGATATCTAAACAAAATCAGAGAACTATTTCTCTTCTAACGCGCACCGATCGTCTTCTTGCATTTCATGCAAGAATGTGTGCTTGTGGAGAAGTTTTATCTAAATGAGGGCTAAGAAAATACATTTTTGAAACTCTCTTCAAATGATCGTGTGAAGTTAAATCAACATTTGTAACAGGTATCCTTCACCCACCTTCCTGAATATGAATTGTCGGGCAAGAAAAGAACACATGCAAAATAAATTGTTTAGAAATTTTCAAATAAAACCAAGGTGTCCGAAACGACATTCCCTGGAGCAAACTGTTTCTCGTACCTTTGAAGTTGCCTTTCCTCTTCCGCGGTCATGTTGGGCGTTGTTGGCCGGGATGGTTTCTGGGCTCTTAAAGCTTCCCATATGTCAACCTTATTTGAATTGATTGAAGGATTAGAATACATCCGTATGAAAATATATTGATGAAAAACGAATTTCGTATACCTCGTCGCGTTCACTTCCAGCTTCCAATAAACTTTGTTGTATAGCGAATTGTAACAAGTCATCTTCTTCTTCGATACTAAATTGCGTTCGAACTTCAGCACCTATACAAAAATTATAAATTAAATTACCTAGAATATTTTTCAGACCTATATTGAAAAGGTTGAAACAGTGATAAATATGGGCAGTATATTAGAAGCATATCTTCAAAACCCCTATTAGCGCCATCAGTAGTTATAAAATTATGTTCTATTTACCTAGTTTTACATATCCCATTGGAGCCTCAAAACAAGTATCATCAACTAAACACGTCATGGTATTAGTTTCTTGTAAATGACCTACGTGAGGTACTTCCTGATCCATACCAAAAATATTTCCAAATGTAATTCTTGCGTTTAGTATGTGAAACAGAGGAATTTCTATAATGCACAATATAATACAATTCTGTACGGTGCTATTTATATAGAAAATAATTATTCACATAACATGGAACTTACCAATTTTAACAGGAAATCCAGCTGGTAATTGCATCTGAATAAAATCCTTTAATTTAGCAAAATGGGAACTAGATATTGCCATTAAGTCGACAATTGGCATAATTTGTTCTTGAAGACTAAGTGGATATTGTTCGCTAAGCCATAAAGTTGCCTACACGTACATTCGATCGATGAGTTATAAATTATAATTATATTTTTGTACAAAACTTTTCGACATACCTTGAATTTTTGAATTTTAGTATTAACTTCCTTTGGTCTGCCTATATCCCTTCCATTTAGATCAACATCTGGATCAAAATATTCCTCAGCTGTAATGTTAGATGGATTTCCAACATTGTTGTATTCTTCCTATAATAAATAATTTGATAAATTAATAATTAAAACCTAAATCTATAAAATGTGCATAATATTAAGAAAAAAAGTTACACTAGTAGTTGCGTTAAGACAATTCTCTTGCTGTTCCGCAATGCCAAGAAAAGATTGCAAAGGCGTACGAGGAGCGCGAGCCCTTACTTTATCCGACTCTGATAAATGTTCTAATCTTGTCTTGGTTATTAACTCTACGTTACTAGCGCTAAAAACCTTACAGTCATGTCCATTTATCATTTCAGTTTTATCTGATCGCCATCCCCATAAGCCAGCCTTATTCCTAATCAAATAAAATTAGTATTAGCAAAAGTAGATGTAAATAACGATAAAAATTTAATAAAATAGAAGTTACCGTTCGAAACTGATTTTATCCGTATCTATATACGTAGTAACTATAGGATTTGTAAGGCGAGCTAGTACACATTCATCAGAGGGTTCCATTAGTTGTATATTATCAACATCGATTAATTTCATGTGTTCAACGTACACCTTTCTCGTTTCATGATCTACTTCCATCATTGTTGCTCCATCGTCTGTAGGAAGAAAAATTCTATTCTTACATTGATAGATGTATTATGAAATGATTACCGAAACAATTATTCTACAATGTGGTACACACTAATTATATTCTGCTTTACTACTACTAATTATGAAAGTTCTAATAATTTTTTCTTAAATAATTCCCTTGATTTTGTGTATAAATAAATATTAAAAACAGATATTTATATACTTAGATAGCAATACAAATGTAGTATCTTCAGCTTATGGCATATACACTTACCAGATGAAGCTTCAGTTTATTGTATCAAAATGTTTCAAAAATAATAAAACAGAAATAAAACTAATAACGGAAAAGAGAAGAATAAATATGTACATAACAAAACATTGCATCTACATGAAAATAAATATTTTCTAAACTCCTGTACACCACATTAATTGTAAAAATATTTCTGTCACCTGACTCATGTCCCACCATACTGAACACATAACTCCGTTCACATCTAATTGCCACAGGTACATTTGATGCAGCTTGCATTTAATATATACAATTAAAGGACAAATAAAAGAAACTACTATTAATATAAAAGGAAAAACGCTCAAAGAACCTGAAGATCAAAAGAGTTCGTACAAGTGTCAATGTCCATGCAAAGTAATGATTATGAATACTCACTTTGTCCTTTGAAAACATAACTACGATTTCCGCGTTGCCAGTTCACGTGATCGAATCCCAGTAATGTTGTATCAATCCTTACATTACTTCCTTGTTTGTATACTTTGTAAGTATCACTAGGACACATTCTAGAGGCAAGAGGAACTAGTAACAAAAGTATCATTAGTATAATGTTAATAATGATTATAATACTGATGATATAAATTATTTGAATTACCCCAACTAGTGAATTCCCATTTCATTTCTACATAAAAATCAGGAGCCTGAAAACATTTGATTTTGGTTTAGATTTGTCAAAATATTTCTATTCTTTCTGCTTTGTTCTAAGTAACCCACTTGTTTAAGTTTGTGAAGTAGTTCTGGAATACCAGCTACTCGATTGCAATATCTTTGATAATCCCTACGTGCTAGCACCATCTGCAGTAACGCAGGATTTCCTGTTCCAACTGCTTCTTGGACCACTACAAACAATAATATCCAGTTAATATGTATACTAATGCAAAATATAACGTGCTTTGAGTGATTAAAAAATATAAAAAGGTAAACATTTACCAGTCCATCCTTGATTATTTTCTGTGTTAACATTAGCTTCATGGTGTAACAATACTCCGACACATTCAGTGTGACCCAAAGTAACAGCTAACATCAATGCTGTCCTTCCTCTGTTATCAGGTTTTTCTATATCATGCTGCAAAAAAATATCAATTAGCACAATTAATTATAAATTGTTATCATTATCTTTTTAATATAATTGTAAATTATTGTTACAAGCATTACGTGAGACATAATTCTTTTATACTTCTAGGTATTAAAAAATCTTCACTCGTTTTATTACCAAGAAAAATAAAACTATAATACCTTTATGAGCTTTATCAGGATAGATAAACTTTTATTGCATACTGAAGCATCGCTTTTATGGAAACCAAACTTTGTTATTCTAAGAAGTTTTAAAAATTGAACAGTTTCAAAACAGTTTCAAAATTAATTTTATGGGCTGTATCAGATTGTTGAATAACATATTCAAAGCATATAGAAAGTTATATACAAGTGAACATCTATGGTTTCCCACACACATGAGGCTTCACTCATAAAGCTACTTTGACAGTGTACAAAAAGTTGCATTTAAATCAATATATAGTGAGCAATTAATTTGGAGAGATCAAACTGATATCCTTTCCTTTACCTAAATTCATATAAACATATAAACATAAAATAATAGCAGCATATAACTGTGCAACATCAACCTCATTCAAGTGCAACAGTTCGCATTGAAATTCTGAACGATATGTGCGCAAAATAATTAATCGTGTGTTATTGAAGATTATTTCCATTGCGTTTCAACGCTATTATTATACAACTATCTGAATGCCTCCAGAGGGAAAGGGGATTCGAGACAAATGTCATTTATCATGTTCGTTTACAAAAGAACTAGCAATCGATAAACACTGGGGTTCTTCGGTTTTTATAATCGCATCTGTTCAACGACGAGTATGTGTCGCGGTATTATTGAATGTGATTTATTAGTCGGTTGATATTTTTTCTACAAACCAGCTTCGAAGACAGCTCCACTTCTAGTTCTACATAGTTGTTATTCCATACGAGCCAGTGCAGCGGATAATTCTTTTGAATTGTGTCTGTATTCACCATTTCTATGGGGTCCTTTTTAACGCTGACATAAAACACCAGTAACTTACATGAAATTCCACGATTCAAGCACGCGACATAGAATTTTGTCGGGCGAATACATGACACCGAGAGACGGATGGGTATGTAGCGAGAGCGAGTAAATGATCATTACTCATCGACCGGGTAGAACAGCTAGATAAGAAACTCAAAAGCGACAGAAGAATGCATTAAGCAGCATTAAGTGACGGAAGCAAATGTTGCAAGTTGCAAGTGGCGCTTATATAGGTGCTACCCGGTAAACGTTCCTAAAACGATTGAAATTTATTCTCCAATAAAAAGCAACTCTACATGTAATACAGAAAGAATGTGAGAGTGTTCACGCCTGAGTTTTCGGTTTCGGTACGCACGGTATAGTGCTGCCATCAAGTCAATTAATAATACACTATCTGGCCGCATCGAAACCCGGGCGTGAACATTCAAATATGTACATATTCTCTCTGCTAATAATCATTTATGCGTAATGCATACAGCTCGACAGATATTGTAATTACTGATAATAGAACCTAGGTGTTATGAGTATAACATTTATTTCTAAAGTATTCTGTACAATTGTCGATAATTATTTAATAAACCAATTGATACGATTTGTCATCTTTCTAATCGCACTGTTTTTATACAAGGTCTGCCATATCTACGTTTGGCTTCTTCAATGAAAGCATTCTCCATTTGTCTTACAATCTCATTAAAAAATAAATTCGAAAAGTGTGAATGTATTAATGACTTAAATTCAAATGATAAGGAAAAGTCAATTACACACGTTTGTGCATTATTTTTTAATCCTGGGCTGAATAGCCACAAAGTATTCAAATGATTAAATAATCTACCATCCGTACATTCGGCTTTTACCAAACGTGGTCGGACCGTAGTTACTTTGGAAGTGTAACTTTCTTTTATTGGCGGAAATCCTATGACTAGATTAGCCTTGAGACCGTCATCGTCCTTTGATATAACATCAGACTTTTTACAAAACGGTACAAAGTCTTTATAATTTTTCACGTCTGCTACAACTTCGTATATTTGGTTCATTGAAAATCTGTACATAAAAAGAATATGAATTAGTACATATTTTTATTTTCTTATAAGAGGATTATTAATGTTACATCTTTAAGAACGTACCCTATTAATTTACGTCCTTCATATTCCTTTAATTTCGAAGTGTCAGCCATATACTTCCTCTCTACACATTGTTTATTAAAATTATTTCTGCTTTGAAGCATGACATTTTCAAACAATGCAACTCCTCTGAAAAAAGAATAATTTTGATTAATTTTACTTACGATCAATTTATACAATTCGTCAATTCATTTCAGTTGAATGAATGAATCGCATCGAATGATATTCAAAAGATATCATGAAAACCAACCTTGATCTTTCTTTGAGTGTACAGTCTTATATTTAAACAAACAATGGTGATATTTCAATAATAATGAGAATTATTAATAGACAATATATATAATACAACAGAAATTGAAAAATATTTAAATTAAAAATGAGAATTATTTAGATTAATCAAAAACAGTTCTCATTATGGCGTAACAGAATCTTATAAAATGTTGTTTTCCCCAGACTAGGTTATATCACTCTTTTATTATAATGTTCGTTGTTAATAATATATTGTCATTATAATTATAGATATTTAATCTAAATAGTATAATCTCTATAACTTTTAAATCATGATATAATAATCTTATAAAATTACTAAATAATAATGAATATAACCTACACATACACATGACTAAGCTGGTCACAAAAATCAAATTTGCAATAACGTGCACTTAAAATATATTACCTATGCATGATGTTTAAATTTATTGTTAAATTCACTATGATATAATAATAAATTTCTAATGCAAACTATATCTCCACCTACTACATGGTAATCCTTGATCGTTATAAATATGCACTAGTACACTTCTTCATTGTTTTCTGACTAGTACATAATTCTAAATATTCTGTTCATTACTTTTCTATTTGATAACGTATTTATATTGAGATATATAGATATCGACTTATAAAACCACACGAAGGATAAAGAAGTGCGTACAAACTACATTGATATATCTCATACTGAGAGTTCGATAAAAATAATATATCTTTATTATTAAACGTCAAATGATAGCGTACAATGTCTATAAGGCATAGTTCTTGAACCATGAAAATAATACTCGAACGAATTTAGCAATATTCCAAATATTAATAGGATTTCTGAACATTTTATTAAATCAAGTTTTATTAAAATAGAGACAAATTTTATATTGGTTTGCGAAATCAAAATACGCGACTTTACGCATTTTTCAATGACAGAGTAATATGTATTTGACAGTGATTTTGGATTCGCATATCCATACATATGTAGTACACACGAATACAAACATATGTTAATATTTCTGTGTATGTATGTAGATGTAGTACAGTAAACGGGGAGTGTAGCAGTAAAGTTGGTACACATTCACGTGCAAACTTACATAACACAGGTACCGCAAACGCCTCCACTTCAATTCATATTTAAAAAAATGGCTGGCATCTCCCCGCACGCTTGCAGAAATGTATTTCGGCAAGTAAGTACTTAAACAATTAGTTAACTATGCAACTTTTATAGTATAATGTAGTTTTTTGCATTGTTGCAAAAGGTTGTGCAAGTAGTCGGTAACGATTTAATTCTAATGCGTTCTGCAACTAATGTCAGATCAATAGATTTTTTGTTTGTACGATTTGACATTTCTGTAGAAACGTTCACGATATCTGCATAGACTATAATTAAATAGTATTCTTATTTTATATCCTAGTGTCAAATAATATTTATTAATTATCTGTATGCAGTAATGCAAGTCTAATAAACACAACCAATTATAATTATATAATTGCTGCCATTCGTTTTATTTATAAATGTTTTCCAATGGATATATATAAAATAATCAACTACGCTTGAATTTGATTTTCTTAATATGAATTTTGTGTTTGTTATTTTAGGTTAGAGGTTTACATACCTCTTCTAACCAAAGTGCAGCAGCCAGATTGAAAACCTTTTCTGTATATCGTTGGAATCCAGATAAACCTGATGAAAAACCACGTATGCAAGATTATAAAGTAGACTTAAATGCGTAAGTTTAGTGATAAAAATAACAATGTTATTTGGTTATTTATATTTAATTTGTGTAATTTGAAAAAGTATTATTGTAGTTGTGGACCTATGGTTTTGGATGCATTGATTAAAATAAAAAATGAGATTGATCCAACTTTAACTTTTCGTCGTTCCTGCCGTGAAGGCATTTGTGGTTCTTGTGCTATGAATATTGGTGGCACAAACACTTTGGCATGTATTAGGTAATTTAAAAGTATTTTTATATTCTTTCATTACAACAAATATAAAATTGAAAATAAAATGTGAATAATATATGCGATTGTTTCAGCAAAATTGATACCAATTTAGGTTCAAGTAGCAAGATCTATCCTTTACCACATATGTACATAGTAAAAGACTTAGTCCCCGACCTGACTAACTTTTACAATCAGTATAAGAGTATACAGCCATGGTTACAACGTGGTGACGGGAAAGAAGCTGGCTCCAAGCAATACTTGCAAAGTGTTGATGACCGAAAAAAATTGGTACTTTACATTTAACTGTAGTGAGATCTTGAGATCCTACTAAATTATAACTGATCATTTTTTTATAACATAGGATGGTCTCTATGAATGCATATTATGTGCTTGCTGTAGCACTTCTTGTCCATCATACTGGTGGAATGGTGATAAATACTTAGGACCTGCTGTACTTATGCAAGCCTATAGGTGGATCATTGATTCGCGAGATACTCAGGCAAAAGAACGTCTTTCAAAATTGCAAGATCCGTTTTCAGTGTACCGTTGTCATACTATTATGAATTGTACTCGCACTTGTCCAAAGGTGAGTATTTATATAATATTACACAATTCATCGAGTTCAAGCCACTATGTTGCTACTATGTTTTTTGTAATAGGGATTGAATCCTGGAAAGGCAATTGCGGAAATAAAGAAACTGTTAGCCAACATTAGTGAGAAACAAAAACCAGGTCTTGATGCTGCTGTATAAGTAAGTAGAAAGAGTAAAAACGATTAGTAAAACATGTGCAACTTTTGCTTAATATGACTATTTATAAACGTACGTTTTACCAAATAAACATGTCTGAAAGATTTATTTGAAATATTTGGTAAAACAGCATAAGCAAAAATTGAAAGAATTTTTTATGTAATAAATAATATATTTCAATTAATGCTATTGTCTTTTACTGTAAATAAAACACTCCCGATAAAATAGATGGGTATTTATATTTTTATTTGGAACTGTTTATTTTATGTACATTAATACATAGAAGAAAATATGTCAAAATCCGACGAATAAATGTAATATAATATACTACATATTTGTATATTTTCATGACAACTTGTATTAATATGAGCTTGCTGAAATAATTAACAATTTTCCAATGAGCAAAATTGTTTTAGATATGTATTCATTTGTTTCCTTACACTAAGAACGTAAATGTGCTAGTTATACGAATAAAATTTTTAGTATCATCAAAAATATATGGATACATTATATTAATACTAAAAACTCGTGCATATAGTAGACAATAAAATTGTAGGAAACCATGCGATCGTAAAGTACGTTAAACAACAAGTAGTAATATTTTAATATTTTCAAAATGCAATGTTTGCTCATGGAACACGTAGAACTCATGATATGCACAATTGAAAACTATCTACAAATTGTTTAACATTTTCAAAGATTATATATGTTTCAATGAGATTTACGGCTCTGCAGCCATCCTGCTTCTAGCCGTTTCCCTCGATCGATTGTGTACTTCTGCCGTCCGCGAAGTTATGCCAAATATGTCTTCATGATAACGATTTTCGTCCTTGGAAGAAAAATGAAGAAAAGATGAAACAATTTGAATTCATTGTTTACATAATAAACAGCGATACAACTTACACGTAGAGACAGCATGTATGCTTCGACTTGTTTGTCTGTCATTTCACTGTGCGTTTGTATAATTTGCTTCAAAGTTTGATAAACATCTTCTGCCATTGTGCAGTCACCGCACACATAGAAGTGACCGCGTTCGTTCATCAACATATTATGAATTTGTCGTGCTTCCGTTTGAATCAAATCTTGCACATATGTCTATAAAAAATAACAAAATATTAGGCATTGAAAATAATAAAAACATCAAAGATGTATCATACCTTTTTTAATCCAGGTTCTCGAGAAAGAGCTAAGAAGACCTTATCTAAAACCCCAGCCTTTATCATTTCTTTCTTTTCGTCTCTATATAAATCTAAGCTTTTCTTTCGACAACCAAAGAATAACCAGACTTTCCCATACTCAAGGTCTGTAAGAGTTTAGTTATGTTTATGCTACAATTAATCTTGTACCGATGGACAGAAATAATTACCTGGACGTCGTTTCATTTCTGCGAGTCTATGACTCCAGAAACCGCGGAAAGGTGCGATTCCAGTTCCTGGTCCGACTAGTATCATAGGAGCTATCGGTTCAGATGGCATATAAAAATTAGGCGCACTAAATAGAAAAAGAAACACATTAAAATTTGTATTAAATGACAACATGCAATTTAAAGCAACCTAGATGTGGATTTACCTGCGAACAAACACATATAGGGGTTCTCCATCCGATACCTCCCGTAAATAGTTAGAACAGACTCCATAATGGACTGGACCAAACCCACCTAAGATAGTTTTATCAAATATATTAGTTACTGGCAAACTGTTAACAAGTTCTTTGCGTTTATACCTTGCGTTTTATATTGTACAACAGCGACAGTTAGATGTATTTGTCCTTGATGCACATCAGGTGAAGAGGAAATACTGTAGAACCTTGGTTGCAAAGGTGTTAAATGAAGGAGTAATAGTGGTGCAAAAGGTTTCACAGATGGAAATTCATCTAGCACTTCTACTAAATTAGGAAATTTCCAATGCCTCCAGTCCTCATACGCTGCCGAGTCCTATGTGAATAAAAAGATGTTTTAACGTTATTCCGGATTTTTTAAATTGAATATTTCTTAATTTAATTGTAATAAGACATTTACGGAAGACAGGAGATTCAGTTGAGCTTGTTCCTTTACGTTAGTAGCTATTGATGCAAAGTATCTGAGAAGATTTGGTGTTGGTGGTGTTGTAATATCCAAAAATCTTGTTAGTAACATTCTCAGGCTATTAGGTAAATACCTATCGTGTGGTACCCATCGTTTTTCAATACCTAAATGAGCCAAACAATAAGTGTAATTCAAATCACGAAAAAATATGAATTTTACGAGGCGAGTGATAATCATGCAAACCATTAGGCGTGTGAGATTGTTTTTGCATTTGCAATTCAATTGGTACATCTGGATCAAACGGGGTCTGTACTCGTTTTAAAATTCCTTCTACAAGTTCTGATCTGTTACTCGCGAACACCCCCAAATGATCGCCAGGTTTATATAATATTTCCATGCTTGCGATGTCATCTAATTCCAAAAGCAACGTTGTCCCGCTGTAAAGGCAAAGTAACATAAATTTACAATGTATTGTAGTATTTTAGATTTATTTATTGAATACGTGTAATCACCTTGTTGTGTCACGACATAAATTGGTTTTCGAATACATATTACAAGTGGTGACATTTCTATTATGACACTTGCTTAATGCTGAAAAGACGTATTTCATTTACTTACGAAACCTTAATCGATGGAATTTACGTAGAAGTTACACTAAATATACTGAAATGTTCACCTTTTGTAATCGGTTGAGAATCAGCTTCTACGAAACGAACAGTTGCAGCCGTTAATGCTTCTGATCCCATAGATAAAGCAACTTCTCTTAAAGTGTCATCATCATCCAAGCAAAATGTTTCACAAGCAACCTAGTACAACAGTTAAAATTTACAATAAATATGAAAATATTTTTGCATTCTAAAGTACATATGTGACACTGAGTTTTTATAAATAAAATACTAACAGCGAATGTATCAGCAGCCCAATTCCGGAAAGCCTGTTCCTGTCCGCACATTTCATCTCCTTGGGCTAATCGCAATAAACGTTCTCCACCTAATTCACCGAGTAAATTATCCACGTATCGTCCAAATGCGCAGAAATTCGGATATGCCGATGATCCCAACGCAAAAACGGCAAATCTGCAGGAAAGTATCGTTCATTTAATACTTGATATCCGTGTCCTGATTTATCTAGCTCATACCTAACATTGCTTAAGGGCCCAAAGGTATCTTCCGTTTGTGAATCTGTAGTTGACCCGCGCATAGAATCCAGTCTATCCAATCTTTTAGTATTACTTACTTCTGTTTGGCTGTTTGCCTTAATGAAGGACTTTGATGTAGCTAAACTACAATTTCAATGTGATTATGACTTGTAATAAACGAAGAAAAATCATTGGAAACATTACCTTATTTTATTGCCGCTATTAATGTATGCTTCGTTCATTTTCATTGCATATAAATTTTGCGCGAAAGCCTGAAAATTGAAGCATGTATCTAATATACGTATTTAAGGGAATAGAGTTCTTTTATGGATTTGAATTACTTCGCCATTTTCTGGAGGGTCACCGTTCCCGAAAGTGGACGTTATCACCAGCAGTAGAGCTTCGTGTTCGATATTGCTAATGTCGTAATCCGACATGGACAGTACCTGCAATCGACAGCTTCAATAATTTTGAGTACTTTTTAATTTTTATGAAAAATAGTGTAAGAGGTACCTGAGAATGGAACGCGTGTCCCAGTAGTTCAGCGAGCTTTTCAGCGTACATCTGCGATGTTCCGGTTTCTGTAGCAAAGAGCACTGTTGCTTTTATTCTTCGGGATAAAGCTCTTCCAAATAACTTTGACGTGAATTTCACAGCTCTGGAAATATTTAAGTTTTATTGAAACAGATAAATTTTGATTTAAATTATCGTTCAATATTTTCAAGTAGTGTTACCTGGCAATTTGTTTAAAATGGAACTTTCGTCTTGGTTTCTTTGCCGTTGACTTTTTATCTCGACCCTTCTTCCAAATATGTGTTTTCCAAGCAGGGTCCTAGAATTTTTTATTAAATAATGTAACTAGATCTAGTGTAAGACTTATACAGAATCGTTGATTTTATCGTAAGAACCTGAGCATCGTAAGACGGTTTCAAATGATACAGCGCCATTTCCTGATGGAACACTGGTGTCGCTGATCCTGATATCGGTGGAACAATCCACAACCAATCGGCTGGACAGCCGTTTCTCAATCGCATTTCGTTCTCATAATGTTTCATAAAAGACTCTGATGCCATGTGATGATCTACAATTGTCACATTTTTCATCTAAAAGAGATCTCAATTTATTATTATTCCTAGGAGGTTGCCTCAATCAAAGTGTAACATGTATGCCCTACTTGGAAACTGTGCAGCACAGCAACGTTAGCCTCTATCATAGCTTTGTCTTTCCATAACGACGTGGAGGTCCTTGTATCGAGCCCCATGTGCGTTGCTATGGTCTACAAATAACGTTCACATTATTAATATTTATATTGTAAGCAAAGTATTACAATTTTGTTAGGGATGAACCTCTAATAGATTATATCGTTGCACGTCACACAGGTCTCTAGCTCCGATTTCGGTGCTCATATACCAGCCGTTGAACGGTGCGGCTGTGAATTCCAAACCTCCGCAGTCGAAGACCATCCCTGATACTGCAGGCACAGCGAACCATTTTAATTCTAGCTTCTCAAACCAATCATATCTAACATGAACAATGAATTAATTAATACTGTTTTAGTGGGATATTCGTATCTATACCTATATCTAACACTTACGTAGGGTGACTGAGAGGAACTTCAAGGACCAGTTCGCTCGGAATATCAAAGTAATCAGGGTCATGACCATTCGCAGATAATACCAATGGTAATATATCGAAACGGGTGCGAGCACCCTTCCAGCCCAATTTTATGCAGAGCTACACAATGCAATACATAAATTTTTAGCATAATATGTTACATGTAAAAAATGACGGTGAATTTTTCAAGTTTTTCTCTCCTATTCGTCTTATACAAACCTCCGTGAAATCTACATTTACTGGGTCACCAGTGATGGTACCATCTGGATTCTTATATCCGGCGTAACCAATCAATTGCTGATTCCAAACCCTATAATCATGTTTTCCATCTGTGCGCTGCGGGAATATTGTTATCGCGGACCTGCAAATTTAGTCATTAAGGAATGGACAATCTTAAATCAAAGTAGTGTTATTGAAACCACCTGATGTTTCCTTTATTCGTACTGTATTTGATGTGATTGCACAGAGCTTCGAACATACCGCTGGTCGTAGTCACATAACGGCAATCAAACACCTGCAAGCGAGCCCATAAAATATCAATAAGAACGTAGAATATTTTGATGGAGCACGATTACCCACTTGTAACTTTGACCACTGGATGCGACCGATACATCTTGCAGCATTGCGCCATGCCAGTTTTGCTCCAAAAATTAATTCGGTTTCTGTTAATTGGTAAGTGCTGGTTGCTAGAACCTCCTTTTTCACGCAATCCCAACGAGAACGGTGAGCATCGCTGTTTAATCTGTAAATTAATTATTTTATAAATTCTTAAGGGTAAAAGACAGCGTGTAACGGAAGCAGCCCGAAGATAGTGGTAGAAGGAAAGAAATGGGGATACCCTGCTGGCTTTGAATCATTAGTTAGATTTGATCCAAATCCATAAAGATTGTTGTGATCGACTCTCGACCTGTTTTAAATTCCCGGTACCTGTAGATTCATACCTTCTGATGGAATTAAAGTACTCTTCCAGGAAGTCTTTTGCATGGACGAGAATTTCTTCTCTGGTACGAGGTTCCGGTCCATGCGTTGGCAACTGCATAACGCTACCAAGACACACTTGACCCGAACACAACGTTTTCTGAAAAAGACACCTTTCGCTGTTAATAATACCACAGACTATAAATTATTTGTATTATTTTTTATAAATTATTGCATTATTATTTACAAGTGATTATATTATTTGTTATAATAACATTATTTTTTACGAGCAATTAGACTAGACCTATAAGTCGTTATGTATTATTCTTAATAAATAAATTATTTATTGTAACTAATTAAATATGTTTCATCTCATGTAGTTATTAAATCAAAAGTGTATTAGTCATAATCTGTGAACATGGTCCCATCAATTTTTTTCATTGGCTAAATGATTGTGACGTCTATATATACTTTTAGAGATGATATCTTAAGGATGATCGAACGTCGCTGATGGAAGTACCGATATGAGCTATGCTTTACGGCTCCATAATATCTTCGTCTTCGATTTTCTTGACTCCAAAATATCCAACTTCGTTGCGCCTCAAAATGAACGATGCGTTCTCGTGTATTACATTGTCATAATTTTGCAATTTTATTAAATAAATATTAAATATAATCAGATCTTCAAACTTTTTATTAGGATAAAGATGCCTTCGTCATTCCCTGTATAATTGGTCATACCTTTGTTACGCTTCCTTTTCTAAGTCAATTATACCTGTTCCAAAATATTCTGTTCATACTATTTTCAAATCATTATCTACGTTTTCATCGAAAATTTCCCCGGACCAAATTTTTCGCGAGTATTAATACTATTAAATTAACTATATTTCGTATTTGTGATTGTTCTGAAGATTAGACTATAATTATACTATAATTTCATCAATTGGTACAGTCTATAGGGTCTTTAGACGTTTATTTTCGTAAAAAGTCTTCAGAATAATTTATAATTTTTTTTATTCCTTTTTATTGTTCTAAATTCTATTCTCCTGCTGAAAAGTCAATGTTTCGATCAAAGTCGTTTGAAAATTCGATTGGCCAACTTGTTTTGAGCAATGTATTACATACACCCCTACATTCGTGCAACTAGTGACCCACCAAACGCACGCTCATTCTTCGATGAGTATTGACTCGGTCCACGTCAAATTCGCCCACTCGTAGTTTTGCGCCAACCCCCGCGCTGTCATCTTATCGTCTAAATCTCATGAACACGAATACCACCCGATTACAAACGATTCCGAATCTCGACAATGGATACGACAAAACGTTCCATACTAATAGAAATCGAATGAAATAAATGTAGGAGGAAGAAATGTACAGAGTTTTTGATTGTTATATTTTCACTACTTACCTCTGCATTTCTGGCGTGCAAAGAATCAAACGCTTCGGTCTTGTAAATGAGGTTTCTCAGTTTAGTCGGCTTTCTTTGGCAGGCTCCAGTCTCGTGCTCCTTCATCTCGACGTCTTCTCGACTCGAGAACGCGCCCCTGACTCGTTCACAACTCTCACTGTTCACGTATATACCTTATTGCAGCGTGTAAAGGAGTGTTATAGAGAGAAAGAGAGACTGCGATCTGGGAAGGGAGAGGGGTAGGGATGGCCGCGGGATGAACGGGTGGAGAGGACAGCAGCCCCAGCAAACGAGATGTCACATGCGTCGTAGAGCTGTGTCATCGATTTACCGCCGAAATTTCCAACAATCGAAAATCTGGAATTGATCTACAACTTTGCTAAAGACGATTGCCCGGACGCATGTGGGTCTGTCTTGCTACACGATTCTATTGAATCATTGGAAGTTTTATGACACCAATCATGGATAATTACATACCATCGTCATTGAGAAATTAGCGTCGATCACCGATAACCTGTCTTCTTAATCAAAAACGACACTATTGTGTGTACACTTTGATATCTATTATATTTCAGAGTGTTTCAGAGCAATATAAATGAGTTCTCTAATATCCTTGTACTTTCACAATCAATTTGTAATCAAGAGAAGGAACAGGCTTTCCAAAAATCCAAATCCATAAATCCAATAACATTATATACGACAGTAATGCCATCGTTTGGCGCGTGCTAGAAATTTGTTCTTCGTTGATCTTATGGGCTGTCAATAATGTTTCATTTGAATACTTCAGTAGTACATACAGCGTTTTAGTGTCCCGGGTAGTAGTTCAAGTAGTATATATAAAGGTTTAACGCGTTGCGTGTCGCTCAAGCGTTGAATCTATTTACGTAGTAGAAAGGAAATAAAATTGTGGCGTTTCAAACAGATTAAATACGTGTATTTTTAGAGATCAATTCTAATTGAGCATATTTAGACACATTAGAAAAATAATAAAGAGAAATATTTCAACCATATTTAGTGCGGTAAATACGGAAGCTTGAAAAGCGTTTAACGCTGACGCGCAAAACATCCGACAGTTCCAATTGCCTTGTGTTTCTTTTCTAATTAAAGTGCGATCAAAGTGAATACAATAATGCATCAGGAGGAAAACAAGCATAAATCTCCTTTAGAATCATGCAACATATCTCCACAGAAATTACAACGATTCCTAAAGACTAGCGGTGAGTTTTATTACTATTTTTTTTTACAACTCTTGAGTGAGCAATAAAAACTATAATTTCGTAATTATCATGTAGGATCTGAAGGAAGAGACGTAAGATCTCGTACACAGGCATTAAAACGAACACTCGATTCTACTCCTCAGAATAGTCCCCAGAAACGGTCCAAAACGCCCGAAAGTCGCGGTATGTTATGGTGTGAGGTGATATAAAGAGCTCAAGGTCAAATCAAGGAACGCTTACAATTCCTTAGAAATCATCCACATTTTTAAATAAATGTTTATTTGATTTTTAACGATTAAACATGAATGTATCGTGTGCTATTAATTCGAAATATAAGAGACTTTGGTACAGAGCTGTACCAAACAATTTATATATATGTAAATATAAGGAAACGTAAACAGAGAAAACGATCTGTGCAATAAAGAACACGCATTACCATTTAAAGAAATGATGCAATTGCTAATAGCACATGCACTGAGGCTCTTAAAACAAATTGACGGCCTACAGTGCTCTTTGAGTCATTTATTTTTCTTCTTTGACATTTTTTTTGTAAATTATTTTAATGACCGAGTTATGACCTGAAACAATTGCGTAGACCAGCCTGTATATGTATATATATATATATATATGTATATGTACATTATTATATATCCGCAACACGAAAGGAATATGTTTTTCAGTAAAAAAATATGCATTTATCAAATGTATTCAAAAAGAATATTAATGATTTCTCATTTAATAATAATAAACAAATATAAATTGCAGAATCAATTAAGAAAGATGAGAAATTACAACTTGGGAGCGGTTCCAGCTATCGAAAAAGTGAATCACACCATCATGAGAATACTGAAAAAGCTAAAAAACCATGTACAAGCGGAAAATTCGTGAATATGTTAATAGAACAATGGTCAAAGCACATGGGTGTTCAGAACCCATTCATACAGACTGTAGCGGTAATATTTTTATAGTGATGATAACCAGACCGCAGCAAGATATTTATATTTCTAAAAAATTCTATTCTTTATGATAGTCGCAAGAGAGTCCAATAATAGACGAAATGAAACGGAAGCTCGGTATGGAAGAGCGAAAGATTCAATTGCTCACGAAAAAATTGAAAACTGCTGAGGAAACCATATCCTCTCTATCAGCTTCACGCGCAGCTGAAGCGCAGGCAAAGGAAGAAATTTTTAAACAGTAACGGGATCATATTACTCTCGACTTAAGGAAATGTTTAACATTAACGGAAATTATTAAAACCAAACTCTTTTAGATTGAACAGCGACTGGGAATCGATAACCAATTATTATGCTGAGATATCTGAGAGCTTGAAGGGATTTCAACAACACAAAGATAATTTGTATAAGCTATACAACAATATTACGGTTATGCAAGAGACATCAGTGAAAAAATTGCAACATGAATTAAATAATATGAAATTAAAGGGTAAACACATAATATCTAATCGTGTAAAATTTTTAACAGATTTTATTTCTTATTTTAATTAATGTTTTAGACGATGAGCGAAAGAACATTTGCGCAGCAGCAGAAAATACTGTTCTAATTCAAGAAAAAAGGTATGTTTATAAATGTTTCAGTAACTTTATCTAATCGTTATGTCTACAATTGCTAGAATACATGAAATGATGATCGCGGAGGCCGAATTCAAGAAACTATTGGAGAACGTTAAGAGCGAGTCAGCTTCCGAGAAAAGTCGTTTACAAAATGCTCACGCGGAAGAAAAAGTAGAATTAATGAAGGTTTGTTAATGTTCTCTGATTATTGTTTTTGCGTAAATATGCGTGCGTTATCTCCTGGTTTGCGCATATTTTATGGTAAAGGTAGCAGACGTTAAAAGTGATCACGATTTCAGAAACAAGAAAAGCTTACGTCGACGAACATTGAATTACAAGGGCAAATACAAAATATCGTTGACGAGAAGCAAAATTTAACCGAATTGCTAAAAGAGAAAGATAAAGAAATCTCGGTTTTGCAACAAGAAATTTCTACATTCAAGTGCGTATTTGTACTTGTTTTTTAATAAAAAGAAAAGAACAATCAATGAAAACTAATGAATCGATTTTTTTCAAGAAATAAGATCGAGGATCTGTTGAGTCAGATTGTAGACTTAAGTGTTAAATATGAGAAATCGATTGAAGAAACAACGGAATGTAAAAGGCAATTAGAGTCCAAAATGCAAGAAGTAAGAACGTGTCATTTTTATTTATATCATATATTATGTTTAATTAAACATATAAACATCAGTGTCATTGTTTAAATAGATCGATGCACTCAGAGATAACTTAAAAGCCAGACAAGAAGTAGAAGGTAGTTTAGCCAAAGATCTTCATATGATCAACACGAAGTATATAAAGGCAAATAATGATTTTGCAACTATGGAAAATAAGTTAAAGGATATGGAAGCTCATAACTCAGCATTACAAAAGAAAATAAACGATATGACGAATGCGAATGAACACGAAACCACGGAATTAAAAAGAAACATTGAATTCATGGAAAAAGAAAAGAAAAGAATACTTTCCGAAAAACATAGGAAAATTCAGGTACACGCACGACAGTATTAATATTGATAAAATGTTTGATCTCTAGCTTCAACTGTTTCTTATTAAATAGGATCAAGAGAACTCAATTAAATTGATGAAAGAGAAATACGAAGCCGAACTAACATCCTTGAAAAAGGACTTTGATGTCAAACTGTCTGAAATGAGGAATCAGATTGCGAAGTTCAATAACAATGACACATTAAGCAAGATAGGTGAAGAAACAAAAATAACCAAAAGGAATGAGGCTAAAGAAAATAAAGTTCTTAACACAGAAAGTCGAGGATTAATGAAACAACAGCAATTACAAGCGGAAAAAATGTCCAGTACATCACAGATTTCATCGAGATCCGAAAAAATAGTGGCTCACGACGACCAAGATATATATAGTTTTACCACTCAGAAAATTGGTGGCACACTAGATAAAGTAAGTTAAACTATGACTTTATGTGTGTGTAAAATACTATTTTATTCCACTGTGCAGGTTCCTGACTATAAAGAAAATTTGTTTTTAAGATCACAAAGATGTCAAGAAACCGATTATGAGGTATTTCCAGAACATTTTTTATATACAGTTTAATTTAATGCAAAATTATATGTACTCGTATAATGTCACCATTATTTCGTACAAATAGGGTCTTACCGATACGCAGAAGCAAAAAAGAATTTTTAAAACGCGTGAGACTGGATTGAGACAGTATACATCTACAAGAAAAATAACTAAAAAATGAAGTTTCCTAGGAAGTTTATATAAAATCAACTCTTCATAAAACAATAACATTCTTTAATATGAAATAACAACTTTTGTAACAGTACACCATAATCAATAAAACATACATAACACTTTAAAACGTTACATGCTACTTTCATTCTATTATTCCATAATATTCTAACATTTGGAGTATTGTGTATTACATACATGATGTTGCATCCCTTATTCGCGTCTTACTATTGCGTTCATATACTACAGCATTTCATGCTTCGCAATCATGTACACACATATATTCCAAATACAGCTTCATGTATTCTAAATGTAAATTGTACTTATTAAATTATTTATCAAACGAAGAGGAGGAAGTATCCCATTTCATTGATCTTTCTATAGCCATTTTCCATGTAGAATACTTCAAATCCCGTTCTGAAACACGAAAGTATGATATATATTTACATTGTTTGTTTTACACATCTACACTAAAGACTAAAATATTACCATCTTCTCCGATTAAAGGTGAGAATTTCGTAACCTGCGATGCATCTACGTCGTTAATATCAATGATGCCGACACCTACACCAGCTAATATAGCTGCACCTAATGCTGTTGTTTCCACCATATTAGGTCTCACTATACAAAATAAATCTTTATAACTTTTACAAATCCATGATTATAGAAATTGAGAATTTAAAATTATAACAAATTTAATAACACAGGAAGTGAAACATACCAACATTTATTCCAGTAATATCAGCTTGTAGTTGCATGAGTAAATTATTTACAGTCATACCACCGTCAACTAGTAATGTCGTCAGTTTTGTTCCAGAATCTTTTACCATGGCTTCTAAAATATCTCTTGTTTGAAAGCAAACAGCTTCCAAAGTTGCCCTTACAATATGTTCATCCTGTGTATCTTCTGTGATACCACAAATTACCCTAGTAAGTGTACATAGATAATATTTTTAACGTATGATTAGTACTAGGAAAGAATAATAGCTATCTCAAATATTAATTTCTGATTACGTGTATTTACCCTCGTGCATCTTGTTGCCAATATGGTGCATACAAGCCAGAAAATGCAGGAACAAAATATACCTCTCCTGAAGTCTTTGCACGCTCTGCCATTTCTTGACATTCTGAAATGTTACTGAAAAGTTGCATATTATCGCGCAACCAGGACAACGCTGCTCCGGCCACAGCAACAGAGCCTTCTAAAGCATAAACTGCTGGCGATTTTCCTATTTTGTATGCAATAGTTGTTATAAGACCCTGATTTGAATCTACTTTCTAAAAGTAGGTAAGAAACGTACATAAGTATATTCAAATTTTATATATGTATCTTATAATAGTATTAAATTATTCAAAGGAATGTATACATACAACACTTCCAGTATTGTACAATAAGAAACAACCAGTTCCATAAGTAGCTTTTGCTTGTCCCGGCTTTAAACATAACTGACCAAGTAGGGCTCCTTGTTGATCACCTACACACTGCATGTGTAAAAAGAGAAATATATTGATTTAGCTACAGATAAACATTAAAAATTAAAAAATGAAAATGTTACCCCTGCTATAGGTACACCTGAAAGAATTTCAGGATTTGAAATATATCCGTAGACTTCAGCACTGGATTTTATTTCAGGGAGAATGTGTTGTGGAATTCCAAAAAATCGACATAGTAAAGGATCCCACTTCAAAGTTTCAATATTCATTAGCATAGTACGGGATGCATTTGAAACATCAGTCACATGTAATTTTCCTTGTGTCAAATTCTGTAATGAGAAAGGATAAAAAAATTGAAACACTACTGATATTATTGTACAGCAAATATGCCAATTCAAATAATTGTCAGCATACCCAGATGAGCCATGTGTCCACTGTTCCAAATACACATTTTTCTGCATCTACTAATTGTTTAACACGTGGTATGTTATCAATAAGCCATCGTATTTTAAGAGCACTAAAATATGGCGACATTGGTAGTCCACAGAGTGGTTTTAAGTAATTTTTGTTCCTTGTTTTATTAGGTATACTATCCAATATATCTTCTAATGTTGTAGTTGTTCTCATATCATGCCAAACTATAATATTGATATTAGTTGTCATTACTGCCCTTAATTTGACAATGTAAATTATTAATATAGAAATATTCAAACAATATATAATCTACGTTACCAAGTGCATTATGTAATGGTTCTCCTGTATCCTTATCCCAGAGTAAAGTAGTCTCTCGTTGATTGGTAATTCCAACTGATTTTATGTCTGACGCGCTTAAACCTATATTGCTTAGCTTTTCCATGGTCTTTTTTATACAATTTATCACAGCATGTAAAATCTCCTTTGGATCCTGTTCCACCCATCCTTCTTGTGGATACTTCTGAGTGATTTCAATTTGATGCGAAGCTATCACGTTTCTGCGTAACACATCAAATACCTAAAGTGGAACATAGTATCACTATATCTTTCCTTCTAATTTTGACAGACATTTTATGCAAACAGTAAGATCAATAACATTATACAAATTAATTACATTTATCAACAAAAAATAGAGGCAATGAATAGATAAAAACTTGATTAAAGATTTTTCCTAGAAGATTAACAACATACACATACAAATTCTTTATGTTTAGTTGCCAATTCGATAAAACATATTGTAAAGTAATCACTATCGTATAATCGGAATATAGAAATTTAGAGGAAAAGGTCACTTACTAAGAACCGAGCGCTACTTGTTCCTTCATCTATTGCCCCAATGAGTGGCCCTGTATGATCAATGTTTCCTGGCATATTTTTTCGTTATTTTAGACTTAGAATATAAGAAAGCACTTAAGATGACCTATGCTTAACCTTCGTCCTAACTTGTTATATAATGATACACATTAAATATAAATTCGGTCAGTGATAACAGCGCATTTTGGAAACCCAAATTTAAAACGCGTTCAGGAGACACGAAATATGTAATGATATTTTTCCTTCAGCCTCTTCTTCACATATCGTTTTCCTTGTACACTTTAATTATATCATAAATGCCCTTTACTTCATGATTATTTATGACTAACAGTTACGGAATTTCAGTAAGTTCAATGTTATCACAAGTTTACAATTTATTTTACAGGTCACATTGAAAAGTATGTACATATGTATCTGTACATTGTGATAAAAGTAATTTACATAAAGCATCGACTCCGCATGGCGAATAAAGCTTCTCTTCCGTTTAAGAATAAATATCTACAAACATATAATATTAACATTTCATTTATGTTATTCCTTTTATACATTTCTGTATGAAATACAGTAAATTTATGACAGACACATTATTTTCGGGTTTCCTCGTCAAATTAAGATAAAACAGATATACAGATTAAAACAAACGGTTTTACTTCACGTATAACGATTTATAGAAATCTGTACACATATCAGTATGTATTACTACGCAAGCAAATAAAATTACGTAAATAATAACAAATAAAGATTACTCTATACACAATATCATAAGGCATTTAAGTTTCAAATAAATATTACTCAATCAAATTCCTAGAGAGATTTAATATGCATAAATCGAAGCACGTGACTTTGACGCGATTATAAATTGTATATATCGCGAGTATTTTATGGACAAGCATACATTATAATACCAATTACTAGATATGTAGTTTTAAATCAAAATTATATTTTTCCAATAATTCATCTTTTTCACGATTTATATTACCAGAAAGAAAATCACTGCATTATCAAATCCTGTAAGATGGACTTTAAATTCTTGTTCGTGGTAAAACGAATCAATAAGACTACTGTTAGTTTGTAATCAGACATGGCGAATTTTTCAAATTAAATACATATGTACGTGTATACAATATGTATTTTTTGGATTTTATTTGAAAATGAAGTTGTAGTATTCTAGATTATTGTACAGTTGCCTCTCAATCCAAGAGCTTTTTCTTCTCCCAATTCATGAACCTTTTTATCCCCACCATTCTGCTGCGCATCCACGTCGCGCAGTTACTTTAAAAAGAGAACGGAAGATGATCAAGAGAGACAGAACAAACCCAGCCTGCTCTACGTGTGAATGTCCACATGAACGAGAACCAAGGCCGTTTCACTTTACTCTACTTGCTGTTTCACTCTTTTCGCTCATCCGTCCATCTGGCGCTCCATTTAAAATACACGGCGCGATATTCGACTTGTATCTTTCGCCTACGGTATATCTCAAAAGCAGATAGAATCAGAGATGTGGAGTAATTTTTCAGGCACTTCTTCTTCTTTCAATTCTACGAGGCGAAAAGTACAAGTTGAATATCGCGCCGCGTGTTTCAGATGGAGCACCAGGCGTACGGATGCAAGAAAAGAGTGAAATCGCAAGCACGGTAAAATGAGATAAGCTAGATTTGGTGTGGTGTGACTCGTTTCGCATGTGGTGCGCTGATGTCATGTTGTCTTGCTTACTCGCTATTTCCTCTTTTTGTCATTGACTATGAGGCACTATGCAGCACTATTCAGTTGTGACTCGTCAGCCAATCAGAACACAGCAATTCGCTGCATTCTCTCAACTCAAGAGCCTTGTTGCCTCTGAATATGGTTCTTGAATTGAGAGATTACTGCGCATAGTGTTCTTCAAACTATAAGGTTGGCAAGAAAAATGACTTGAGACATCCCTACATTATAGTAATTTTCTACGATCGAGGAATATTTATCTCATTTCACTTTGCGTTACCGGTAAGGAAAGACGTACGTTTGTGGAAGAAGTGAAAGATTCTTAGCTCGATATAATTGAATTAGATTAAACTGTGATCAGTGGCTAATACGCGTGGATTTTCTCATGTTTCAGGCAAACCCACTATTAAACTGGCTTCGTAATAGACGGTTATTACTTGGCCGGATTTCTTTATTACGGTAGAGTGAGTATGGCTTCCTGAAATGTCGTGCTGTTCCATACGAATATCTCTTTCTCTTTCCGTCTGTCTTCCTCTATCCGAACATAACGGCACTAGCTTTGGGTTTCCGGGTGTTTTCTGTTTCGTTCGAAAAATTTATGAGTATCGTTTCTTGACACGTACAATGTGCACACGTATCATTTACGAAAGAGGTTAGCGATCTTGTGACGTGTCAAGTGAATACTTCATTCCATATGGTGGTCACTGGCACAATCACTCGCTGGTCATTGACATGCTAGCATTTAACTTGAATCTACTTCGTTCTTTCCCTTTCAGAGTAATTGTCATGGGATCGTATTCTTTACCGAGATTTCGACCGATTTACGGTGATTGCAATATATAGTCGAGTAAACGTTTACATAAAATGTATATCGTTAAAAGGTGTTTTACATCGCATTCTATAGGCATGACTATCGATTCCCCTTAGAATTTTTCGTATCGATCGCACGTCTTTCTGTAATTTCTCGAACTCCGAAACTGCAGTTTATGATTTCTCAATACTATTCACAGACTTGACTAACTCAATTAATTGTGAAATAATATAACAGTGAAATAAATTTGAATATTTTGTTTCATTTTAAACACGTGACAAAAGTGCAAACCTTAAATACATTGTATGCAACAAAATAGTTCAATTTAAATTCACAATGTGAAATTTGTGTAGCTCATATTTGTAAGGTTAAGATATTGACAATGAATAACACTTGTGTAGTTACATTTTAAAAGAATATGTTTAGCATGAATCAAAGTATTTCATAAGTTTTATGGCTAAATACATTGCGCTTCATATTGCAGTGCTACTGTAAGGACTTGGCACGAAACAGGATAATCCCAATATGCAGCAGCAGTCAGTAATGGAAGAGGGAACGGCCTATGAGCCACCTACCTATGATGAAACATTCCCGGTTCTTCCTGAATCAGCCAGTTCAAGTTCAGGGAAATTAAATATTTTCTCCATAAGTAATAATTTACAACTAGGACGCATAACAATTACACAGGTAAAAATTACACAGCTTTTACGTATACATAGATTTTCTGATTCACACAATTTTATATTTTTCTTGCATTGTCTGCATAGATGTTTTGTGTACCTGCAGAAGAGCGCAAGTTTGATCATAGCGACAAATTTGGTGAACGTGAATCTATTCGCACGTGTAAAACAATAATGAAAGAAACAAACACAATTATTGAAATAGCATCTTCAAAAGATCAATCACTTACATTCCTAATCACTGGAAAGCAGAATCAAGTTTTGGAAGCCAAGCGTCGAATTTTAACAACCTTTCAAACGCAGGTTTGATTTAAACAATTTTGACTGTGTAGATTTGTTTAGTGAAGTTTTTAATGTTTCATATTACTTATCATAGGCGAGTAAACAAATTAGCATTCCAAAGGATCACCATCGTTGGATTCTTGGAAAGCAGGGACAGCGTCTTAAAGACTTAGAAAAGACGACTGCCACCAAAATAAACGTTCCACCTGTGCAGGATCAGTCAGACATAATAACAATCACGGGAACGAAAGAGGGAATAGAAAAAGCAGAGCATGAAATTAGAGTAATTTCAGATGAACAGGTGAGTGAATATGTTTTAAATAATCAAATCAAAGTGTATTTTAGTAAACAAAAAATACATATGGTAATTTATTTTACAGTCAAGAAAGGCGTTTGAACGAGTATCTGTGCCAAAAATTTATCATCCTTTTATACATGGTGCGCATAATGAAAATCTCAATGCCATGATGGCAGAAACTGGAGCTCGAATTAATATTCCTCCTGCCTCTGTGCAAGAAGATGAGATTACTATCGCTGGTGAGAAAGAGGGTGTGCTAGCAGCTAAACAGAAAATTGAATCCATCTATAAAGATATGGTAAGAAATTTAAAATGATTTGTAAGTTGTTTTTTCATTAACGTAAGAGTAACATAACATCCTTCTTCTAGGAGAAAAGGTGTACTACAGTGTCTGTTGAAGTACCCAAGTCTCAGCATAAGTATGTTATTGGACCACGTGGAAGTACTATAGCAGAAATATTGCAAGTCACTGGTGTGAGCGTCGAAATGCCTGCGTCAGATTCACCTACGGGAACTATTACTCTTCGAGGTCCGCAAGAGAAGCTTGGTCAAGGTGATGCCGAATTTAAAGATTTTTCAGTATCTAGATACAAGAATAATGCATTAACGTGAACATTCTAAATATAGCATTGAACAAAGTGTATGAAAAGGCGAACAGCGTTCGTACAGCTGTAGTGGTCGCACCTGTTTGGATTCATAAATACATAATAGGAAAAAAAGGTGTGAATATTAAACGTATCACACAAGAAATGCCAAAAGTGAATGTGGAATTCACTGGCAAAGAAGATAAAATCAAAATCGAAGGCCCGCCAGAAGAAGTTGAGAAAGCACAAAACGAGCTTCAGCTGGTGGCTAGTGATCTGATATCTAAACTAACATTTACAGAATTAAATGTTGATCCCAGATTTTATAAGCACATTATTGGGAAAAATGGTTGCAATGGTAAGGTTTTGATATGAAGTTAGTTAATATGAGATAATGAAATAACATGTTACATTTGTAATTATTTCTTTCAGTAAACCGTGTCAAGGAAGGAACAGGCGTTATTATTAATATTTCCGAAAGTGATGGCAATAATATAATTCGTATTGAAGGCAATATGGCTGGAGTGATCAAAGCTCAAACGGTTTGTAATGTTTTTGTTCATTTGATATAATAAATAATATATATACATATAATCTTAATTTCCTATTTCTATTTGTAATAGGAATTAGTGGAGATGGTAAAAAAATTAGAGAATGAAAAAGAAAAAGACGTGATAATAGATCACCGATATTACCCTAGTATTATTGGTAATAAAGGAGATAATATTAAAGAAATTCGAGATAAATTTAATCAAGTGCAAATTACTATTCCTGGTCCAGGTATGTAGCGTGATATATGCAATAACTAGAACTCGGATTTATGCCAGGTACAAACATTTGAAAGACCTCGTCCCTTGTTGGCATTTAGCCAATAGGAGCTCTGTGTGCATTTTTAGAGTACAGGTCACGTCTCAGATTTTATATTGTTATATAGTTTCATTCTTATAAATTACGTAAAAGATACCTAACTTAAAATGTTCAAGAACATAAAAATAAATTGTTACATAGTGAAGATAAATTAATTCACTTATATGTACTAATCTTGCATACAATTATTTATTTGTAGGAGAAAAAGGAGACATAGTAAAAATTAGAGGGCCTAAAGAAGATGTAGACAAGTGCCATAAATATTTAATGAAGTTGGTAAAAGAATTGAATGAGAATAATTATGTGTTAGAAGTACCTATTTTTAAACAATTCCATAAATTTGTAATTGGAAAAGGCGGAGTAAATATTCGAAAAGTAAATATCCTAAAACAATATAATTATTTTAAATAAATAAATACGTCATTTAATTGCTATTTTTCTTAATTTCTATTTATAGATTAGGGAGGAAACTCAAACAAAAATCGAGCTACCCGCTGAAGGTGAGAAAAGCGATGTCATAACAATTACAGGGAAAAAAGAGAATGTAGAGAAAGCTAAAGAAATGATTCAGAAAATACAAAATGAATCGGTAAATTAATTCTTTCATTTCTAAAAAAAGTACTACAGATTAAATTTTATACTCGTATTAAATTCTCATTTTTTCATTAGGCTAATATTGTTACTGATGAAGCAGTAATACCACCGAAGTTTTATAACTCTCTTATCGGCACCGGTGGAAAATTAATTCATTCCATCATGGAAGATTGTGGTGGTGTTGCGATTAAGTTCCCGACTGCAGAAAGCCGAAGTGATAAGGTGAATACTTTTTGAAAGTTTATGTACATTTCCCTATATAAAATTTTAATTTATAATTTATTCTGTCTAGGTAACTATTAGGGGGCCCAAAGAGGACGTTGAGAAGGCGAAACAACAGCTGTTGGAACTTACGAACGAAAAACAATTATCTAGTTACTCTACGGAAATCCGTGCCAAAGTACAACATCACAAATTTCTCATTGGGAAAAATGGTACCAGTATTAAAAAGGTTGCTATGCGAATTACTTAATTGTATATATATATACTAATTATCATAAGAATTGTTCTAATTATAATGTATTCACCTTTCTTAGATAAGAGAATCTACTGGAGCACGCATCATATTCCCAACTGAAGAAGACCAAGATAAAGAAGTAATTACCATCATGGGAAAGAAGGAGGGTGTTGAAAAAGCAAAGGCATTATTAGAAGCTACAATTAAAGAAATTGTAAGCATATGTATATATTTAATGAATTAATTTATGAGTATTGCATATTATTGCGAATATAATTTTCAATCTATAAATTAATGTTTTTATTGTTCTGTAGGATAACATTACTGAAGGTGAAATCCGTATTGATCCAAAACATCATAAACATTTTGTAGCACGTAGGGGTGGAGTATTGTATCGTATCGCAGACGAATGTGGAGGAGTGCTAATTTCATTTCCGAGAGCAGGTGTTGATAGTGACCGCGTAATATTAAAAGGTTCGCACGATTGCATAGAAGCCGCGAAGCAAAGAATGCGAGAGATTGTGCAGGAACTGGTAAAATTTTTCAATTTCTACTAATACAATTTTTCACTTGTTAGGCACACATGATTTTTGTATTGCTTTTTTTAGGAATCAATGGTTACTGTAGAATGTATAATACCTCAGAAACATCATCGAACCGTTATGGGTGCGAAAGGACGTAAAGTGCAACAAGTCACTTCCGAATATGATGTACAAATTAAATTCCCAGACCGTGAAACATACGGTACATGTTACTTTATTTTATTAGTATCATTTTTTGATATTGAACTTTGGTGATAAAAAAAGATTATCACATGTATAATTTTATAACTTTTAGACGAACATCGTGAAGGAGAACAAATGAATGGCGAGAATGGGGAAATTTCGGAAACTGTCCCGGCCTGTGACATTATTCGTATTACAGGACAGCCAGAAAATGTTGAAGCTGCTAAGCAAGCACTTCTCGACCTAGTACCGATTACAATAAAGGTCAGTATATTTAGTACATAGTAAAAACCAGTAGAATATTTTTATAATTGAGTTGCATAAAAGATTGAATTTATAATTGTAGGTGGACGTACCGTTTAATCTACATCGTTCTATAATAGGACAAAAGGGCCGTGACGTGCGAGAGCTAATGTATATATATGACGTTCATATCATGTTATCTCCGCCGGTAGAGAAGCTTGATTATATCAAGGTATGTAGACTGTTGTACGCTGCTAATATATTATTTATTATTCAAGATTAATATATTGCCGTTTGTTTATTAGATTTCTGGAACTCCTTCTTGCGTTGAAAATGCAAAGCAAGCTATTTTAGAGAAGTGCAAAGTTTTGGAAGCTGAACGACAAGATAGGGCCCTGAAATTATTCGAATTTAAGGTATCAGTACTCATTATTTTGAGTTTTGTTTATACAGCGATGGCTATATGTGACCAAAATAATACTAAGTTTGTCTTTCTTTAGCTTGAAGTTAATCCAGAATACCACCCAAAAATAATTGGACGTAAGGGAGCTGTAATTAATAAAATACGTAGTGATCATGATGTGGAAATAGATTTTCCACGTAAAGGTGAGCCCGAAGAACATATCATTACAATCACAGGTTATGAGAAAAATGTGTACAGTGCTCGAGATGATATTATAAAAATCGTGAATGAATTGGTAAGTGTAATAATTTCTGCTCAATTTCGCAATCTATTTTTGATGATAAATAATTTTGTATTTCGTTATCCTTTCATTCGTTTAGAATGGCTTGACGAAGGAAGAAGTGGACATAGATTATCGTGTACATTCGCGTTTAATTGGTTCAAAGGGTAGGAACATTCGTAAGATAATGGACGAATTTACAGTTGATATTAAATTTCCTCGAAAATTCGATCCCGATAAGAATCTCGTAACTATCGTGGGTACAGAGGAGAACGTAGCTGACGCAAAGGATCATTTATTGAATTTAACAGAAGAATACGTAAGCATTGTAACATGGATAACACTTACAAAATCTAGACAACGAAATCAAGAACTTTACTAAAATATAAAAGGTTTTTAAATTGTTCACAGATACAGGACGTTTTAGAAACACAAATCTGTCAAACACCCGATGATGCCCTCCGAACTTGGGGTAAAACCACTTGGAGTAAAGCAGGATTGAGGGTGCCTAAAAGTGGTTATTCTGATGGAGGTTCCACTGGTTTCTTCGTGACAGGTGGTCCTTGGGAGCAACAACCGCAAAGCGCCCCAAATACTGCAAGTGTGGAAGAATTTCCCGAATTTGCTGGATATTCACATGTACCTGTAACAAACCCCGACGGTCCTTGGGGGGTAAAACGTTAAAAAAAAAATTAAATCAAATAGAAAAGAAAAATGAAAAAAATCGACGAACGCATGTAAGGTAACAAAAGCATAATAACTTTCCTCTGACAAACAATATGAAAGGGTAAACGCATTAGTGCTAGGTGGTTCCCTGTTTCATTACTGATGTTGCTGCATACGACCTGGCCACTCTATTGGACTCTGACACTGATTTACTACAAAATGTTTGACGACGGTGTTTATATTTACAGTTCATATACCAATATCCGATGTATCTGTAACTGTAACGCATAATATTTTAAGTTCGTTGCCATGTAGGAAACATGTACACGTGCGCTCACTCAACGCTCATACACACATGCAGGGATATACAGTCAGATGCAAGATGGCGGCCAATTGTATTCATAAGGAGAACATCTAATTTCACATTTTATTTCTGCTGATATGCCTTTCAGGTACAGATATGTTGCACTTAAGACTGTGGCTTCGTAGGAACCAATTATTTCCTTTTGTGTATTATACACAGGGTGGTCAGTAAATTGTGGTACACTTGAGAAGGAGTTTCTACGTGTAAAAACACACACACATATACAACGAAAATTTAAAATAAAATTTTTTTTCATACGAATTTCCAAAAGTGAAACTTCGAACAAAAAAATTATATTGTGTATTTTCGTTCTTCTTCCCAAGTAGATTCAACTCTTTTTCTCGATCGTACTACGGTCTACCAAACAACCTGTATATATTTCTCAGATTTTCTCCATCTGTGTAGATTGCGCGACTAGACGCTTCCGCGTTTAACCGGGCATAATGTTTTTTTTGTTAATTTATTTATATTTTTTTTGTACATAAATTGCATTTTCTTTCGTTTTTGTTGCGTTGGACTTCAGTGGAATCGATATCGAACCACGTCACTATATTAGAATTCTGTACACAGAACCGTGTGTGAAATGTGAAGCTTTAAGGTCTTTCTAAGGAAAACGTTCCTAGATATACTACATATACATATATATGTGATTTCCTGCTTTTGTAAGTACCTAGTATAAATAAAATAAGGTTGATTCGTACACCAAAAACCATCAGTGACGCTATGAAGCGAACCAAATTGCCAACAAAGTGTTATGCGATCATTGTATAGTCTCAAACGATGGAATTTAAGAATAGAGATGTTTTTAGTCATGATAAATAAATATGTTTTTGGGGAACATAATCTTTAGAAGGCCTTGATATTTTTCTACTGCTTTTACGCAGTGATCGAAGACGAGACACAGCATCATTGGCATCATTTACAATGACAGAATCATGAATGTTCGTAATTTAAAGGCGACTCTTAATTTATTCTATTCTATTTTACTATTTGCTGTATAATGCGCAATGTTTGCATTCTACTATTTATGAGGCCAACTAGCTAAGAAAAAGATATTCGGTTCAAGTGCCTTGTCTATTTTCTTCGGGACAGCTCATTTCAATTGTTGGAGGAATGTGAATATTAGATTATATGTATAAACATACACGTATATAAATATTGATAATAATTATATTATTATACACATATACCTGTATATATATATATATATACACGTATATATATAGGTCTTATATATGTATATATATATATACACTTACCATCAAAAGTTAAGAAACAAAGCAGTTACTACTCGAAAATTATGTAATATATGTTTTGTTTTTTCATTTGTGTATGTTATTAAATAAACAAAATACAAAAGATATGTCATTTTTAGTATAAAAATTTAGGTACATATACTATGTTTATGTATGTTATAATTCCATAAATACAAGGTGTGTCGTTTAAGACAAGTCACTTAAATAATTCACGTAGTTCAGAGAAGCATTACATGGCGAAAAAAATATTTTTTCAGGTGCACATACTTTGATCATTTGAAGCACACTTTCATTTTGTTTAAACGAAATATATGGATCAATGATCTTCAATAATGTTGGGGAATCACAGTCAATGAAATTTTTTTAAGAAGAACATTGTGGATGTTTAAAAATACATTGTACACCTGAAAGAAGCTGTAATTTTTTTTCTAATTTTCTAATTTTGGTACTATTTAGGTGACTAGTCTTATGTGGCTTATTCTATATAAACATGAGACATAAGTGTGATAAAAATTTATGAGATAAAAGTAGTGAAATATTTATTTCATAAATCTTACACATTTTACTAGCAAGAACGACTCAGTGGAAAAGTGCAATTTCTCTTTATAGTCTCCATAAACTGTTTGAGAATCTAGATTAGGTTCTAAGCAGATATTTAGACAGCATTGACCTTCATAACATGACATAAAATCCTATCAGTATTGAACCATATTTTGCAGTTGTATTAGTTCATGTTTGTCATGTTATATGTTTATCACTATACATTTGACTTTTTAATTATCGTGCAACACATGGTTACATATATTTTCTATGAAGTACAAACCTGAGCACTTAATATTCTGAATATTATTTTTTGTTAAAAAGCCTAACAATGAAACAGATTTTGAAACAATCGAGGTCAATGTTCTTACACACAAGACTTTATCCTTTTTTTTTTCGTTCTTGCGAAAGAAATATTATCTTAGTCCTCAGTATTAAATTTTTCGAGTTTTAATTCCTGTTTAATATTCACGGGTTTGTAAAATAGATTGATTTTTTAACAGCTTAATGTTTTATAATTGATCTTTTAACTGGTTTTCTATGTCTAATATTTTAATTGTAAGTTGCTTTTTTGTTTCTTCCGTTACCTTATTACTTTGTTCCCGCTAATGAATGCAAAATGTTACTACAATATAGTATATTTGAAATAATTTTATAACTTCTTAATATATGAAATCATATCTTTCCTATAATATAAGTAATACTAATTTATTTGCAACATAATATATTAGAAATTTACAATATAATTATACGAAATTTGTTTCTTTACTTTTATGGGCAAGTGTATATAAATAATCAGTATGATAGATATTGTGCTATAAGGTACAATAACATGATACTCTTACAGAAGTAAAATAATAGGTCATATATACAGAAATTCACTTATATTTTTTAGATTTACAGTAATTTTTATAAAACTTCTTGGTACGACGACCTACATGTCATCTCTCCAAAGCATGGTTTATACAAAAATGCCAGAATTAGCAATCTTTAAATACTTTTAGTTTTGGCTAAGAATTTGATAGACGCTGTGCATGAATGTACCTTTTCTAATAAATTATAAATACGAAATATTGTAATTATGAAATGATATTCTCTGTACACGTAATGTCATAATACATGAAATCTATTATAACAATATATGTATATGTATATTTATATATATATATATATATATATATATATATATATATATATATATATACACACATATATACATAATTAATCTATTGTTAAAACCGTGTTTTCTTTCTATACCTTACAATAGGTGCTTTGGGAGTATTAATAATTTCTGTTGTACACTTATTCTTTACATGCCATTTGTAATGTTCGTAATTTTTTTATAAACCCCTCATTTGGTTTGATGCAATCTCTAACTTGTTTAACTTTATAGTAAGCGTCATCAAAGGATAATCCTGCATGTAATATCAAGTAAGAAATAACAATGGTTGGCGAGCGAGACACACCAGCATTACAGTGTACAAGAATATTTTTAATCCGATTCTCATCTATAATTTTTATACATTTTTCTATTGATACAGTGACATCAACTTCGGGTAAATCTAGTAAGTCGCAATAATAATATTCTATACCGTCAAATTTAAATGGTGCATCAATACCAATGCTTAAAATGCTATGGATATTATGTGTTTGTAAAATTTCTATATTTGCAACAGGATCTTGTGAACTCAGAAACAATCCTGGTATTACCTTTGCAATTCGTATATCAGGTTTATTGTCTATAACAAATGGTGTTCCAGGCGATAATTCTTTCTTTTCTTCACCAAATTCTTCGTATCTTTGACCAAGTGTATTTGTTACAATAGTTTTACATGGTTTCAAATGTGACTTCTTAGTGTTTAGTAGAGTTTTTAGATCCATTGTTAATGAACAATATTTAAGAAAAATCAAATACAAAGTAAAACAATAATATATTACTATAAATTAAATATGTATTGTTTCTTCCAAATCTAGTGGTTCAATTTGTATGTGTTTAAAATCTTCTGCAGTATATTTAATTGCAACTTGATCTATGTCTTCTTGAGAATACTCGACATTTATCAAGTGCAAGCCAAATGGTGGAACTACGTTCAGTCTCTGAATCCAATTATGGTGGCCAGGAACTTGTAACATACATGTTATATCTTTTTCTGTGATAAGTCCAGCACCTAAGCCTAATAAAGCAGAAACCATGCGTCTAACCTGTAAAAACATAAACATTTGTGCTTTGAGAATAAAAAGCTCAATTCAAATAAAAATACTTTTTAGCATTTATAATAGACAAGTAATAAAATTGGTGTCTCTTCATTGTTACATACCTGATTATATAAGAAAGACCTTGCACTACATTCAATTTGCCAAAATTCAAAATTGTTTGTCAAAGGATCTATAGACATAAAAGGCGAACTTTTTTCTACAGTTAATCTATTTAATATCCTTACAAAACCGCCTTTTGCATCTTTCTTTACTGCAGAAAACGTTTGGAAATCTTTTACTCCTGAAAATAGTTGTGTTGCACGTTTCACTCGTTCTATATCAAAATTTTGCATCCTAGCAGAATGCATGTAAAGAAAAAAAGAAAAAATAACGTTTATTCTAAATCGCTAAACATGTTTGAAGTACAAATTGGAGCATTACCTGAAGCAGAAAGTATGTGATTTCTCAATTATTGGTGTCCCGTAAGAAATATTGTCCTTAGGTATCATAAATCTGTAAATATATGTTCTGGATTTTGCATACCTTCTAGTATGAAAGTCATTTGTTACAGGAATAAAGTCTAAGAGCCTTGAAAACAATACAATAATTTATGAAACATCCAGAAAAATTAACAAATGTTGAAGAACAAGCTCTCTTTACCTGATATCATGATGACATTTTATGAAGTAGCGATTTATTTGTTCACATACCATAGATGGATTGTATAAGAGATTATATTGATTTTGTAAATCAATGTGAGCTGCATTACAGAATGCATGTACACCAGCATCAGTTCTACAAATTATGCCAATGTATATTGGGATTATTGTAAATAACAAAAACATTATAATATGTCTTATTAGATAAAACTTATAGAAGAATTATTTTAGGTAATTGGTTTTACCTGCTAGAAGTTACTACTTTTGGAATATTTATGCATTTAGGTCTTAGTGCTTTAAAAGCACATTCTAAAGCTCCTTGAATTGTATCTACATCATTTATTATATAGTCAGATCTGACGCCATTTTTCTGTAGTCCTCTGAAATTAAAACAATATAAAAGTTACGTGTAAAATTTCTCACATCACATGCTGTAAGATTTTAAACATTCGTCTCAATGTTCTGCTTAATTAAAAATTATACATTAAATTGCTGAAACCACGTGTATACCTGTATTGCGTACCAATATAAGAGAATTTTATGAGGTATCTATACATATTTATTAGAGTTAACACATGTAGTATATACAAATAGTATTGTCGTTCAAGCTTTCTAATATTAATAAACTATGTTTAATACGTTTGTCTGTCCAATATTCCCTTTAGTATAAAATTAAAGAACACATTTCGAGTAAGCTAAAACAATTCAGAGAAAAATAAGTCTTCCCAGAACGAAATATTTTTCTTAAAGTGTTAAATAGAATGTTTATTAGATTTAATTTTTACCGGTTCTGTTATTTTTAATTATTATGTATTTACATTTTATCTATAACATAAATATATACGGTCAATGTAGCGGTAGGCTCGACGCGCCCTCTAGCATAGCCAGGTTAAGTTAAATGTAACTAGGTTAGGATAAATATAACTAGTCATTAGTATAGTTAGTTTTAAGCCCTTAGGTTAAGTTAATTGTATTCTAGCCTTAAGAAAAAGCGTTGTCGACGTGGGTGTGCAAAAGAACAAAAAATATATCACTCCACTTCCGTCCACGGACTCACGCGGAATAAAGTCGATTCCACACTCCGGCTTCCTATTCATTCATTCCGCGTGTGCGCACTAAACCCCGGTAGGGGTAAGTCCCGCATCAATGTGGCGACAAGAGTTCGACGCGCCATCTGAAGTAACTAGATTAAGGTAGAATAGTCTCTAGTCAGTAGTAGTTAGTTTTAGTTGTAAGTTAGTGGTAAGAAACTTCACTAAGGGAAACCTCCCTCGTAAAAAGTAAAGACTACTCCCCCTCAGTCTTCACACGGCGTTCAAACGGGTAAGACGCAGATTAAGGGAAGTGCAATAGAATACCACGTGTCTGATTTATTCTATCGGTTCCAAAAATCCCGATTCACAATAGCGTTTATCCTTGTGTGGTGGACATAGCTTAAGGCTCTCCCACTAGAAGAGTCCGCCACATCAATGTAGCGGTAGGTTCGACGCGCCCTCTAGCGCAACTAGATTAAGTTAGAGGTAACTAGGTTAAGATAAATAACTAGTCATTTGTATAGTTAGTTTTAAGCCCTTAGGTTAAGTTAATTGTAGACTAGCCCTTAAGAGGAAGTGTTGTCGGCGTGGGTGGACGAAAGGAAAAAAACACTCTCAGTCTATTTCCATCCACGGACCCACGCGAAATAAAGTCGATCCCACACTTCGTCCTTTTGTTCGTTCATTCTGCGCGTGCGTACTATACCCCGGTAGGGACAAGTCCTACATCAATATTACCTCTAGCGCTATCTGTGGAAGAACTCATTCGCTTACTTCATATAGTAATGGGTCCTGTTCCTGCACGCCTGAATGTCGCAACTCGGTCCGTTAACGAGGGTCAATATAGAAATTTTCTTTGCTCTGATTGGTTGGCGATTTACTGGTGAGACAGTGCAACCGAAAACAGCGAGTGAGCAAGAGAGCATAAAATCAGCACAACTACATGTGGAGCAAGTCACACCGACGAACGATCTAGCTTGTCTCACTCTACCGTGGTTGCAGTTTTACTCTTTTCACGTATCCATTCGGTTGACGCGTAATCAGAGGCGCGCGGCGCGAGATTCGATTTTTAAAGAAGCTTGAAATAATAAAATCTGTTACCTCATAGGATTTCCGAAAACGTATTTGCGGTATATTTTCACGTCTATTTACTATTTAAAAAATCCATTTTATCCCAACACTACTTCACAGCCATTAGCTCGATGTAATTTTCCATTTGGAATTAGTTATAGAACGAAGGAGATTTCTTTCGATTTATAAGTGATTGGAAATGGAAAATTACATCGATTGCCCGAGTCTCACCACGTGGAGGTTGCTGTGACTGGAGACTCGAAAGGAAATCAGAACGAAACCGGAATTTGATATGACTCCATTTCTTACAACAACTTTTGCTTACTTACTAAAGCCTTAATAAATAACATCTTAATATGTAACGCAACTCCCTTAATTAATAAAGCAACGCCTTAATATGTAACACCTTAATAAATAACGTCTTAATTGATAACGCCTTAATAAATAAGGCATACCTCGATGATATTCCTGGATAATATTCCTGGTTAGTATTCCTGATTAATATTCCCGATTAATATTCCTGGTTATTACTCCTAGTTTATATTCCCGTTTAATATAATACCTTTATAAAATATTAATTACTATATGAACCCCTTAAAATATACCACCATAACATCTTACCAGTATCTATGGTTCAAATTGGATGATTTTCTTATCTAGAAATTGAACGGCTATTCACTAAAGTTGTTTTATTTCAATATCCACATTCGGAAGACAGATCTTGATGTTAACTTATACAATATTTTACTCGAAGACTTATAAAATAAAAGAAGAATTTAATTTTTGTCTACTCAGATCTATAATTTCTTCACTAATATTTAATTATTATGTCTTATAGAAGAGTCTTGGGGTTACTTTTATAGGGCTCACTTTTTGCCAAAAACTGTTACGCTTGTGTTGGCTACATTCTATTAACTTTGTTTCTGAGAAATATTACCAAACATTGTCATACCCATTTTATATTGTAAAATGTTATCAAATAACTTACTAAAGATCGAGATACAACGAAATTTGTAACGCATAGAGTTTTTAACAAATTTTTACGTTGAAGTGATTTAATTTTGTATTGTAGAATGTTTTATGGATATCCTGAAGTAGTGTTCATTGCATTTGCGTGAAGAAGAGATATTCAATAAGATAAAACAATCAGAAATCAGATAGCATTGAAAACAACGACAGCAACGAGAGATTAAATCAGGCATTATATAATTTATTAAGTATCATGCACAATGAATCGATTTACTGCGCTCATAGAGACAGTTAAGTTAATTGCGTGGTTTAGTCAAGAAGCAAGGTAAAGTTCATTTTTATAAATAAAGGAAAACAATTATTACATTGGACTTGAAGAAAGATCTTTTGTACTTTTCGTTTTTTTTTTTTTAATTGTACGATGTAAATCTGCTTGTATTGTTTTGGATAGATAACAAAATTATATTTATCATAGTTTGTTTTTCACATAGATTGATTTTGCACAGTTGTCACATTGGACTAACTTAGGTTCTTCCTACTGAAGAATAAGCTGCAGTGAAAATTAAAGATTCTAGACTTTAAATTCTAGACTTTACTAGGCAACCAGAAAATACATGTCTTCGCGGAAAGGGATGGTATGGAAGGCATTCGTTTGGTGCTGGAAAGTCATAAAACAATATTTAAAAAACTGCAACATCCACGGTGTTAGATATCTTGTGGATGATCAGATTTCCTATCCGGAAAGGTAACAGAACGTCGAGAAAGACTTTAAACCTTGGCAACTTTCTTTCTTTCCAATCGCGTATGATTTAAAATATTGACCTGTTCGTAGACTCTTTTGGCTAATCTCCTGCATCCTGTGTTGGTACGGATGTGCGAAAATGATCACCGATGTCGTGACGAACTACATCCTATACCCTGTCGGAGTAACCATAGAAAGCATGTATACCGATTGGGAAACACCGTTCCCTGCGATTGTTTTCTGCATTTCTAATACGAAAACATTGAAGAACGGATACTTCAAACGGTTTGTAACATAAAACTCCGAACCTCATGAACGGTCCAGATAGCGAACAACTCACGAATGTGTTTTCAAAAGATTTTAAAACGCGCTGTTTGCAATGCGATTAGGTTCTCTTCGACTTTTTATTTTCGTCGAGTCGTTGGCTTTGGCTCCCGGGGCTCACGCCTTGAAAGATTTACAGCGTTGTTTCTCTCGCTTGCATCATCGGTGCTCCTCTGAGAAAGTTATTACGTTTTTATAGATGTGCGAAACATTTTTACAGGAACCCCGGGATGTTCGTAAATTATTCGAACGCGAATCTACTTCGGGCAACGTCCGAAGAATTGTTGTCCGTCTATGACAAGGCAAGACATCGTTCCGTTTCATGGACACCGTACACCTGCCGCTTCTGATAACACGCCTCGTGTTATTTGCCTCCATGCTATTTCCGAGCGCACCGTGTTTATAAATTGTCTACACCGAACTTGCTTCGTCTTTCTCTATTTTACGCATCACGAGCGATTCCTTGTTTTGATCGCAGATGAGATACCCGTGCCCGGATTTGTTGGCCGAGTGCACGTGGAACGAAAGGAAGTTCAACTGCTGCTCGGAGTTCCAGGAATTGCGGAAAACGGGAATCGGTTATTGCCTTGCTATGAACACGTATCATCTGGGCCACGACAAAGTCCGATACTTCATCAATCGGACCGAAACTTATGGCGACCTCATCATCGATGTTCATTTGGGCTCGAAACCGAAGGAGTTCGTCATCACTGCATTTAGTGTTCGTACGAATGTTTCTTTGATACTGGATTGTTACTGTCTCCACGTAGCAATGTCAATTGTTCGTTTCACCACTTTTTCACGAAAACTCAGTTTTTCATAATTCTATATTGATATACTAAACTATATATACTATACTATATATACTATATTATATATACTGTACTATATATACTATACTATATATACTGTATTATATATACTATACTATATATACTATATTATATATATACTATACTATATATACTATACTATATATGTGCATACATAATATATACACATAATATGTATACTATATATAAACTGGGAAAGTACGTTGCTTAAATCTCTTTCATCAGGAAACTGTAACGATTACAGCTTATTTTAGGGGTACAGAAATGTCGAGGAGACTATCTCTCATCTGTAAAATGCATGGAAAATTTATTTGTTACCGCAAGTACGAAGAATTGATGATTCATACCGTTTTCACCATAAGATACAATGTAAAATCCGGCACGAATCACCTGCTCCTGAGAATATAAAAATAGCGCCATAACGCCTAGTGGCAGAATGCTAAAACTGTTCGCCGAAATCAGCCGTTGGTAGCTTGTCCACCAGTTTCAGCGTTTAGCCACTGCAAGTAATTGCACAGAATTGAGATTTTAATGGGAATAGCATAGTGGCGCCATCTGTGATACAATACTAACCACAGAAAGATACCATCGGTGAATAATAATGGCGAACGGTTTGAGCGTTTTGCCACTACGTGTACTGGCGCTATTTTTATATTTTCAGGAGCAGATGATTCGTGCCGGATTTTACATTGTATCTTATGGCGAAAGGAGTAAGAATCATTTGTTTTTTATATTTGCAATAACAAATAAACTTTGTATGTATTATAAAAATGCAAGAGAGTCTCCTGAACGTTTCTGTACTCTCGGAATATTATTGTAGCACCTTAATCAGTATATTTATTATATTTTAAATTCTTATTGCAAGTGGTGTGCTACCCCTTCAGGGTGCCCATGAGGGAACTTAGGTATAAAAAATCGTTATTCATTGTAATTATGACAATCTGTGCTGTGGGTCAGATAAAATTACAATTTCGTTTTATGGCAGCTGGATCAACAAATAACTTGTTGGTGATGTGTGGGGGTCCTAATAAAACGAATGAAATTGCGTAACAGCCAGCCAGGATAAAAATTCACGAGACAAAGAATGATACTCCAGACGTGGGGGCATAAATTGTTTCTCTAGTTCGTGCAAACACTAATTGCAACGGCGGTGGTGAAATATCGTGCGCGTGATCGTAGGTGCACGTGCTCAACAATCTACAACTGCCGACGTTGAGCAATTTGGAGAAGGACGAGATACACATGGCGACCGGCAAATCGACTCGCATCGAATTCTATATCTACGACACGTTCAACGCGCCCGGCGTGGAGAATGTCGCGATCGGGCCCAGGGATTGCCGATTCCGGCACGAGAAGCTAGAGAACAGCATATACGATATTTACAGCAGCGACACGTGCTATCTCCAAGTACGCGCACAACCGGAAATGTAAACAAAACCCGTCGGTTGCTAGAAAATTACAGCAGGTTACTCTGTTTGGTTGCAGATGATTATAGAGCGGATGGTTAAATTTTGCGGTTGCGTGAGCTTCTACTACTTTGCACCGAAGGGTACCCGCGTGTGCAACGGAACCGAAATGCTCTGCATAATCGGCAACAAGACGGAGATTACGTCCGCCGAGCTGAGGGACCAGTTATGTTTACCGAACTGCGAGGACACAATTATAAATACGTACATTTTCGACGAGAATATTTTGCAGGACGAGTGACCAATTCGCGTTGAAATTATCAGGTCGAGTCATAAATAGCGTCCGTTATCTCACCAGACATTTATTTTGTTTTGTTTTTTATTTATTTAAATAAATTATTCTATTATTTATTCTATGCATTTAGCGAAAGCAAATACTCGCTTGTCCCGGTGACTCATAGTGGGTGGATCGGAAGTTATTTATGACTCGATCTAATATTTATTAGCAAATTTTATTAGGATTATTTTTAATGCACCAAATTGGTCACTTCGTGTAAGTATATGAGGGATGTAACACGATGCTTCATGTCGCAGAAATCGATGGGAACCTCACGAGTACGACTCACCAGGGCGGTCATACTCGAGACTCCATTTTACGTTGCTTTCCCATCCACATTTACGGTTCCGACGATACGTTGTGAACGATCTGTTGGATGTCATAGGTAACGATCGCTCATTGATTATATTAGGGTGTCCCATAAGTTTCTTTCTTTTTTCTAATATGAAATGAATACACAATATTTTGCTCTTTAAGATATTATTTATTTTGTTATATAAGCACCCTTTCGTTCTATATACCCTTTTCCATCTCTCAGGAAGCCTCATTATGCCTTCTTTCCAAAATTGTTGTGTTTTGGACAAGAAATAATCCTCGAGGTGCGCTTTTATTTCGCTGACGGGTTTAAAGTGTTTATCGCGAAGAGAATTTTTTAAGGAAGAAAAGAAGTAATAATCTGATGGGGCGAGGTCTGGAGAGTATGCAGGATGCTGTAAAACATCCTGATCAAACTGTAAGAGCTTCTCTCTTACCGCTAATGCAATATGTGGTCTCGCGTTGTCATGATGAAACACGGCGCCTCGTCGGTTCATTAATTCTGGCCGTTTTTTTTGCTATCAATTGATCCAGTTGATGACAGTATTTCGTAGAATTTATTGTTTCACCTTGAGGAAGGAGCTCGTAGAAAATTGCGCCTTTCCAATCCCACCAAATGGATCAAAGAACTTTTTTGGGGTGTAGTCCCGGCTTTGGGCTTCCAGATTAAAATTCCCCCCTCTAAATCTTTTAAACCAATTGCGAACGGTTGTAATAGTTACAGCAGCATCTCCATAAACGGTCAAATCTCGTCGACAGTATTCTTTACACTATCACCTTTTTTGAAGCAATGAAGCATAACATGCCGTAAATGTCGCCTTTCGCTACTCACCTTTAACGCTGTGGATGAAAGTTTTAAAAGCGACTGTGGCACAAATGAAACGTACTGTAAAAGAGCTCTGGGACAACTAAAACCGATGACATAGACGGCTAATAGATAAACCTGCACGTTTACACAAGCAGAGCCAAATAAGGCCATCCATAGCGCGATGAGAAAGAAACTTATGGGACACCCTAATATTTTCATCAGATGCAACGATTGTTTATCGGATGCTATTCGCGGTGTTCTTCGCGGGTGTTCATGCTCTCAGCGTATATAGATCACAAAAAATACCTCGCATCCAGGTGCCGCTTTATCACCGGTTTCCTATAAAAATACGTGTTTGCACGAGCATCCGCAGCCTAGATCTACTATCTGAATGCTAACAGTCTCAGGTGTCGGGTGTCACGTGCGAACCGCATAAATTTTCTTTAGTTTCAGTTGGGAGCGCGGTGGGTCTCTTCATGGGCGCTAGCATTTTGAGCATCTTCGAAATACCGTACTGGTTACTCATCCGTCGCGATAAGATAACGTAAACGACTTCCGGTAGCGGAGGTGTGCGGCAAAGTATTTACAGCACCGTCTCGTTTCGTTAACAAAAAAGTAAAAGAAAGGGAAAGCAAACAACGATGGAAGAAAGCGCGGCCGGAGTCGACAGGAATCAATCGGAAACTCGAATTCCATTTGGCTGGCTCGATTTTATCTCGAGGTATTGTTTGCCAGCAAACATGCCAAAAGACAAAACAGGTGGAAAGATTCCCGTTGCAAACAAATCAAACGCGCGACTTAAAAGGACATGCCTGTGACGAGTGCCGTGCATTTAGCCGTGCATTTAGCCGCGGCATCGTATGAATCGACGTCGCTTTCTTGCACTATGTCCGAGTCGACGACACTGCAGCTTCCGATCGCACCTGTACAAGCAAAGAGCAAGATCAGTTCCCGGGTGAACGCGTTCCGCAATGTGCTGACTTTCCAAGAGGTCCAGCGTTTAGTGAAAGACTCGTTGGGTCCCGAAGCGGAAGCGCAGAGGCACTCTCTGCGACAGTACTCCGATGGGAAACTCGGCTTCCTCAGCTCCCATCAGCGGCTCACCGTCGAGGCAAAGACCAAGACCGGGGAGACGGAGGTGTTGACCTTCTTCGTCAAGGTCGTGCCTTATGACATGCCGGATCAAGCCGAATACGTGATCGGCAAGTGCGTCTTTCTCAAAGAAAAGATATTCCTCGGCGACATAGTCCCCGAGCTGAAGAAGTCGTACGACGCCGAGCCATGGACTCCGCGTTGCTACTTGGTCAAGGAGAATCTGTTCGTCTTCGAGGACCTGGGCGCCAAAGGCTACACCATGCGGGACAAACTGTTCACCAAGGAACTAGTCGTTTCAGCTTTGACCACTGTCGCGCGGATGCACGCGTCTTCTCTTCTGGCGGAGGAGCGTCTCGGCGTGTCCTTCCATCAGATGTATCCCGACGCTTTCGTGGAGAACTCGTTCGCTCACACCGGCAAAACGAGGAAGTGGTTCGACGCCGGGATCCATGCCATCGTCGCCGTCGCTGAACACCTCGGCCTCGACGCTAGTTTAGTGCCGAAGGCCTGCGACGAAGTATTCGCGGGTTTGCAGAAGTCGGCCACCAAGAGGAATGTCATCAGTCACGGGGATTTGTGGGGAAACAACATGATGTTCAGCAACGAAGTGCCTCCGAAGTGTTTGCTAGTGGATTTCCAGTTGCTGAGGTACGCGCCTCTGGCGCACGACGTCGCCCAGCTCCTGTACCTTTGCACCGACCGCAGCTTCAGGGCGGCTTTCGAAGAGACCATGCTGAAGCATTATTACAGCGTGCTGTGCGAGACCTTGAAGTCTGCCGAGGCAAGTATAGAAATTCCACCCTGGTCCGAGATCGTCGATGGCTACGAGGAACAGCGTTTAGCAGGCGCGGTCGCCGCAGCTACCTTCTTCCAGACTGTGCTGATGGACGAGAACTTGGGCGCGGAGATCATGAACAATCCCGAAAGCTACAACCAGTATGTGTTCGAGAACAGAAGCGATTTCGTACTCGCCATCATGAAGGACGACCCAGGATATCGGAAGAGAGTCACGGAATCGGCCGTTGAAATGGTGGACTTGAGTTTCCGCCTCCACCGGCTGCCGAAACCGTCCTAACACATTTATCCAGCTTGTTTTGTTATATTTAATTAAAAGAAAATGTTAAGAGAAGTTCGCACATTAAATTATTATTATTATTATTATATTATTATTATTAGTTACGCCACTAAAAAATAATCGTGTTACTCAGAAATTATATCCAACGCAACGCTTGCAGATATGTATAATATTTATATATAATCGCTCATGCTAGGTTTGCCACATACGTCTAATAAATAGCGCACATGAAACCGAGACGTTTTAATCCCTGTGCTCCATGTCAACTTCTTATGCTAGGCAATTATGTGACCGGAGGTGCGAGCGCCAAGGGAAACAGAAAATTATATATCACGCTTCTGTTCCTAACATAAATAGTATTATTTAAAAAATTTATTTTTTAAGTCTGGATACAATTACTTTGCAACGTTGGTCACGCAGCTCGAATCTCAGCTCCAGAAAAATATTCAATGCAATATAATTAATGTATCGTCGTTAGTGCTCGATGGTCTCGATGTCCTGTTCGTCGGGAAGTATGGATCTCAGGAAGGTCCAACTATGGTCTATAAGTTCTACTTGCGTTTCATCTGCATCGTTGTTAACAATCTCAGGAGAAGATTCCGGTTTCGCTGACCGGGAAGATTCCTTCTCGCTCTCGTCCGCTGATTCGTCGTCGCTTTTCGCTTTGTCGTCCCTAGACCCCGAAAAAGATAAATTCGACTACATAATTAACGAAGAACCGATTTAATTTAACGTAACTCCTCATTGTCCACCGGAATCTGACATACTTGACGCGAGAAACGCGCTTTAACGCGTGTAGATTCCGTCGAATTACCTGTCGTGTTTGCTCTCCACTGATTGGGTTTTCGCCGACATCAATAGAGAGGTGATGAAAGATGCACAGAGCAGTTTCATGGGCGGCAGAGTGTGGGCTGAGACGCTCAGGAGCTGGAACATTAATAATTCCTACTGTTTTCTCGTCCCGCAGATTTACGGCTGATTACTATTTAGGAAATTACGGGGTCGGTCGACGCAGTTGGGAAATACTTTCTTTAAAGAGTAGTAAATACAGGCCTGCGATTGAAAGAGGCACGTAACGGGTTTCAAAGTCCGTTCGCATTGGCCGCGCTCATAACCACGTCCGATTAGCTAATTAGTTTTAAGGCTGACGCAGGCACACCCCCAAACGAAAATTTCTACAATTCCTGTAATCTTCTACTTCAGATCTAGGTTGACACGTCTCTTACGACCCACACGAATCTTCTCAGAATACACCAGTTTTCGCCAGAAAGTCGCGCGAAATACGCGTGTATCATCCGCGGAATAACAAGAAACATTGCTCAGACGCAACGCGGCAACTCGGATCCGCCTAGTTTAACTAATAATGCATTCAATTGCACCGGTGCGAATGCCTGAGAAGAGCATTGCGCACCGGAGCCTTCGAGAAAACGCGGAAAAGTTGGAAACGACGCGCAGGAAAATTCTCGGAGAGCTGAATCGGCGTCGGAAGTACCAAATGCTATTTTATTTCGTAATTGATGCGCTGCATTATTTCAATCGATTTAACGAAATCACGAAATCAGCTATGAATGAATTATACGCGATCGATGTCTCGGTCGAATGCGACGAATGCCATTTTATTAATAGGTAACGTAACAATCAGGGCAGCTCCCGGGAGAGATAAGACTTTGTTCCGCAGCTTCCCCAACAGGGTTCGTCCTGACCTGGTTTTACCGGAACGTTTGCAAACAATTCCGCAGCGAAAACCACGTCCGCCATTGTACGCTGTAACGAGAATGAATGAGGGTACGTTCCGACGAAACTTTGATTCTTCGCGAGCCGGCGGAACTGCGGCATCGCTTGTTAATCGTGCCGAAGTATCGAAAATTTAATTGAAATCGAGACCGTCCTACGCTCGGCACACATTCCGCCATATTTAAAGGAAGGGATGCGCGTGACGGTGCATCGGAAACCGCCCAAGGTGAAATCGTGTTCTACGAATAAATATAATGTAGACCTTGCCGCTGTGTATTCAATTATCCCTGAAATTTTCCGTAATTGCGGTAAAAATTATTTGCTCGTATCGTAAATGAAATTCGTCGACGCTTGAATTTTTTTTGAAAGAAACAACCGCTTTCGAAAGGCGAATTCGATTTATGAATATCAAAGTACGCGCGACTTCGTCGCGTACAATTTTAGCAAAGCTTAATTCCTGCGTCAATAGTTTATTAAAAGGTAACGCACGTCTGAGGTCATGGCAGACGTTCGCAGGATTAGTGGTCCGGAATATCGCAGAACGTGGAAAGCAACGGAGGCTGTAAACAATTAGACGTTTCCGCAGAACTGACGCAACCGGCAAAGAATGAAAGCGGTGAGTTAGCGGATATTAATTACGCGTCGCGACGTGTTACGTTCAATTTAACGTCGTCATCGAGACGTTTTAAATGGCCCTTGTTGCGGCACAGACGTGAATCCACCCGTTTCCTACACTTTCATATTCGTCGCACAAAAGCGAGACGATTTTGATGACTCTACAAATTAAACAACTCACTGCCAGATTTAGCTAGATCTCGCTGCTTACCGCCGAGGGTAAAATTGTCAAGAAACGAGGCGGCTTGCAAAAATTCACTCGCGAATTGAAAATGAGTACTCGGGCGTCGGTTCGAGGGTTAAAGTTTAACCCTCTGGGGGGTGGATACTTCGACGAGCGAATACACCGAATCGGTTCACGATGCGTGACTCGTGCGAGCAACACAAACATTCCTCCGTTCGGAGCGTGCACCGCATATTACACCCTCTATGGAAGATTAAAGATACAGACGATGGCGAGATTGAAGACAATAAGCGACATCGTTTAAAGCAATACGAACAATCGTTTAAAATTAATTAGACGGTGCGTCCACGTTCTTCTTAATGCCATCATTAGCGATCATGCGGCCTTAAGGACCGCCGCTCGTGATGATCCTTAATTTGCTTAGCCTCCAGACTAAGCCGGTCTCCAAATGGGGCAAGATTTAACTTTCAGAGGAGCTGATGTTATCACGTTAATTTGAACGGCCACGATGCTCGCGAACTTTAGACGTGCACTTGTTGCGCGTTCCTGTGATAACAACTCCGGCTGAAACTTGCTATATTGATTTTGCATCGAGCACGAAACTTCGAATGCCCCGCCTTCGAACATCATTGTTCTCCGGACCACAATACCATAATCTGCCGTGCGCGTCCGCGAGATGATTACGACTGGCGATTTAAACCGCCGTTTCTATCGTACTTAGCTCTTTCATAATGACTCCTTATCGTACTCGACGAGAGCTGAACTTTCTACGGGCAAACCGGCTCGAGAAATTTCCAAGACTGTGCTTTTCGCTACGCCAACAATGATACGTCGAGCGCGGGGCTGCATTCTTAGTCTCTATTAGATATCCTTCCCCTTCGAAGGGAAAAAGACAATGCTAATACCGACAGAAAGTGTATATACCGTTCGCACAATAAAAGAAATTGCAAAGAATCGTGGCAAGGAACAATAGATACTCTCGTCTTCTTTTTAGAAGACGGAACGATGTTACTTCGATAAAAGAACAACCTTCGACACGTCTCTCCGACTCCTAAAAATGAATGAACTCATCCTCGAAGGTCTGTTACAATATATTTACGCAGACTCGAGTATCTCGTCTTATTTCCTTCGACATTAATAAAAAGATTGGCTATCTTAATTAGCTCGGTCGAACATTTTCCGCCAAGGACAGTGTTCCAAAAGTGTTGAAATCTTCATTTATCGGGCGATTCGGGCCGCTCTATCGTGTTTATTTTCAATTAATCCGAGTGAAAAATACAGACAGGGAGAGACAGAAATACGGTTGGCGACACGACTCGATTGCGAGAAAAATCCCGAAGATTCGTTTTTTTTAAGATTCGAGGGGGTGGGAGACTTCCTGGAATACTTCTGCGAAGAATGACGCGATTCCTTGAACGATGCGTGTCGAAGATTCTCCGTGAAAAGACAATGCCCTAGGTCAGAGGGACAACTGAAACGCCGTGAGAGGGTGGGAGTGCGGAGAAGCAGCTCCTATATTAAATCATGGCGAGGCCACTTCTCAAAGTCAGTCCTACGTCGGGCGTTGAAGCAAGGAACTCTTCCCTGGACCACGAGACATTCTCATCTTGAACCTGTCCTAGTGAACGACGGTTTAACAGTGACACTGTCGGACGCCGTTTAACCACAGTTCGGAAATAAAAGTAAATCGAACAATCGAGAGCAAACGATATTTAATAACCCTCTGCGAGCTCTTCCCGGAGTAGTTCTACACACACTCTCTCTCTCTCTCTCTCTTTCTCTCCCCGGTAGACCCGGCCGGCTGTAATCCTCTAATATTTTTCGTTCAAGGTGGGTGTCGGGAAAGGTGATTCTCTACTCACGAAGTGACTCGATTGGAAGAGATTTGTCGGGCATGAAGTTCACGTCGTGGAGTTTTGTGTCGTGCATTTTGGTGTCTATCTTGTTCCTGGCGGGCACCACCTCCGGATACCCTGCCAGCAATCCGGAAATAGTGAGTACCACGGTTGGAAATATATACATATATACCCCCTGTCGTGACCAAAATTTTGTTCGAACTCGTACGTTTCGTTCGACTATCTGTTGCTGTGAATCTTATCCGGAACGAGTTTGGAGCTTTTTCGGCAAATGTTCTCGTGAAATAGATATTATAGAATGTGCACATTAGAAGGTCCATGAGAACAGATTCTGTTGGAACGTTTATTTAAATGGTCATTGCAAAGTAATAAACCGTCGAATTATTATACGCAGGTTTTCATTAATAATATTATAATTTTTTACTTGTAATTGGCATAACTACTTAATATCGTTATAATATTATTCATTAAATCATATTTAGCACTTGTAGTAATGTTACAGATTTTTTTGTTTATATAAATTAATCCTGTTATAGAAAAATTTTTATTTTTAAAATTCGTTGATTCTAGTCAAACCAAAGAATTCTTCTATATCTGTTCTCATTTGAACTTGTAATATGAGACATTTTTTCAAATAGTAACATATCGTAATAGCAACCCTGGCGAATACCAGGCTTTGCTCAGCAAGATTGACCGATCGGTGTTGCGATTGGAACCGCCTACAGTTCAGTCTTATGTCATTCGGAACCTATCCGTAGAAAAATGATTTCATTGAAACAACTCTTGAAAACGAGTGTTCGATTACGTCAAGCTTTTGAGTCCTCTAGGAAAATATTTTTTTTTCCTCGCGAGCTTAGCGGAACGCATACAACCACGTGTTAAAAGTAATCGTTGGGCAGCAAGTAGCTCAGGGTCTTTGACTTGCAGACTTCCGTTCCTCGCCGCAAATAAGTGAGCAGAAAACGTGCAACGATGGCGCGAGACGGATGGACGTGTCTAGAAAGACATGATCGCGAATTAAGCCTCGCAAAAGCGGCAATCTAGGAATCCCCGGGAGGCGAGGCTGTTCTTTTAAAAAGAGAGGCATAACGCGTACGACGCAGTTCGGAAGTCGCGTGGAAATGATAATTATTACAAATCGGCTACGGTTCTGGCAATCGCCGAATGTTATCGTCGAATGGCGCAATAGCTTGCATTGACAAAATAGAGCGGACTTAGATTAGGGGGAAAATGTACCACACGTGTTCACCGATAATAACAATTCGCGTGGATGACATAATTCGGTCATTGATATTCCAATTGTAATGACAAATGTTTACTTACAAAAACCGAACTCTTATCGAGCTAGACTATTAATACTCGGTGCTAATTTGTGCGTATCTATGAGGAATGTTTATATATTTAGACGGTCCCGGTGATATTGGTTATTATAAAAAATTGTTGACTGTCTCTGGAGCAACTAAAATAAAACAAATAAATCGTTGCACGAAGAATGCGTATGATAGCGTTGCAAGTAGAGAATGGACATTGATCGTGAGCAATCCATATTGAGTCAACGTTTCCTCTTATATTGGTATATCTAATCGGACTGGGCTGTAGGTGGTGTAAAATACTGTAAACGATGTTTGACAAGCGCGAGTAATTTTCGGATAAATTATAATTAACGTCGGTGCGATTACCACGGTTATTTATACCCCGGCAACAATGACCGCTGTTCATGGAGCTTTACTAAACCCTGCCAATCGTTTTTGTTAAGATGTATAACTTGCAGGCGATCGAGAGCATGCGACAGATCCCGCAATGGCATTGTCTGCGCTACAGAAAGTTTGACCTGGTGCGTCGCTGTCGGAACTATCGTTTAGGGAGGAAACACTGACAAATACAAAACCGGCGGTACCACGGGCCAACGACCAGCAACAAGTCCCGCAACAGGCTCCATCGACCGGCCGTACTGAACGTTCTACTGCACATGTTTAAGTTTATTTGAAACCGTCGAGATTCGACTGAACGGATTGGAATCACTGTAAATTATGGAAACTGTTATCTAGCTGAAAAGCAAGAAGCGATATCGCTCGCGCATAGAATTTTACTCCTCATGGCTCCAACACTTAATATCAAGACTGTCGTTGTAAGACTTCTATGCTCGCGTTCGATCCCCTTCTTGTATAGATTAAAAGCATTATGAAAACGACAGAGCTTAATCAATTTCTTGCGAGACTGGCGATCTAAGCTACTCCATGACCAAACACGCTGTTAGTGGGACTAGCTCCTCCGTTAAGTTATTAATATTATTTGTACTTCTGCGTTTTATAATTATTTGTACAATACCACAGGAGAAACTGTACATACAAATGCGCTTCGATCTCATTAGAAAATGAGAATATGTTCTAGAATAAAATTATGTTTTTTTTATTGCAAGTGTATATGTGAGTCACTTACCTGATCGGTCCTAGTATAGTATGTTATGCTGTTCCGTATACATGTATTGTATGTAGTTATGTTCAAGATTTTTGTTTACTCACCTCTTCCACCATTCCCCCTTTCAATGTACCCAATTGTTCGTGGACATACGACGTTGCTTTCTCCTTGTCCACAGTTGTCTTAGCTGCTATCATGTTGGCAAAAGCTGTAGCGGGTACAGAGGCAGTCGAAGACAGTATCTCTAACGATATAGTCACCTCGGACTCTGGTTCAAGTGTTAACAATTCCTGTGTACATGTAAAATAAATAAATTTCTTTTTTCGTTCCTCCATGAATTTCTGTACATTATCGCGTACCTGATTGGAATCTAAAAAGTATAGTTGCGACTTTTGCTGCCATTTTCTGTACGACGGATTTCGCTTTTCCCGAAGATGCGGTATAAAAGCAGCTCCTAGGATATAACTACTTTTTTCTACAACGTCTTTCCTTGTGTATATGTGTGATGGTTTTTGTGGTGTGAATACATATACTGGAACATGCAATATAATAGTACATATTGAACTGCCATTTTGTAATTTGCTTAAAAAACAGACAATGCAAGAGAAAATAAAATATTTTAAAGTTTGAATAAAAGGATATACAAACTTACAGGAGTTATCAGCGGTAAAAACAGCCATGTAAATAGACTTTGAATCAGCTGCAAGTGTTGTAACCCTCAAAGGAACACTCCATATTAACGTAAGGGACAAGGTATTCCAAACAGCAATGTGTTTTGCAGAAGTAGTTACCACTAGATGACAGGCTTCTTGATTTCCAAATTCGATCCGTCTAACATAATTACAGTCATAATGAGAATATATATATATATATATATATATATATATATATATATATATATCATCTGCATTATTTTTTTATTTTATAAAACTTACGTTATTGGTTCTTTGTATCGACTGTGAGTAAGACTACATTTAAATGTACAGGTATCAGGTGTCCACATTGTCACGCTAGAATCAAAACCAATACCAACTAATGAACCATCTATTGAGAATCCGGCGTCCGTTACGGGTAGATTTCTATAATCTCCTATACTATGACATTGCCAATGTTTTGCCTTCTCTGGAACATATATGATCTTGTAGTTTAATATTACTGTTCATGACAGCGTATTAAGAAAATATATAAGCTTTACATACTGTACATAGAGGTAGGCTCAACAAGATGCCACAATTTAAATTTCTTATCTCTGCCAGTTGTGATTGCTAGTATTCCATCATCGTCGAGTGTAGTTGGTTGAAACCGTAATGCATTGACTCCACCCTCGTGAGGAAGTTCAATAGACGTGTTCAATGAAAATCTGTTAAAGATATGTGTAATTTTATAATGGCTGAATTTTAAAAAATTAGCGCCGTATACTTACAACTGCTCTTTGACATTAAACATCCAAAATTTGAGTCTAACTTCTATACAAGATAAGTTATCGTTCCGTTCTTCGACAGTCGCCATCCAAGTACCGTCATCATTTAAAGCTATTTTCGTAACTTCTGTGTTTACAATGATTATACTACGCTCTTGAGTTAAAAAATTTTGCGCTGTAATATTTATCTGAAAAAACACCAATAATTAATATATTATATAAATTCGTTTTGTATTGAATAAATGAAGCATAGTAGAACTAACATTGTATAATAAACTTTTTGTATGAGTGTTATAAAACTGAACGTGTCCAGTGCGACTGTTTAAAACTAGGCAACCAGTACGTGGATCAACAATAAGACCAGCAGGGAACAAATCTTGTGAAGACAAGGCTACACCCCATGTAAAGTTCTGTATTACAGATGTCAATTTTCTCTGTGGGTTTACAACTACAATACCTGAAAATTCGAATGGGTATTAATATGAGCCACCCAGAAGAAATTGTGATAGGTTCAATATGAATTAATTTAAATACCATTGTCCAAAGTAGAAACGGCGACATATAAATTATCTGGAGCGATGGTAAGATGTTTTATAGGAGCTGGTAGCCGTGGGAGAAAAGATTTTTGTAGTGGATTTGCTAAAACCCATTTTACTAGTACACATTCTCCTCCCCCAGTGTACATATGGCCACCTACGATTTATATAAGATTATACAAATTTTTAATTGATTCAATAACTATTACAATTTTTATATTTACCTGATTTACTAAATGCTATTTCCGTTACTGGTAATGTGTGCCAATGATACACAGCTGTGTAAGGCCTTGTTTGGAACAAACTCTTCCATACCACTACACGACCGGTTGTATCTCCTGTGGCAACACATTCTTCTTCTGGATGTCCAGCAATACATGTTGGTATTCTACCAGTTTTGCCCGTTTTATGTCTGTGATTAAGAAATTTTTAAGAATTTCTTGTTCAAATCTGTTTCTTAAGTAGAAACATATTTTTTATTAAAATATATACATACAATTTATCTACAAGATTTCTGGCTGGATTTAGAATATGCAAATCTACATCATGAAGAATTGCTATTAGATTTTCTCCATGATTTCCAATTATATCAACATAATATTCTTGAGAATTAATTCTGTAATAATTGATGAAAGTATGTGATAATATATATATAAGAAAATGTATCATTGATATAATTTTACTTACGATAAACAGGTAGATTTTACACAAGCTCCACTATCCAAATCAAACAAAACTACATAGATCATGTTATTACATTTTGAAATATAAGTTATAAGCACCTGACTAAACTCATGTCCTGTGTAGCTTTTGTAATTTACAATGTGAAAAGTTTTAACTTTTGGTTCTTGTTCGAAGTTCAGTTTCTATACAAAAATAGAAATTCATTAATAAAATTGTAGAAACTTTGTATGACAAAGATGCAACTTCAGATTATTGAAAAATACATTTAATGTTCATACTAATTTCTTAGTGATAATGCCACTTTGACAACTCCAGAAATTCAGTTCTCCATTCTCTGTACAGGCGATAATGTGATTAAAATTTCCAGGATGTATAATTAAGCCAGTAATCCGATGACTTGCTGGCTCCAATTCCTTTACGAAGTCTCCGGTTTGTGTGCTGTATGCCCTCACGAAATGTTTCCATATTATATACAATATTCTGTAACAATAAGATCCTATGCTATTTGAATTGTGTTAATAATGATTTACTTAATGAGAGAATTCAAGGACATATTCTCAGTTAAATAAAAACCAGTTTTATACTCACAATACTTGCCTTCCTATAACTGATTAAGAAACAGTAATAAAAGGTTAACATTGTAATATGAATTAAAAGAAGACTTACTCTCCATCGTGAGAAAAGATTGGTCGATGATCAATTATGCTACCTCCACCTTTTCTCGTCAGAACTAAATCATCTACGTCTATAACTTCGATCGGTGCATCAGCACCTGATGTATTTAACTTCATATGCATTTTGACACTTGATTCGTCATGGACTAACGCGTTTAATGACTACACTTGGTATTATATACCCCATACATCAATAGTATATTCACGTACAACATACATGCACAAAAAATTTATATTTTGACAATTGCACGTGGTGTGCAACAAATAACCAAACTAAACGTCGACCACATGGTTTGGCTTGTCTTGTATTTGTATCCATAGACATCGACGAACTTCATGCGACATGGTGCAATCGTACATGAGAAAAATACCCGGTGTGATACAACTTCACACCAAAAGAACATTACAGTTTTCTTCTTACATACTGCAATTGATTTTTTTTCTGTATTTATTGAGTGCAATACAAACTTAAAAATTAGAATATAAGATTAGTGAAACATCTTTCTATTGTCGGTTGTGGAGATTTTAAAATGATTTCTGCTACTATATCCACAGACGAGTTGTAAGAATATAGGTTGAACACCTCATAATTTTCATAACCTAAGTCGACGACTTTACCGACCTCAAACTCGACTGATTCTAGCGACCTCTTCTCGTAAACAATAATTCAAAAACTATTCTTTTAGATAGATTAGTTAGCAAATTAACATTTTTCACCCAGGAGATCAAAGAGTGTAAGGATAAATTTAGTAGCAAATGGATTGGAAAAAAGTACTGTACGCAAGCGAAGTTCAAGTAAAGATTTTATTGAAATATAAGGAATCTGTACCAGACAGAACTAAAATTACCGTTGAATTTGGTACTACCGGGGTTCACATATCGTATATGCCTGCGTAATCGCTGAGTAATCTTCATTATTTTTTTTCCTCCCACGTGTGTATCATTATAAGTAGTCTGAATATTCTATAAGTACAGAAACAATATCGAAGGTACGCGCACAGTCTATCTCAAAAGTTCTAAAGCTAAAAAGGATCTCCTCTAAACCTGCAGTTGCGGTTTATTAAGTTTACACGTACAACTTAAAAGGGAGGGGGGTCACTTCGGTCTCTATTTACAATAACTGAATGGTCTAAGCTACGCGGTCCTCTCGCTTCGTTATCATAAAGTGTTTAAGTTTCTTGACTATGTACAATTTTTACAAGTATACCTTCCCGCCTCTCAAATATACAGCATTACATTACAACAATTTAAACGTGCATTCTGTTCCGCGCGGTTCACGTTCGCACGGAACTGCGACCTAAACGTACACAAAGAGCCCCATCATCGAAAATGATAAACCACTATTTCTCTTATCGCATTGCTGACAATCAATTGTACACACTATACAAAATATTTAAACTCGGTTTCATGGAATACTTCGTTTTTTCGTTTATTTTTTTTTTGTTTAAGATCAGCGCGATTCAAATACTTAAAAATCATAGGAGAAAAGTTTTCTTAACGGGACGCATTTGCATACACAGTCTAATAATACTATACTAAGAGAACGTAAAAATCTAAACACGAATTTTTTTGTTTATATTAGTTACAATAAATAAGCAACGTATATGTTCGATAAGTTTTACATGTACATTAATTAACTATATCACGGATTTTTTTACTGGTTCTGAATGTGCACGTGAACTGGGTACGGTGTGAAGTCGTTTAAAAATTAGAAACGATGCTCTCCGAGTTTACGGCGTCTGTTGTTTAGGTATTCCATAAGAGATTAGAATTCGGTTGTTGTACTCGGTTTTCTGTTCAAAGATGACCGTTCGAGGTAGGAACATCTATTTGGTGACACACTCGACAGACAACCCATCTATTAAATAAAATGGTTCTCTAGATATGCATAAAGATTCTTTGATACCGTTGGAATCGGATCGCGCGCAGCGTTCTTACTAATATTCTGTCTCTCGCTCTCTCTTTTTCATTCTCACACTCATTCAGTGTTTCACCGTGAAACACTTTATGCACGGTCAGACCCTTACATTCAACTGAGAACAGCCGACGGTATAAAAAAATGCAACAGCTAACATTAAATAACACAAAATCAATTCATAACAAACCCGGAAACTGATACAAAAACATGTTCACAATGGTTTACAAAGTCATTGCGTGCTATGCGAATCAACGAGCATGCACCCACATAAAACTTGTGATGCTATACAACAACCTGATGAAATCAATGAGCGTGTACGCCTCTAAACGAATCTAAAATCTACGAACGAATGATATACCCTTTTTGTGACGCGAGATTACTCACTAATAGAAAAGAAAAAAAATAAGAAAATTGAAATATTTATCAGTAAATACGATATAATATCATAATGCTGAGAAATACGTCATCAAGATAATAACGTTGATTTCTTTTTATATTCTTTGAAAAAATTCATTCTCACTTTCTCTCTCGTGTTCTCTTTCTCTCTTTTCTTGTTCCTTTCAAATTCGCTTCTACGAAGCAGTTTCGATTATTCTAAAAACGAATTAGAAAAATATTTCTTTCCAGATCTGTACTATTTACCATGGTAAAATTAGAAATTAATTTACTAATTTATACACTGTTTCCTCTGCAGAATTCTAATAGAAGCGGAAATGCAATTAATAAGAAAACGTATTTGCCCTTTCTAAATGTTCTTTTCAGATCTTTTTTAGTAGTCTATCAAGCGTTTGTTCTTTTTTCAACATACAAGTGTATATTACACGACGCGAACCATGATGTATCATTTCCATGAGAAATTGTCTCACAACTATTAGTCTCCATTGTTTGAAATCGCTGATTTACACTATCTTCAAGAATGCTCACGGGTATCGAAGTTGTCAAATCGAAACTATTTGCAGTTTCAGTCTGAACGACACAATACCGGCAACTAAGCAGTGAAACTTTTCAGTGAATATTATATATCTTCGATTCTTCGTGTAACCATGAAGTCCGTCCGTATTTTAGAAAAGTTTTAATCGCTTGGTACAGTCATATCCTCGGCTTAACACTCGACGTGTGAAAATAATTTATATGTACAAGTAGTTCAAATCTTAGTTCATATTATTATTATAACGTTCCTAGTCAAAGAACGTTAATAGATATCGCTTTTAGGATCCCTCTCCCGGAAGAATCCTTTTTCAGTCTTACACTCCCTGATGGTAACGGTTTTTAGATTCACCGTGACGTCCGTAATGAACACCTGATCGGCAACTGGATTCCTCGCGTGCCAGTAATCCGTACCAGGACTGGACAGAGGGACATACATGTCTGTCTTCGTGATTTCAGTTTGCTTCATACTCGATACGTTACTGTTGTTGGTGTTGTGATTGCTATTATTGTGATTGTTACTATGATTATGGTGTCCATTCACGACGGGCGTTAACCTGTTGTTGTTCGTGTAAGAGTCTGTGGGACTGGGCGATTTGTGACCGTTGGTGTCGACTGTCACAGCTCCGTTCGACTTCTCCAGTTTTTGTTCCGACAAATGCCTCTTTTTGGTAGGCTGCTCTAAAGGCGTGTCTATTCCAGGCGACAGAGGTGCTGGTGGTGCACGCGGCAGCGAGGGTGGAGGACCGTGAGGTACATCAGCTTCAGGGCGCTTTTTATCCTGTACTGCTGGAGCTGGTGTCGTCGGTACTGCGGGTAGCGGTTCCTCCGGCGTCGATTTTACGCTGGACGACGACGGCCTCCTACCATTAATTTTGTGACTCTGAAATGAATAAAGGACAACTTTAAAACCCTACTACGCCAGTGATTTTTATTAGAGTACGAACTTTCGCTAAGTAAAACTACTTAGAAATAAATTCGACAAATTATTACTCACGTGATAAGTAGGGGACGTAGGATTTAGAGGTAATAATCGAGGAATTTTATTTGGAGGCGGACTTCCACTGCCGCTACTAGGACTGCTGGTGGTGATAGTAACACCGATTTTCCCAGACTCCTTGCTGAGAACCTCGGCCTTCCTCTTCGTACCCGTTGGTTCCTTTCTTGGTAACAAAGGACTGTCTACACTGCTATTGGAACTATCTGAATCGACGCTGAACGCGGATGCCGATAATTCCGGAGCGATCGGCGATTCGTGTCCATCAAGGGAACTCGGAAGTGTATCTTCGTCGGGAGCAACGGGATTCAAGCGAGGAGCTGACGTGCTACCGGTAGTGGATTCATCTTGACTGTCTTCACCAACCCTTTCATCCCCGCCCGGCTCTTCCTCAACGACCAGATTAGCGAGAACTTGATCCTACGCGAACGAATATATACATTTAAAAATTTGTTATGACTACTTTCATTTAAATAACTATGTTTATGTAGGCATATGAATGTTTGTTTAGAGTATACGGAAAATCGTCATACATTGTATCTGGTGTCCCTCCGTCTAGGTCTTCTTGTTGCTACATCCCCACCTTTTTGACTTTCTTCGTATAATTCAATTAACCTGACGTCTAAAATATTCTCTTCCGGTTCCCACGTGTTGTATCTGAAAGGAGAAAGAAAGTTTTATTCTTGTTCCCTCTGAATCTAAAGCTATTCGTAAGTGAACCACTTTTATTCTCGACTTACTTTTTACTCCATCCTTTCCATTTTACGAAATACTCCACCTTTCCCTGCAAATATCAAACGATTTTTTAAAAAATTGAATGCATCTTAGTATTAATATTAAGCTAAAAGTTGCGCTACCGTTTGAGGAATTAATAACATTTGAGTTCGTTTACTATTCGTACTTTAGATCGGAAACAAAATCGAAAAAAGTGTCATTTTGATGCTGTAGTCGATAGTTGCATATTTTCAAATTCAAACGACCGTGTTTAGCTGTTGTATTTAAACGCAGACTATTGTATTGTCTTCTAGTAACTTTAATTCTGTAACATCATGCTTTAACAGTTATCGACAGTGTTTAGAATCCAGAAGGTTCTGAAAATTCGATTCAATTGCGCAGCGTGAATTTCTGTGCTCCGATCCGGTACACGCGTGACATAGATACAATCGCATCGGTATACGAGAACGCAGACAACTCCAATTTCTATGGGTACATAACCTATAAAACCGGCGGAATAAGAAAGGGTGGTCGGTGCCAGTCGTTGTTAAGCGACGACGTGTCAGAATCGAGCCGATCGCAAAGATCCGTTTCGCGCGTCTGCGTCAAACAGCGGATCTTCGAATCCATCTCTTCGCGTACGGTCGATAAAACGGGCGGCGTTGACTTCGGCGAGAGCCGCAGATACAGTTCACCTATTGGCCGTCGGCCAGCGAACGAAATCGTGCCGACCGGTCGCGGTGCGCAGTCAGTGTGACAGTTGAAAAACAATGACATAACCGTGCAGGTATAGGACAGATTGGTTTATCACGCATGAGCCGGCCGCAGCTGAGATGTATCTCACGTGTTCTACATTGACTTGCAACGTGTCGGCATCGTTACAGCGAAAATTGCTGGCACACGATACTTACACCGATTCTTTAAAAAATCTGCTCCGATCGTCTCAAACATCTTTAATCCTAATTTCCAAAATTTTGCGTTCAGTTCAGGACACCGTTGCGCGAGTTAGATTGACTGATTATTCTTAGCGACATTTAGGAGATTGGAAGACTCGAATAATAAGAATTCTTAAACTTTAAGGAAATATATTGCATCAGGAAAAGCACATCTGTTCGTATTCGACGAGAAATATCGGGAAGCATCGTATACGGTAGAAATCGCTACGGGAGGGGCAGAAATGTTGGGACGATAGATGGGAAAGAGAAAGAGATCGCGTAGAGGGGACGAAGTGGCAACGGCGCATAGACAAACAGAATCCGTGTTGTGGCGCTACCTGACGGTGACGGTTTGCATTACTTTTACTTACCCGCTTTTCCCTCTTCTTCGTAATCCGTTCCGCAGCATAAACTCTGTCACCCAGATCCATGTTTTTTTCAATCCTTGCACGTTAGACGTATGTAAGATCCGTTGGTATATTCGTTGAAAGAGTGATGTATGTCACTAACAAACAGCACAGAGCAATGTAACAACATATGTACCGACACTGGATCGGCCACGATACTTCAAAATCGTGATGACACAAGTAAACACACTGGAAACGAACCGTTGTTTCACAGAATGGGAACGCAGGCTCCGATTTCACTGAACAGAATTAGGAACAACACTATTGTCGTTTCATCGACGACGGTGTTGCACGCATGCAATACGTTGACCACGTGTTTTTCGAAGGGGCGATCAATTCGATCGCATCCTCGACGTGTGGAACATTTTCAATGAGGATCATGTGAAACGAAACACGGCACGTGTTGTCTCGTATACGAGAATACTCGGCATCGCTCGATGTTTTCCGCACTGATCGGTGTCGACCGACGGTGATTAGAGTGGCTGCTATTTCAGCAGCGAGGCGGCAATGCGGCCGATGTTTTTTGAAAGGTCAGTAGTCGCGGTAAGACCGGCGAACACGAGCGAAGTCGGCGTACACGCACGTCCCATCGGGAAGGGAATTTCAGGCGGCACAGTTTGCGCGCCGCGAGTTCTTCACTCGTGTGTTCACCGCACAATAATCCCGCGTACGATTATAGTCGAGTACAAGGGCCGTTCGACTGCAGTTTCGTCTGTTTTCGGATTCGTGCGAGGAGTTGGTGTCTGTGTTGCCGGCCAACACGTTTTCTGCTTCTGCTGGTGCTGCTGCTCCCTTCGTGCGAGATCGGGGCTCGTGACGTCAGCGATTCCCCCTCACCTCGTAAACACCAAACATGGCCGTCGTACGGATATACGCTGGTCGAGTGCGTCCCAAGCTGATGGTGAAAACTAACGTCGATACAGCCACTAGAAACCCTTGGAACCGCGGAAGATGCGCGAGAAGACGTTTCCAATTCTCGTAATTATCAGACAGCTTCTATGTATGACAATATTCCAAAACTGGAGCGATCGACTCGTAGCGTCTAGCACATTCTGCGGATCGAGGCCGACTAGAGCCGAGGTCTGCCGAACTCCCCTTGCAAGCTTAGTGGACTCGCCCGACCCGCTCGAGGTTAGGAGAGGAGGGGGTAACAGTAGAGAAAGAGCACTAAAGGGGGAGGCAGAAGCTCTCAACGGTACGTGCGCCGCACACGAGAAGGAGAGAGAAGTACTGGGAGTGGGAGAGAGAAAGAGAGATGGAAGGCAAAAGAAGGAGAGTGTGATTGAGTGACCGAGGACGAGAAGGGTAGGGAGAAGAGGGAGAGAAGAGCAAGCGCAATGGAGGTAGAAAAGAGAGACGGCACGACCAGGAGCGCCGTCCTCGGAACAAGAAAGCTGCCTGCCTGCTTGCCTGCCTGCCTGACTGCCGCCTGCCTGCTAGCCAGCCACCCCAAGTTCCCTTCTAGGTACGTGTATGCGTGTATTTGTGTGCGAGAGCAGTCGATGCGACGTTGCCAACTCTATTTCGTCGATAGCATCGCACCAAATGTCACTGGCGTACTACCGATAAATTCCAGAATTCACTACGCCGCTCTATCGTTCACGATATATCGTCACAATCAAAACCACGATCGATCCATGCGTATCGGCACGAACGAACACACAGTCTTATCCACAGCGTCCTGCGAATCGGTGTGTACCGCTTTTGATGTGCATTCGCGCCCACGATCTGGCAACACTGTATCCTCTTGCGACGTACTGTCACACACTAGACATCACACTACCGCACGGCATCGGCTGCCGCATACGATGCTTTTACAGTAAACAAGACGCTCGATAGAGATTATTCGACGCGATCACGAACACGGTATTACGATAATACACGGTGTATCGAACAGGAACGACGCGGAATGGAGCGCGTCGCAGTAATCGGGCGGCGCTCCTCTCGTGAAAACGTGTGCAACCTCAACGGATCCCGAAACGAGAGTGTCCTCTCCCGTGCTGACGAACACACAGGGAGAGCGGTCGGGCGAAGGAAAAGGAGAGGGATAGAAAAGGAGTGAGAGAGCCAGATGGTGAGCTTGCTCTTCTCCGTCCTTCGGCGTAAATAGCAGGATAAAAAAGCCACGACGGTGGCGCCCGATTGGTGGGATTCTCGAGGCACTACCAACGCTCCGAACCACGCTCCCCGAGTCGACCAATCGGCGACTGGCACGGCCCACGTCGGTTCCCCTCGACTCGTCGAGAAGGCGGGATTACGGACACAGTCGTCGGTCGACGGTTCGGTTCGAGGTCCCCATCGCCGTGCCGCGCGCGTCCCTGCATTCCCCTCGACGCGAGCCTTTCCGTTTTGCCGCAACTTTCCCCCTCTGTGTGTTAAAACAGAGACAGACTCACTCTCTCCCCCTTTACCATCGCTCTTCCCCTCGTGTAGCGAACCCGAATAGCGGAGCGCTACCGTGGCACTGGTCTCTCCGTCACGTCTCCTTCTCTCTCTTTCTCCTGAACGCCCACGGGTGTGTAAAGTCATATACACTGTGTATGCGAGCGTAGGGCGGGCACATGGGTGAGGGGAGCGAGCGGTGAGTGTATATATGTACTTTATACATAGGAGCGCACATCGTCACAGCCATTTCCCCTCTCCGTACCCGCGTCGGCGGTGGCCGACCACCGTCGGTATTGAAATATCCTGGCCCTGGAGAGCCAAGTCGTGCGGCGATGCCGCTTCTCTTTATAACCACTACGCTGTGCACTGAGACCGATCTTCCTCTCCCTTTGCTTTTCCCCACCCTTCCTCGTTGCATGCACCCTTCCCCTTTCTCCGTTTCTTTATCTACGTTTTCCGCCCTTCTCCCTCCCCCTCTTCCTCCTCCTCCTCCCTTCTTCCTTTACCCCTTACACGTAGCGCTTCGCGATCCGTCTCTCTTTCCCGATGTGCCCTTGCTCGGACGGTTCGGTACGGAATAGAAGTTGCGTACCCTCTTCCGAGAGAGTTTCTACTCCTCGTCCTCTCTCTTTTTCATCCGACCGGAGAGTCTCTCGCCTCCCTTTAAAGTGCAATCAGTTGTCGCTCGAAACGCTGCGCAACCCTACGGCCGCCGCACAAAAGCAAAAATGCGAGTGTGCGTAGCGCGCCGTTCGGTTTCTCGGTCCGCGCGCGACATTGCGCAACCATGGAATATACAAAGCCAATGTAGATGGCGTGCCACGGGTACGCAGCTTATGGCAGGTCCCCTCCTTTTCCTTCTTTTCCCCGCATAAGTAATGCCCTCCTTTGTTCTTCGTCGTCATCGTTGCTGCTGCATTTCGCGCCTCCAAAGTAACCTCCTTGATCTCTTTTCTATGTGTGCCTCTAGGGCTCCTTGGTCTTCGGCCGATGCATAACTGAAAGTTTCACAGCTCCGACCCAAATTTGCAAACGTAACACTCGGATTAACATAACGATGTACATTCCGCGATTTTATCGCTTCGATTCAGTTGCATCCTTCAACGCATTAGAAGCAAAGTCGACGTTTCATAGATCCATCCATCGGGGAATACAAAGCATACAGTAATCGTGAATAGATACTGTACTAAGACCGTTTCAGGTTTAGAATACGATATCTCTTACGCAATGCAAATATTAGCTGCATTCGTATTATCTTTCGTTACCGTGATTAAAGCTTTAATCACGCTACCAGCGGAAGTTCCGCGAAATCAATTGAGTTGCCACTCTTCGGACATATTGAATACGGTGCATCGATATCATAGATCAATCGGGTGCGTGCTCATCTTGAAAGAACAACGTTCTATGGCTCGCAAACGTTGCACAAATTCGGTCGTACGCTCGAAATGCAGAAGACGAACGGAGCCGTTTCTGTAGCCTAAGTAAGTAGATATGACTGTATTAAACAAATAAGAGGCAATCGGTTAGTTTTGGTATAACCTAACAAAATAGATAGTTTCCTTTGGATATGGCCACTATCTACCAGTTGAACGAGCGTCTCGGTTTTGCTGGCACCTTTTGACAAAGATTTCCATTGCCTCCTGGCATAATCGTAGCTCTATTTCTGCGATAATTGTTGTCTTTCGTTTCCTGAATGCACGCTTGTGCTCGTCGCGCGCAATTTATGCAACATCACGCAATTCTCTTTCAGCAGCTACAGTTAATTCGCTGCCCTCATAACATAACTGCGCACGTGACAAACGTCACTTGACAAAATCTATAGTCAGAAAAATGGCGGCAGTTTTACATTGGCTGCCTCTTATGGTTAATGCATCTTTTACATACGTAGCGTCGAGCGGGAGAACGGTTGCAGTGTAGTGACCAAGAGATGGCGGCGAGCTAATTAACTGTGTAAGAGTTCGATAAGCAAGGGCGAGCATGCATGAAACGGTAGCGCAAGAGACCGAAAGATACCGGGGAACGATGAGGCCACTGATTCGTGTTTCTAATTATGCGGGCCGTCCATCGCGGACGTGGTTACGTCGGAAGCAGGGCGTGGCGCCTTTAACGTGGACCCAAATTGAATGCTACGTCGTTTATCCACCGAAACTTCGCTATCGAGAATCGGAACCACTCCCGTAGCGCATGGCATTCTCTTGTGGATCCCTAGAATGCCGTGCATCTGTACCGTGCCAGCTACACGAGCTATCCGATTCCTCGAACCCATCTCTCGTGTTTGAGGTTAAAAAGACAGTTCACAGGTTATGACATCGTGTAGATTCGTGATCAGTATTAGCGAAGAATGCGTAACCTTTGGATATAAACCTGGTACCGACATTTTAGGTATGTGGAGCATCAATTCTCTATTGCGGATCTTTCGCGATATAACGAACATGGTAATGAAGCAATTTAGGTTACCGTGGACATTGCATTTAAATTACACAAATATCTCCGATCAAAGTAAGACGAGATTTCTAGAAACCACGAGAATAAGACAATTAGGAACATGAGGAATTCGTCTTCACCGTTAATAGGTTAAGTGCAGCATCGGGAATATTGTTCCAAATGTAACGAAATTTATCGATCAGAAACGTCGGGGAATTGATCCCAGTATAACCTCAATAACGTCAGCGTGGGCCACATATTTCTAATGTCCCAATCTCGATGTTTATCCATATGCGATAAATCGTTTTGTAATGTAGCAAACGAGTGTACGGGCTAAGTCTATAAACCAGTTTTTTTTTTCTAAACGAAGGGTCGTAATACTGTTTGACAAGATGACAATCGTATAGTCCATTTAAAATTGTTCAGTGTTATAACAACGGAACAATCGATACCAGTGCGCAGCGGTGCGCGCAATATGTATCGAATATATCGCTCCTAGATCTCCATCTAACAACAAGCGAGAATCGAAATGCCTGTATCGAATTGCAATGGTCGTTCCAACGGTCATTACTGCCGTAGTTTGTGCGGCTGCGTGTCGCGTTGCTAGTGTAAATGTTACGGTGAACAATTTGTTTATGATAGACACGCGTGTTAATGAAGAAGTTGGCGGCAAGCGTACGCGTTCGATCACGTGAAAGAGTGTGTGGCAAGTGGGGAACGTTCGAGCTATTCGGTCGTAGCACGCGGTGCCTCGGAGAGACCAGCAGTCGAGTTCGCGCAGCTTCTAGATTGGAAAAAGTGACCATTTAATATCTCCGGAACTAATAGCGATATCGACGTAAAACTTTCCATGTATTGTTCCTTATCATGTTTCATGCTTATTTATTCAAGTCTCGTCCCGAATCAGCGAGCGCTTTTCGAGATAATTTAAATTTTTCCTCGGGGCGGTGGAGACATCTCCGATCGCGTTTTCGAGTTGTACGCGGTAGATATTTGGATGAAATGTATGTTAATATTCTGTAAACGAATAATTATTATCATTTCTCCTGAAAAACGGTAAAATTTGCATTGGAAATAATTTTATTAACACGTTCCGAAGTTCTTCTCCATTATCCGCCATTATTCTCGGTTGCTTCTATTCTAGGACGCCATTTTGGACAATTACAGGCAACTTAATTCATATTGCAGGCGATTTCGAAAGTTTTCATTAAGCGCTTCGTTCGATCGTTTCATTTGGTGCGGCACGCGAGTTATCGACTTTTTCCATGTCCATGTGCATTTCGTAATTTGCAATTACATCGCGGATGCATTATTGCCACATGCACGCCGATGCCGGGAACTAAATCTAATGGAACAAAAGGTTATATTGAGTTATTGTTCTCATTATACATATAGAAAAGATCTATATTTGTATGGAAAGTTAGCATTCCACCGATAACGGTAAAATATTAATTACGCGCCGACCATTTATAACTGCGATATACTACGTACTTACGGGAAGAAATAATAATCCATGTGATCTGTTTCTAGGATCTCTGAAATATGCAGAGGCTCCTCGCGTGCTTCTTCTATTTTTTTCTTATTTCCCCTCGGTTTTGATCTCGTTCATTAAAACGCAAACGTTTCTTCACCGAAAGCAGATTGGTACTTGATATGTTTAAATATACTTGGCGGATCAACGATGACCCAGATGTGTCTTACTATATAAAGCAATTATCCATGTTGCCATTTCGATGTGTCGGTACATCATCTCGATTAATTTTCGGAAAGATATCCATCAGTTTTCTCTTCGGAAACTATAAATTTTTAAGCACGATCGCACGTTCGTTCGCCAGGAAAAAAAATTTTCGAATTTCGATTTTAGCATCATCGCGTCCACCGATTTTCACGTTATTTTCAGAATAGCGTAATGTTACGTCAGCGATGACCAGTCACAGATTGCGGAGAAATATAATTGATTTCCGAGGTTTTCGAAGTTTTTACGTTTAAGCCTTCAAGCGTATCTTTATTAGTCCTAACGAACCGAGGGGACGAGTTTCTTTCTTCGTTCGACAACAATCGCGGCCGTCAACGCGGCAACTTGCAAGCGTTTAATCAACAAATTCGGATAAAGTTTTTTATACAAAACTGTAGACCATTCTTTACTGTCCTAAATATTTCTGTTGTTTTGTAAGGATCTCGTTCGCGGAAAGGTCGGTCTTCAGTCCAAACGGTAAAAACCGCCGAGCAATTGTGAAACCTTGGAAACAGCTTCTCAAAGCAAGAATCGCAGCCGTACGCTGTACATAAGAAGGATTTAGTACCAATTCGTTCCCGGGCCTCGATTATCCAACGAATCCCGATTTAACCGGACCGCCTCGGTCCCGATTAAGTCGTTTAATCGGGCTCTCCCGGCGCACTTCCATCGAAACAATACACACGCGCGCGCATTTTGCAGTCAAAGGGAACCTCATTAAATCTCTTCCTGCCGGGGCGTACAAAGCGTACTGAAAGTTTTTTTTGTCCCTCTCCGCGGCGCAGCGTATTAAAACGTTTCAATACCATCTGGTGGAAGTGCAACGGCCGGGGACTCGTGCAATAATTTTGGATGGAATCGTAATGGCAAACGCGCAAATGAAGATGTTCCCGTTAGTCTGCCGCGCGAGGATTAACTCATTCAAATGTTTTAATTAGCGCGGCCCAACAATGTATGCTTTGCTTTCACGTCGAACGAAAGCTTCGAGTCACAAAACGGATAGTTTAAAACATAGGTGAATGAACGGAAATCATTAAAATTGTACAAACTCAAAGGTGGCACGGAAAGTGATGCTCCATTTTCAACGTCAATAATATAGTTCCATTAGAATATAACTTGATTACGGATAGTAGAGAGTACTGCGCCGTTTCAAAGCCTGAAGAGTCTTTCAATCTTTGAAAAATTGAAATTGCATTTCTGTTCGGTAAAGCAGTAGTTCAACTTAATAGCTACCGTGGATAACACGAATAAATGAACACAGTAGAAACCTTTGTAATCTTTTTGAAAGTACTGTGTTGCGTTTCAGGTACTTTGGGAACCCCGCCTGGATGAACCTAACAAAATCCTATAATCGCATGCTGAGAAACCGGACACAGAACCCCTAGTCTTAGGTAAGGCGCTTTTCCTTTCCTACTCATTTTCCAGTCTGGCGTGTGCAGCTGCTGCATAAAATTCCGCTAATGTTGTTTGAAAACCTTTCAGGGCCTGCCCGAGAACCGCGTTAAGAAGACGCCGTGAAAAATTCTGCTTGCCACCGAATGGTGCCATTTTGAATCTCCTAATTAAGATATCCCACCTCGAGCGAGCGGACCCGAACTCCTTACGATTAAAACCACCGATAAGGACACACCGGGGGCCGATGGTAGCGCAGGGCTCCCTTCTCGCTTGCCGCGGTCGCGTGCATCGTAGGAGCATAAACTGCTAATAATATAACATAAAAACGTCTCGGGACTTGTTAGCGAAGGGTCGCGCCTCGGTAACGAGCCATTTCGCCGTGAACATAACGCGACCCCCTGTTTCGTTTCAGGTGGTATCTGGATCGCGATAGGCGGTCAGGGTTCGCCGTGTGATCGAGTGGCGCCGGTTTGGCAGCGATTCGTCAAGTACGCGCGCAGACACCCGGTAGACGAGCACCTACCCACGTAAGTTCGATTATTAATTCAGCGGCGCGGCGCAGAGGCTTGGCGCAATGCACCGAGCTCTTTATACGGAGCGGCGAGCCGCTCTTCGTGCGAGAGTGTCCGTGCACCGTCCGTGCACAAGCGAGAGAGACGGGAGTCGATGTGTGCGAGGCGTGTGCACGCGCGACGACGGCGACTCGCCGCGATGTTACAACCGAACGACCGAGTGTACGTCGCCGCGTTATCGGGCCCGTGTTATCGCGCAAACTCCTCTCACGGCGCTTAAACGAGCCTCACTGCCTCGCGTGGATCCGCTCCGCGCCGCGCCGCTTCGCTTTGCTTTGCTTCCTTTGCTTTGCTTTGCCTGGCTCTCCCACGTACGCTGAAAATCCTCTAAGCAGCGTCTGCTGATTAGCCGACAAGAATCGTCTTCTTCTGTTTCGTTCGTCCCTCTGCTACCCCGAACTTCAGACACGGAGTCTCAGTTGCTCGGAAATGATTTCTATCCAATTTTCCACCACATGTCTATCCTTTTCGTTCAGTTTACTAGTCTATAAAATAGTGTCCGAAAGGCTGAATTCGCCTAAACATCCGTTGTAGACATGAAGTCTCAGTTGAAAGAAGATCAAAGAAAGAATAGACGTGTTGTGGTACCTCAGTTAGTTTTGACATTATAGGTGAAAATGATGCGCAATCTCATTATAACATGAATATGTTCAAACGTGTTTCGTTGACCGTTGCGTTTTGCAGGTAAAATTTCAATTATATAACTTGAGCGTGAGCCATTAGTGAAATAACCATATTGGATTTTCCGCCCAGGTCAATTTAGTGCTGTACTATAGGACGAAACACGGTACAATGCTTTAGCAAAAGTGAGGTTTTCTTTACATCTAATAATTATTATCGTAAGCTTGCGAATGTGGTAAGTTACACTGTATTAGCCGTTGAACGCAGTCGTTCATCTTACCGTAAGAACAAACTTACAGTAGTAATGCACTATTACCTCATTCGATTTTGAAGAAGATACTACCGAGATTTCTGCGAACTTACGGAAAATCTGAGATCTCGGACACCATATTTACGGCACTTGTAGCGAAAGAGGAGGTTATAGTAATCAAGGTCTGAAATTTGTTGAAAGACAGCTTCAGCTATCGCCAGTAATGATACCAAAGTACACGCAAAGCGCAGACGATTCAGGATGATAGATGTTGCGTTCCTGATTGGTTCGGAGGGTCATTAAAAACTCCAGGAATAATAATAGGCGGTCATTAGTACTGTAGTTAGGTTTTTATCACAATAAATTCTCTCTCTCTCTCTCTTTCTCTCTAATTGAGCATTAACATACCTACTTGGACAACAAGCGTTTTAAACGAGTCGAACGTTGATTACAGAACTAGGTGAAAGACAGGCAGAAATTATAATGAGATGCCGATTAACTAACCATTTGAATATTTCCTCGTTTTTCCGTTGCTCAAAAACCAACGGTGCCTACCTTTTGCATAACGCGATCTTTTCAATAGTCAAAGTACCGTTTTTATGCATTTGCGTTAAATATATACATCTTCCTTCCCTTAATAAATACAGCAGAAGAAGAAACAAGTTTCCGCTCGTCCAGATTCCCTAAATCGAGCTATGCAAATGCAAACGTGGTCTCTCAGCCGCAATCCCGTAATCTTAACGTTTTCATACATAGTATAGTTATCTGTAATAAGTGTTGAAGAACGCGAATTAAGCTCATCGGTTATCTCCATTTCTATACACACGACATTCAATGGAAAGGCGTTTCCATCGCTTCGTTAACAATTTAGATATCGTGTTTCATCAATTATGCGGGCAGCGAAGTTTATAATATCTTTACGAGGAGATGACTCTCAAGCTTCCATTGTTTCGGCAACGTTAGCAGATAGCAACTACAATACAATTAAATAATGGCTAAATAATAGCTGAGGAAAGGAAGTTGATTACGACTGGATCGGAAGCAAATATTTCAAATTCAATGGAGTTCGTGTCCACGCGTGGCATAAAAATTTTTGCGTAAGCGGCTAGAGGTTCGAGACGGCTTTCGGGTGGCACCTGAAATTTACGAATGTCGAAAACGGCTGCTGGCTGGCAGTTAGCCGCGCGCGGTGACGCGTGGGAGGAAGCCCGAGGACGTTCCTTTTTGTTGTACGAAGAATGTCGCGTGAGCGCGCACACGCATGTTCCGTTTGTGATTGTGCTGGCGCGCGCGACTGTGTGCACGATAAATAGAGAAAATGTGCGGCGACGCGCGATAAATACCGTTCGGTCGTATCAGCGTCGAAGTGACGGCGCACTTGCTCGATTTTGAAGTAGGTACACGATCCATCAGAAGCTCTTTCGTATTCGCTGATATTATCGTGATAGCCTTTACCCGGGCTAGTTGGATTTTGCATGTAACAGGAAACGTCGCTTGCACTTTAGTACGCTCATGAATTTCCATCCCAAGTTCCCTCTTCGGTGCCATTTCCGAGTCCGCAGTGTTTCCATTTTGTCGACCCTTGCGTAGCTCTTTGGCAATCTTTGCGTCGTTGCACCTACTTTAGAATACGCCAATTTCATTTCTACAGATTAAATCGATTCATTAATTTTCGGTAAGTCCGCGTCCTTTCGAATTTTGCTCCACCGGGCTATTTTGGAGTCGTCTGCGTTCCCATTTTCCCAAGTCTAACCGTTTCTTCGATAACGATTGTCTCATTAATAATTTCTCCGAATAAGTTATTTTTGCAGAGAAAATTCATTCGCCGGTCTCCCGTACGTGTAATCTCGTCTCCATTTTCTTGTTTCGTTCCATATCGAAAGCGTCTCCATTTTGTGTTGCACGATGTTTGGACGTGCATCGAATGTTTCGTGTTTCGTCTTAGCCGAAATGAAGACTATTTTGTCATTTTCCACAAGACATCGCTTTGGAGACGATTAAGAATTCATGCCACAATTGTCGGACTCTTATTGCTGATCTATCGCGATGAATTCGCAGAAGCGCTCGCAGTAAAAAATAGTATCGATCATAGCCGATCTACCTACGTATACATCCGACATTCACCTAATTACCACGATCGTTATTCCATTGCCGAATAGATAGATATTCGTGTAATTCTCGGATTGGCGAGCGCCAATTGATGCAGGCCGCCGTTTCTGATCCGATCCGTGCGTTTCCATCGAGTCGCTGATTAATTCCATCCACGTACAGCCGATTCACGATGGCAGCCAGTAATTAGATAGCCAAACCATTTGGAATTTGCGTAATAACTAAAATCTATAACCCGTTTCGTTAGTCCGAGAAACAACCGAATAAAACTGCTCTGCTTTCTAAAGTAAGCGATCTATCGTCGAAATTAATAGTAATCCAACTAGCCGCGGTCGTTCGCTAGTTCCCTATCTTATTCCTTACGCATAAAGCGTGTTTATTGGCTAGGAGTAATTTCGATCGATCCGACCAATGAATTATCGTCGATGATTAGATGAAGTGTCAATTAGACGAGTGAAACGGTCGCAAATTATATGTGTCCGTGCCGCGGCCACGAGGTTTTCTTGCTCCCTTCTTGGAAGCGAGGTCCGCTCGGCTCGTCTCAGGTACGTTCTGGCGAAGCCAGAGGCGGCCTACGACTTGTTGCTTGATTTTCAGCCTGGCCGGGTGGGTCCTACCATTTTGTTAGCTGGCAGGTTCTGGGGCCTTCCCTCGGAACACGTCCCAGCACGAATACGGCAGACCGGCTTCACGCTGCACCTATATTTCCTGTCGCTTCGACTCGGTCTACTCTCCACCCCCATTTTCTACGCTATTCAGAATCCCCCCTCTGGCTACGTGCATCGAAATTCATTGTATCGGCCAATCAGTACGGCGGTCCACGCTTAGAAATCAATAGAAACTGCGAAAAGAGAACGGGTTTCACTCTGTCCCCCGGATTTCTTGGACAGCGTGTCGCCAGAACGCAGATTCGACACGAATTTCATCACTCTTTCGCATTGGTTAGCACAGACTCGAGTCGCGGGGAAATTCGCTCGCTCTGTTAAAAACCTTCAACGACTTCCCAACTTTAGTTACGCAGTTCTTTCAGCTGGAAATCTTCAATTTTTAGAACAGGGTTTCATTCATCTAAGGTTAAATATTCCTACGTCTTATGTCTGCAAGATCTCCTCACGTTCTAGTGTCCAGATTTTCAGACAGTTTGTAAATCGAGCTATCTTTACGTCGAACTCTTCGCTTTTCCATCTTTCAAAACTCGGTGGTTTCGTTCACGCATTGAGACATCGCGAAGTACGAATATTTCGCCTGTTACAAGTAATGATCGGTTATAGAAACGCAGTCGCTTCTTTATTCTGTTGCTGCATTGAATAAATTCGCTCGTTGCAAAATGCCCGAGCTAGTATTCCACACGGTTCGCCGAATCGAGTTTTCTATTCCTGAAATCCTTATTTATAGGGAATTGCAGGCTCCGAGTAGCCACTTTTGGTATTCTAATTCAATCTGCATAAGGTAAACGACCTTCTTATCAACCACGCAACCGCGCGACTGTTTTATAAGCATTAGATTCGCCGTAAGGTAACATCGGCGTGCCTACCGGGATTGATAACGACAAGAGATTGATAATATCTAGATTAAACGGAAGCAGTCCGCGTTACACAACACGGCAGATTGCCGATACATCGAAGGTATCGCAATTCGACATTGGAAACGATTCGCGCCAACGTAAAATCTTGGTACGATGCGTGGATATTTGAAACAAGGTTGGTGGAAGAATTTCTCAACTTTGTCTCGTTATCGAAGCAGGATACGGTTACTAAATATACTAAATATTCTAAGTTTGCTGTTCGGTTAACTTAACATCGCAAACTTGTGACAAACGTGCGAAGTGTCGGGGCAGAATATATTACACGAGAATATGCTGAGAAGGAGAAGGAAGTTACGACGGTGAAATAATGGATCGGGAATAATCACGAGCGAAGTTACAGAACGCGAGTCGCGAAACGCGCGATCTCGCACGCTCGCGTCCGCTCGCGATTGATAAAACCGCGCGCGGGCTTTCTACGTCTTAAATTTCACGTATCCTAGCGCACAGTGGCCGTGGCGGTCTTTACGGGCCGTTCTATTTTCGATTTCGAGCCGTAAACCCGCGTAAATCCGCCACACCCTCCTTTTGTTCGCGGACAGAAACCGCGGCGCGCGTTGATTTACGTCCTCCTTAAACACAAACAGGTCCTCGGTTAAGCGCGATTAATCGATCCAACCGCTCGTTAAAGCCTACCCGATCTCTCCTTGGGATCCAGAGAATCGGGCCTCGATCTGTACGCCTCGATAATTCACGATCTCTTACCCTCGGCAATTCTTTCGTCCGACGATCCAATTTTCTCGATTATCCGTATTCTGCTCGGTCGTGGATCGTCGGGGAACGATATTTTCCGGAAAAGTATCGATAATAACGCGGAGAAGTCGATATTTCGCGAGGCTGCGACGCTCCGACCCTCTTCCCAGAAAATCGTCGTAACTCGAGCGCGGTTCGTCCGATCGCGATCAAATTCGAAACTTAGGACGGCGAAATGGTAAGGAATCGGACGCAGAAAGAATTATTCCGATATCTTGAACGGGAGCCGAGATACGAAAGGTCGGTTTTCGATCTGCGCGTGGACGCACGGAATCGCGTACCGTGTCTGCGCAGGTTGCCTGCCTCTCTCGAGCCCAGTGGAACTTTCCATGACACGAGACCCGACGACCTCGACGTTAGTATCGATATCTCGAGGTGAGATCATCGGTGTTCGATCGATTCTCGCAAGCCGCCTGCTTTTCGCGAATTAGGCTGTTCACTTTCTTGGAAACTCGGTTTAACGAACCGTACGCTCTCGACGATTTAAACAGAGCAAAGCAGGCCGCGTACGACGCTCGCTGTCCTCTTTTCGAATTCCGATGTCTCTTCGAGTTCTTCCGCAACGCTGAACCCTTCCATTCATTCGCCATATAATTGCACATGGTGTCAGCAATTGTTGTGTCCATTCAGACGCAAAATACCATCGGTCTTCGTCACTTTTTCTGATCGAAATGCGCGCGTATTCTCGTTAGGCGATTTGATTTCTCATCGCTGGCGCGTGAATTCAAGTTCGTAGACACGAATCCACTGCAATCAGGCACATTGAAAGTAAACTTCTGGAAGTATGCAGAAGCTTTTAAATATTTCTATCCGGGGATTCGTCTTCTCTGCAACTCTAAAGGTAGAAATGTACTAATGTCGCGTCACGTGAAATCATGCGACGTTCGAAGGGTACGAGTCTGTGTATTTCTATTGCTTCGAGTCTCTTAGAAACAGATCGTGATATCATGCGTGGATTGAATTTCACGTCATTGTACGTAGAAATATAGGTATTAATGTCACGTCACGTGAAATCATAGGAAAAATAACACGTGAAATCAGTCCATGCTTGTTAGTATACGAACAGCGTGACGCGATCATGATCTGTTCTCAACAGATTTAACAATAGAAATACGGAGGCTCGCGTCCTCTGAATATCACATGATTTTACGTTATTTTTCCTATAATTTCACGCGATTTCACGCGACTGTAATCTGTTTCTACGTTAAAAGTTCGACAACGACCTGCAGTTCGCAGTGAAATACTAAATCCTCGACGTATCTCTTAGCAAATCTCGTCACTGCTGATCTCCAGCTCCTTTCAGCTCCGAAATCTCGCAAATTAATTCGTGAAAGTAGAAAAGACAGGCGAACGATTCTACTTCTTTTATTCTTCACTGAGAACGGCCTTTCTTCTCGGCTCCGACATTTCGCAAACGGACCTACTGATCCGTTGATAACATTGATCTCCGCGCAGAGATTCAGAGTTCGGCGATTGGTATCGCGGCGTCGAGGGCATAGGAGCAGCTCGTTTCCCCATAGAATTACGAAGACCAATCGGCGTCTCTCACGGCTCGCCGTTTCCGCTCGAGGCACCGGCCGGCTTCTTCTCTCCGCTTCTCGCTCCTCTCTTTTCTCCGTTCCGCGGCCGCCTCGCGTTTATGAGACCACCGCGCCGATGCGATTCCGTCGTGCTCGCCTCTTTGGCCGCGTACGCTGGAGAGAGGAACCTGTTTCGGACGCGTTACCGCTACCACCGAATTAACGCCGCCCGATTCCCGAAATCCCGTCGTGCATCGTTCGATCCGCGGTCTTCGGGTTCTCCGACCCCGGCCTTTCATCCCCGACGGGTCCGCTCGAGACAGCTTCGTTCGCCGGATACCTGCCGCGTAGCGTGAACGAGTCTCCTCCCTTTGACAGTCGAAAAACGCAACCCTTCCGGGAGGCGACGTTGCAAAATCGCGGCTTCCAAATAGAGGAGATAGCCGAGAGAGAAGGAGGGAGCGAGAGTGAGAGAGGGAGAGAGAGAAAGAGAGAGTGATCGAGAGAGAAGGAGACAGAGAGAGGAAGTGTGATAGACTGAAAGAGAAGTCGGGAGAGAGAAGGAGATAGGCTCGGAGACAGAAAGCAAAAGAGAAGAGAGAGAGAGAGAGAGAGAGAGAGAGAGAGAGAGAGAGAGAGAGAGAAAGAGGGATGGAGACCATACACCCACCCCGGACGATAATTCCCGTCACCATGGAAACACCCCCAAGGCGTCCCTGTGCCAGTCCACCCCCGCACCCCACAAACACTACCAGCCGAGCCTCCCGGCCCCCTCCTGGAACCCCCCTTTCGCGAGTCCACCAGGAACTCGTATCGATCCGCAGACGAGTTCGAGGTCCTACGTATTCTACGGGGAGAGTGTTACTGACAACAGGATCGTCCGAGCTCTCTCTCTCTCTCTTTCTCACTCCATCCCGCTCGGCCCGGCGTCTCTGTTCATCTTTCGCATCGCCGTCCTTCCTCCTCGCGATCCCCTACCGCGCGTTCCAGCCACGAAACGAGCCTTCACCCTTCGCGACCCCCTCTCTCGGCTTGGCTATCAGGAATCGCGGGTTATTGGATCTTGGTTTCGTACCCGGACCTTGTCTCCCGGTGTTTACACGGGATTCCGGGATGGTCGCGGGTACGCCGCGTGCTCCGCGTGCTGCCTGTTCAATCCGAGACCTCTCGTGGTATTTTTAGAGGTTCGCTCGACTATCGGTCGCGACGCCGAGCGTCTCTCCCTTTAATTCTTCCCTCGCTCGATAGGGTCGCCCTTCCGCCGCGCGACCTTGAGGAATTTCTGGCCTGAAGGCGTCTAGGAGACGTTTGGCGAGATGACGCGACTAAGAATCGTTTGCTCTGATCCATCGAATCGATCCAGAGAGAGAGAAGAGAAGTCTCTCTCTCTCTCTCTCTCTCTCTCTCTCTCTCTCTCTCTCTCTCTCTCTCTCTCTCTCTCTTTCTCGAGCGTCCCAATCGACGGCAGATTCAGCAAACTCTCGCTAGAAAGCCACGCGGCCCGCGCCGCGTAACAACATCTAACCCCTACCTTTCCCGTTTATTCCCTCCTTCCCGCCGGTGCCCCCTTCTGATTACTCTCTTTCCGTTCCTCTTTCTATCTTTACCCGAGTAGCGGGATTCTAGTACAGTCGGCCGGCTCGGGTCGCTCTCGTTCCTCCTCGCCCACGGTTCCACGAGCTCCGCACGCTGCGACGAGTTACCGATGCACCGAGCATTCCATGATTGATCGGTATTGCAGCACCCTCCGCCAATAACGGTGCCCTTCCACGGGATCCACTCTCGTCCAGTTTTCGGCGTCTCTGTCTCTTAGCTTGACTCGCGACTCTTCGACGTCTCATTGTTTGTTTTTCGGTCGAGATTGAAACGACACGCTTCGCTGCGGACTTTGTGGCCGGGGGTAGTTGGAGCTGATGCAATTCCCCGGTTAGAAACTGAACTTGGGACACTGGATTCGGGAGTCTTTGCAGATAATTATGCAGCCGAACTTCTTTAACGTTTTTATGGAGAATAACGAGTCCGGGAACTTTTTCCAATATGCAGCGTTCATAATCTCAATTAACCTATAACCGGACTGCTAGTTGTTATTTTTTCAATAAATATCGCGTATTTACAAATTAGTAAGTGCAATTAAATTTACGTTGAAACGTTGATTGCAAAGTTGATGAGCTCATAGAGGATTATAGAGATTTTTAAACAATTACATTAACATATATATGTTAACGATGATTTGTTTAATACTAAATTACTATTACTTATCACTTATTCATTTTTATTCATAATTGCAAAAACTGTATGTCAATAGGTAGGCAATAAATAGGTAATTTTATCTCAGATTCTTGAATTTCGTGAGTCACTTGAATTGGCGGGAGGCGCACTCCATATTGTAACTATTGACTCTCATTACCAGGTCAAAAATGCATATCTGTAGTGCTTAGAAATGCAAGCAAAATTTATAATGTATCTTAAAATCGTTACTAAACCCTTTCAAAAATCATAAGAGAAACTTGAACAGTCTTCTTAACCCCTTGCACTACAATTTCTTTTAGAACTCCGTCTGCGCATCATCATTCTTAATAATATCCCTGATAAAAACGAGGCAATTTTAATTTCCTCTATGTTTCCATTTGCTTTAATTCCTAGACTTTGACAACAGAAAAATCATATTCTATTCCAGTTCAGAAGAAATGAATAACATTCATATTTAGTAGATCAAGTACGAAATTTTTACCACGAGTCTCGTTGTTACAGTGTGAATTTGACTTGCTAATTCCGTGGTAAATTTGACCCGGTGGCGCCAAACGCCCAGTTAAGGTTATTGAGCGAGTTTTCGAAAAATCGCGGCGCACGGTCCAATCGTGCTAAAGCTCGTAGCCCGAAAGAGCGGAGCGTGACGTTTGCCGGTCCGGAAAAAATCGGTGTGCCGTTGCGAGGTTAATAATCGTAAAGTCCCGGGGCCCGGCAGTGAATCACGAGATCCCGGAGCGATCGTTGGCCACGTTGCACCGGCATCAGCTGGCTGATCGAGTCGTGCCATACCGAGAGGCCGCTAGAAAGTTTAGGAAACGGAGTAGGTGCTAGACCGGCGCGGCATGGCGCGGTGTCGGCGCGGGACGTTCGCGTTCGCGCTTGGCCTCCGGGCTCCGCAAAAAGCGAGCGAGCGAGCTGGCGAAGCTGAGCGAGGAAGCGAGCAGAGGCTCGCGGGCTCGCGAGGATCCGCGAGGAGGGCATGTCGGCGTCACGCTCGCGGGCTCGCTCGCGTGCACGTGCAAGCGGGCTGCGCGTTGCGCCCGACCGTATTACCCGTCTATGAGGAGAGTCCACGAGAGACCTTCGGCTCTTTTGCCAGCCCTCTCTCGCGTTGCATTCTCTCCTCTCTTTCGCTTTGAGCGTGGCCCGTCTCGCTCGCTTCGGTTCTCCGGTCTCGACGAGTGCCGCGGTGTTCTTCGGCTCGCTTCTCTTTTCTCTTCTTTCGGTGCATCTCGCGCGTCTCTCTCTCTCTCTCTCTCGCTCTCGTTCTCTCCCACTGTTTCCTCTCTCTGTCCGTCTGCACCGGTGCAGCGCTGCATAGCGGCGTCCTCGTCGCCTCGAGTATAGACGTCTCGGCCGCAGAGCCCCTTTCCGTCCTTTTCCAGCGAGCACTCCGGCCGCGATAAAGAAACCGGCGTTCTCATCCTCCTCCGACCAACGCGCTCCGTCTCGCTCGCTTTCACCGAGCACGACGAGCACCGTTCTGTTTGCGGGATCTACTGCAGCGACGTGCACCAGGGACGTGCAGCGCTATTGCACACGCATCTCGCGCGACCAACAGGTCCGATTCACCGGGGACCCCTTTGTTAACACCTCGAGGACCCGAGGCACGAATTTCTGTGCTCCGTGTAACCGGTACTCGCGAACCGGAGACAGACATTCATGCACCGGCGAGTCGTCGCCGCGGTGTCGTTTGTTCCAGCGAAATTGAGGATGTTTCCTCTGCCGGTCGGTTTTTCGCGGATTCCTTTTCTCGGATCTGTCGCAGCGCTTTCGAACTCGCGATTCACGGGTACAGATCGTTACGTGATCGTTGTTTGCTCGTTGGAGATCGTGGCTCCGTTCGATTCCTGTTTCTAAGCATTAACATAATCCCGATTTGACGCGGGCAATTTATTCTATTCGTAAGAAATAGGTGAAGACTTGATTACGGTTATTAGCTGCTGAACAGGGTGTTAATTGCCTCGCGGTCGTCGTCGACCACCGAGGCGTCGCTTTTTGCGAGAGGACTGGCGACGCGTGATCGTCACAATGCAGAACGTACCGAATCGTCGGAGGTATCGTGGACAAATTTCTCTTTATTCTGTACTGCTCGATTTCGCACACCTACTTTCGATTCCCGCGCACGCACACGATAGAAACGCAGCAGTTTGCTTTGGAAAGTTATCCATTTTGATCTCCGTTCCCGACCTTGCGGTTTGCTTTTTGAAAATACATCGACGGCGTCTGTTCATTTCACTCGTTTTTGATTACGTCTTATCAGTTTGGAGTTGGTGCGGTTGGGTGCGCCAGTTATTATGGGCTGATAATGTATAGCTTTCGAAAAACAGGCCGTAACCAGAAGCAGCCGTTGTCTCTAGCAAGATTATTCAGCAGAGTTTATAGTTGTTCGCTGAAGAAAGACTTTCACCGATATTTCTAGATATTGCGATGCAATTTAGCATGCCGATAAGATTGGCACTCCCATTCAAGAGTTTCAGGAAAATCGCGGCCTTGGGATAGAAAGTTCGACTTCCCTTGCTACCGCATTATCTTGAATCATCTGCGGGCCATGTTGATCAATTTGTAAAGCGATCAGCGTCTTTTACTACGAGTAACTGCAGGATCTACAGCTTCTTAACGAGTGCATTTTTAAGGATGCGGTACGAGAACTGCACCAAAATTAATGGCAAGAGTCGCCGGTTTCTGTAAAGTCAGGTCTCGAATCTAGAAAGTTCGATTCTTCTAACTAATTGTCTAACTAATGCGGTGTTCAACAGTATTTTAATCGTATTGAAAATTCTAAAGAAACAACAAGATATAGAATATATTATTTGGTGTCGTTTATATTCTTGGTTTAGAGAATCTCGGTCTTGCATTGCAGTATCGATATTATTCTCGACCCTCGTGGAGCCCCAGTTTTTGAAAGACGGCAACATCCGCCACTGCGAGACACGAACCGGTCCTCAACCAGTACATTTTCGAACACAGAATTCGAGTGCAAGGTTCGAAGAATGCCCACCAAGTTTTCGTTTGACAAGATCTAGATCGGCTCGTAGATCGCGTCCCAGCGTTCTCGAGTTTCGGCGAGTATCGGTCGGTCGAAAGCGAAAATCGGAAAGATCCCGATAAAAATCGAGATCAGCCCCCGAGGTTGTATCCCGCTAATCCCATGGGGAACGATTCGTCATGATCGTCAGTCGGTCGTCTGGTTGGTTGAGCCGGCATGGAAAGCCATTGTTACGCTCCTATGAGTGGCACTCGTGGCCTCTCTCTCGCGCGCGTGGCGCCCCCATCGGCTAGCCAGGCGAGCGACGAGGACGGAAGACGAGCGGAACGAGGAAGAGGATAGGGAGGATAGAGGAAGGAAGAGGGAAGATTATAATTACCCTTCCGTGTCGGCGTCAAGAGGTCGTTTCTTTCTCTCTCGTCATCTTTTCTCGCCTCGTCCCCTCTCCGTCGTCTCTTCCCTCCCAATCGATTGACTTCCTTTTTTCTTTCTTCTTCGAGCTCCGATAGAGACGCAGCCTACTATGCTTAACAAAGCTCGCCTCTCACTCCCGTCCCCCCGGTTAGTTTACCCCGTGTTACCGTTTCTTCTGCTCCATTTTCGAGGCTCGCGTCGATTCTTACTCTCCGGCTCGTCTCGAAGAGGGATTCCTCCCCGTCTTTAATGACGCTAAATGCGGCGGGATCGTGCGCGGCAATGAAAATCCGTGCTCAAAGGAGACAGAAATTCAAAGGGATTTATGTAAAAGGAATTATGTAAAAGGAATTATTTAAAATGGAACGCTTTCAAAGTGGTATAAGATTATCATCGATTTTATTACAACTTAAAACTGTTATTGTTGAGTACTTATACTACTGTTCGATAGATTGGTGTTTCTAGACATCGTAATAGACTGTGAGATATTTACTTAATTTGAATATAATAGTAAAGTACGAGCGTGTACGTAGCATGGAACGCTCGTTCGAAATGCCCGTTTCATGTTGGGCACGTCGAATATAAAACACGGATGCCAACTGTTCCTAAAATCGAGACAATGAAAAAATTGAGCTATACAATATGGCATGTTATGCAACAGTATTTGTGTGAGTCAATTTATAAAGAATAATGTTCAAAAACATGGGTAGAGTTGTAATTATTGTACTGTTTGTGCTACTGTTTCAAGAAGAGATCATAGTGGAGCGGTGTTTCATAATAGGTACTTTTAGTCTAAGGAATCTTTCGAATAAATAATGAACTTTTTATTCTTTACACTCAACGTACAGTATTCTTTATTCTTGAATCACAAAACATCTGCTCTTCTCTACGACAAAATCAATTCTGCTCCGCTCTTAATTATTCGCGGTTACTCTACGTTGATTTGTTCATTTGAAATGCTATCACATAGGCCAATATATTAATAATAAATGCTAATAAATACCAGCAAATATAACATCGATCCATCCGTGAATTAATCCGAAAAGTAAAAAATTCGCCGCCTTGCGCCGGCCGCTCGAAATTCGAGCCAAGAAATGCTAAACAGTTGGCCGGGGACGTGAAACAATGCGGAATAGCCGAGCCGCTCATAAAGATAAGTTCAGGAAGCTGTGGATAAGGCAGAGCCTGGAGTTTACGTGACGATAAAGAATGAAACACGTGTCGCCATTGTGTTCTAGCCGCCGCGCGAAAGAAACGCTGGAACGAGCATCGAGCGAGGCATATTTTTCGCGGCGCGTCTTGCGGATTTTCGTGCGGCCAGCATCGAATAAAGAAAATGGTTCCTGCCGGGCTGGCTGACGTTAGCTAACGACGCAGTCCCGCTGAATCCCGACTAGAAAAAGCCGCGATAAAAAGTCGCATTAATGAACGCGCATGATTATCTAACTGTGGACAGAGTGCGTCGTTTTAACTCTCTGTGTCACCACATCCGTAACCGCTGACGTAGAATTACGACTTTTTACGAGCTGCACGAGAATGAAGGTTAGGGTCCGTCAATAGCGAGATCCGCGGAGACGGTGCTCCACGTCAAAAGGGGGACGGGAGCACGTAAAGACTATGGATACTAGGACGGAGCGACGCAGGAATGGCACTTCAAACTTTTCCAAGAAAACCAGTCATTTCAGCTGTTAACGCTGCTCCGACTTCCACGGAACTTGCGACGCGACCGGGGGTCGGTTACACGCGAGAATCATAGATCCTCGGTGACACAGAAATCGCACTTTCCAACTTTCGCGGGCAAATTATACGTCATTGGAGTTGCTAATTCCATTCGGACGAAGACCTGCGCCCGATAGCACCACTGTATCGCAAAACCTCGCGAGGGGAGTTACACACAACACTCGTAGACACTCCCCTAGTGACATAGAAATGGCACACGCAATGTTCATAGCGAATTACAAACCAGTCGTTTCAATCGTTGACCGAGAGTCCGCTGTTAGCAACCTTTCGCAGAATTTGGAACCGAAAAGGGGTCGGCGGTGCTCGAGGATCGCAGATTCCGAGGATTCGTACCAAGATGGAAAATACTGGTAGTATATGGTAATTTTCGGTCGTACCTCCATAACTCTTGCAGAAACCGAAATTCAGGAATTCCGCTAACGGAGACTTTTGCAATTTCTAGATTTCATTATAATTTTGAAGATTCTCCTTAAGCAGAGATCAATAACCGATATCATTTTCTTGCCGTTATTATATTTACTAGTCTTATAATACTCCTTGTAATAGCTTGATTATATAATAAGAGCCTGAAGACTCGTTACTTTTTTCTTTAACACTACTAATAAGACTAATGCATATTGCTTTATAACAATGACAAGATTGGATTTATTTTAACTTCTTACAGTTTTTATTATAATGCATGCTTGAATAATGATGTTCGTCCAAAAATTCCCGACAAACGTGTTTTTGTAATATCAGAAGTTGTAAAAGAAGGAACCAGAAATTATATAGTATAAGCACCATCGGAATTAGTTTCGCTTTTCGGTAGTACATCATTTTCGGTGTCATAAAGCTATTTACCATAAAGTATTTCGGTATTATACCTGAAGGTCTTTCTAGGTCGGTACTAGAGGAATAGCGTTATAAAGTCATTAAGCCGGAAAACACGCCTTCCGAGCGATATTCAAATGTTCCTTGCGAAGGATGCAGCAATTAGGAGACGATCCTTCGGAAAAGAGTGAAAGCGGAAGGGTCTAGGGTCGAGACCAATAATTCCGTATTCCGCGGACTCGAGCTTTTGTTCGTGAGAGGATGGTCATTCGGCGTGTCTGGCAGCCGGAGTAATTTGCATTCTGGTGTCACCGGGACCGTTTCTCGGGGCCGTTTTTCGGGGCCGTGGCGGTCGGGGAATCCTGGGCGAGAACGCGAACGCCGGCCAAGCGAGCCCGAGGAGAGCGGAAGTCGGGAATGTGGGGCGGTGATGGGCCACTTCCGGTGGTCCCGGTACACGACTCGCAAGCCAAGTCAGTCGGACTGTGACCGCGAGCCAGCGTCTCTGTCTGTCGGCGAAACCGCAGACGGGACCGTCTGTCTCATCATTCCATTAAACGAATACCGGTCATGGTGACACGTTGGTACCCGACCAAGGGAACCGATCCTTTCGGGGCGTCGTAAAACAATCCCCGGCCGCCTTTAACCCTCGAATAACGGTGGGTCAGTTTGACCTGAATGGAAATTCTCCGTTTATTTGTTTATAAACTCTGTTACTAAATTGTAGGCTTGACGCATTTATAGCATAGCGAGTTAGCAGTTAGGTGACACGCTAAAGTATGGAAACGTTTAGACAAATTTTCAGACACTTTTATATTATTTTCTGTCAACTCTTCTGTTTAAGTTAATTATTTAGTTTCCGACAATTAGATGAAACACGTTTCTGTTATGCTAGGAGCGGTAGAAAGATTAATATGTCTACATGAAGTATGTGTAAAATGTGTCTTGACAGATTGAGGGTTAAACTTACCAGGAAATGAAGTAAACGCCTGTTTTAGGCCAGTTTGTTCCAATCTAGGTAGGCCATTTTTATTTTACATTTATGATCCAACGGTACAGGTAGTTGTGTGTAATATATGTATAGGTATTTATATTTATAAATTACTTGAACTTAATTCCTACGATGCAACATCGACAACTAGACTGCCGATTTATCGAATGTAAGCGGACATTTTATCTATGCGATTCGGAATCGTTCAGTTGACGAACACAATTTTTCCCTAAATCTAATATTGATAAAATGACGTATGAAAATTTGCATAAAGATTCGGAGTCTATTAATAACGCAGTCGAAGAGTTGGCCTCAAGTTACCGAATACAATACGCATGCCCATAAAAATGGAGTAACCAGCAAGAACAAAAGAAGATGCCAAGAATATGTAGTTAAAGACGTATAAACGTTTACTATTGTTTGATTAAATATCGATGGTAAGAGGATGACGCTACACCAAGTGTTCTGTATCAGAGAAGCAAGACTATTAATTAGACCGCACCTAAGCCAGATGGAGTGTCGCATTCATTTGCCTTTGTTCGTTTTATTTGTCTTGAGATTGTTCATGGTTAGATGGTCTGAAATGTTCAAAGCTGGCCTTGCGTAAAAAGGAGTCAACAGACAAAGCGCACGCGAGAGAACGAGAGTTAAGTGACCCGAGGATCACGTGACCCCCTCGTGCAATGAGGCGCGTTCGTTCCAACCTCGTAACTCGGAAACCTTCCTGCGGTTCATTCTTGTTCAGCTCTGATCTCTTCCCGTCTTCTCTCTCATTCATTTCCCAGTCGTTTCGTCCGCCGTTCATTCCGCGGCAAAAACACACTGTTGGTTTTGTTCCCTCATTTCTCCTTCGTGATAGAGTACAAATGTTTTTAGATTCGCGACGTCGACGATTTCAAGCCGAGGATACGTGGAACAGGCCGCGTACCGTGGAAAAATCATGACAAATCTATTAGAGACGAGACGGGTAATTAATAAATCTTAATGTAAGATCAAAATTAGAGAAATAACAAAAGATCAAATCAGGCACTATATACAGATTTCTTTTTTCCTTAAATAATTTGGTAATAATGCTTAGCTTAAATACTTTCAATTTCTCTACTCTTTTAAATTCCTCCAACTCGATTTTCTCATAAATTCAATATAACGTTGTATTTTTCTTAATTTCTAAATATTTCACGATTCTTCGTATTTCTCTGCCTTGCACGATTCTCTTTATTCCTAATCGCATGCATCTCTCATTTAAGTACTACGTGCTAAGATGATCTTAGTTGCTGTCGCTTTGTTCAGTGCTTTATCTTCCAGGAACATCTTGAGCGTTAACACTGGGCGATGCTCGGGTCGATTTGGACCCTGTATATAAACATTGTTATTTCGCTAGCTAGTTCCTGACGATTAATTTCAATTTTCACATGTTTCATCGAACTCGATTGAAGAAATGTCTAGAAGGAGTGCTTTAAAAATATGTTGAAAACGATTCCAAGCATATTCCGTTATATTTTCGTCAGAAATGTTACGTCCGCTCCGTTCGAGCGTTAATCGTGTAGGAAATGCAAGGAGCGATCCTAATTCCAGGAGTAGTCTGAGGTCAGCGTGAATCTGAACGGGGCCCCTTGTTAGGCCTGTCGGCGTCGGAGCGTGTGCTCAGCCTCGCCGAACAGATAGATAGAATCGGCGATCGGCATCGCGCTCGCCTACGAGAATGCTTTATTATTCTCGGAGGCGGTGCGTGCCCGGAACGCGGCGTTTCGTTCCCGAATTAGAGTCCGTTTTTTTCATCCGTCGTCGGTCGCGGCCCGGCCCGGCACTCGTTCGGTCCTCGCCTAAGTACCCCGGTGAGGCCGCACCTGGAGACGTTCCAAAAGACATTCGTTTCCGCGCCAAAATCGCCTGACGCTGTCACCGCCGAGGTGAAACGGAAAAAAACGAGCGGCAGACAGCTTGAACCGGGGAGGCTAGTGCATCCTTTATTTGCCGCGGCCGAGATCCGCGCACTAACGAACGTTCGGAACGTGTTCAGGACGAAACCGCTCGCCGGGAATTTCGGGGATTGTTCTTCCTTTTTCCCCGACGGTCCCCGCTTCACTTTCTTCGAGTCGATACGGTTCTACGAGCCCGGCACAATCAGCCGATTGCCACGTGGCTCGGATTACCGCAGTCGCTTCGCCCCGGATTAGCGTTCGCTCGGGAAACGTTCGATTTTGTCGGCGATCTTAGCCTCCGCGTTCCAGTTTCTAGATCTAGCCTCCGAGTTCGGCGAGGAGTCTTCCTAGAAAACAACGCGTGTGCCAAAAAATGTAATATCGTGGGAGGAAGATATCGTGCCGTCTTCGAACTATTGACAAAACTCGATTTATTTTTATCTTTACAGAGCTACAGGGTGGCTCAAAATAACCGGCGAAATTAATCGTCGATTGTTTGAACACGACATAGCAAATCGTGATATCATTGTGCGTTGATTTTACATTTTCTCGCGCGAGAAGTGTCGCAACAACGTCTACAAAAAGCTAAAAAGGTTAAGGAGCTGCTCTGCCGCGCTCGCTATCGTTCGGAAGTTTTCACGGATCTCGGAAGATTTTTATCGTTCGACCAATACGCGGTCTCTGTGCGACGTTTTTTAAAACTTTGCCATCATTCCCGGCCTCGGTGACCGGTATCAGTATGCAGATAAAACGCGGCTGGTTTTTGTGGACCGCGGGGTTAAAATTAGTGCTGCCTAGCAACACGTTTTAAAGGACGTATTGTTTCCCTGGGCGCGAGAACATTATGGAAATAGTCTGCGCGTGGAACAAAATCCACGAACAGGCTCTGCGAAGAGTTGTCAAACTCACCTGATCTGAATGCCATGGATCTTTCCGTGTGGTCGATCTTTGAACGAAAGATCTCCTTTCCAAAATACATTATAGTCGACCAACTTAAAAAGGTTTCGGCATGGAATAACCGTGGAATAACCGTGCAAGAGTGTGCGAGCATCGTCGAAAACTTAAAAGCGTCGCTCCGAGCATATTCTGCAGAAAATTGCTTCTAATATTTATTGCGAATGAATAAAAAAAGATCAAAATTCTCTGATATTTCGCGAGGATTTGAAGATCCGAATTTATTGCCAGTTATTTTGGACAAAACTGTATTCTACCGTATCAGTTTATTTCAAATCCCATCTGATAGAAATGAGGAGCTAAATAAGAACTTGATATTAATTTTACATTGAAAACCGTTTTCCGTTCACCGGTGAACTACTTTAAAGTTTATGGAGAACTGAACCAAGGTTTTGAAGTATTATAAGCGGCTCTACTTAGAGCATTATCAACGGCACGTACGCTGACCTGCATTGTTGCTATAGATGTTCGTCGACGGTGCAGTTTTCGAAAGAAACCTAATCCCGTTTCGGTGGAGCCCATTGTCCCTTGATTAGCCGGTGTCAGAATGTCTGATCACTGCAAATGATTCGAAATCTTTCTACTTGCTATTCAACGTTTATAACCGTGTTTTTAATAACTACTTCTCTCACTCGTTATTCCGTCTTGTGCATTCCATGGCGCGACGATGTCCGTAGTAACAGAACACGCGCAGCATTTGCGCCCAGCACAGCATAAACCGCCTCGAATCGTTGTTATTTATCTTTGATTCTGTCCACGCGGGTTAACAGGTTACCATAACATGGTCGCTATCGTCGTGTGAACCTATTCTCGCGAATTAGACTGCGGACGTCTCGCGGAACTCATTATCCCAACTCGTAGCAGAGTCACGAGCGATTGAAACGACGTCGAAAACTGTGCCTCGTTCGTAAAAAGATCCGCCAAATTACAAGTCGCATAACTTATGATCGGACCGAATTCTTCAAGCGTCTTCCTTCGATCAGGCGGAAATCTCAATGGAAAGTCCCAATTTCTCTCACTTCGCTTTCGTTTTGAAACACCTGCATTTGCATAATATCCTCGGCGCAACTTTACGTTTCCGGTGTACTTTTACTTCGTGATTGTACGCGGTGAAATGAACGCGATCTTAAAATACCTTCTCAGACGAGACGTTCAACAATGTCTTTCGTCCATTAACGAGGAAAATTACATAACAGATAAAATTATTGGATCATCTTGTACGAAAAGACGGATTCTCTGAATCATTGATAAGTTTTTAGAGTTTCAACGTTTCATCAATTTCTACAATAAAACAGTTTGTTTAATAGAAGCAATTTTCGATCAGTCTATCGACAGCATGGAGCCAAATTTCCCCGCGGATGCCAGAAACACAAGCATCTCGAGTTGACAAAAGCGAGTCAAATCAAACGGAGGTTATTCCAGTTTTTTACCAAGTTACCGCTGTTTAAAGTCTCGCCAATTCCTCTGCCTGATAAGAGGCAGCCCGATAATCGGCTGCCAAACCTTGCCGGCGGTAGTAAAATGCATGGGCCGCAACGTGTCAACGAAGGTCGCCGCGTTTCCTTTATCGTCGCGAACAGCGCGCCCGTTCGATTGGCCACGTTCGATAAGCCTCGTTACTAATTCACGATCATTTTAATCACCGATCGCAGGGATTTATGCGCGCTCAATACGCGAAATGGACGTCGTTAGCGAGTGGAACAAATCGAGCCGATGCGAGCGTCGACGTGTGAATTTCCATACGCGTTAGTTCCCGTTAATAAGCACCGGTGAACAACACCTTTGTCCCGGGTTTAATGCGTCGCGACGCGGACGTATTGTTCCGATTCTAGGAACGATGGTATTACGAAGTGGAGATCGGGGATCGAGATCGAGCCGATAAATTACAGGTGCGCGTGTCGCGTATTCCGTGGAACTGCATCAAGATCGGCCGTCGAATCATCGTGACAATGCAGGATCGGCATTCACGCTCTTTTCAAGATGATTTCATTGCAATAACGTTTAGGTATCGGCCTGTTTCCGATTCGATCGCGACGTTAGATCTATAGATCGCAGGTGAAACGCTGATCGCGCTTCTTACGCTGAAACATCGATATATAGTATTATTGCTTTCATTTGAGAGTTAAGATATGAACCTAAATCCTATTAAAAAAAAATTGTAAAACGAATGACAAAGGGGCGACTTTTTACGGAAAATTGTTGTTTTAATCATGCAATGAACGTAGTTCGAATAATTAATATTACGAGTCAAGCATGTTGATATAGGATAAAAATTTTAGGCGTAAAATGAAATTAGCTTTCGTTGAACCGTGGTATAAGTTTTAAAATACTTTCGCGCGTTGTTTGCGTGCGAAGATTCATAGTTTATTTTTAACGAGGCGGCGAGTGTATGCCTGACTTAAAATGGTGATTCTGGTCTGTCTTACGAAACGGGAAGTTTCATCGCCAGAATTATCCGATTACGACCAGTCACCAGCCTCGGCGTGTCAGCGAAGCCTTCTGAACACGTTTCTTTAGAAAAATGGACAAGATCATCCCTATTCTAGAGGGTCTTCTTGGAACTTCTCTCTTATCCGTACCGATATCACGTCACCGACGTTCCGTGGTTTTTCTGCAAAAAAAGTCATTAGCACGTCGTCAGCACATCGGCGAAGCCACGTAAATTTCGATAACTTTGCTTCTGCTATAATGGGCAATGCGAGTACCAAAACATAATTGACCCTAGGTAATACCTTTAATTTCGCAATCCGGTTATTCGTTAGCGCTCTCTCTTCTTATCAACTCTAACAAATCAGCAAAGTGTCGTCGTCTTTTGAGAACGTTTCTTCTGCAACAATCTCCCGTAAAAATTATTCACGACTTATCAATTTATTTGAAAGGACATTCCTCAGAATCTTCTGCGAGATTCTTCCGACAAAGTTCCCAGCGCAACAAACTACAACGCGGAAGAATTTCATTGCTCACAGATGCAAAATGCATCGATTTTCCATCGATATCTCGCCTGGCTCTAAAGCACTGAATAAAGTAATGAAATCGGAATATATCATTGCTTCAGGATCTGCCAATTAAGACTATTCAATGTACATTAACATTAGAAGTCACGAAGCAATCGGAAAGATATTACGAACTGGTACTGAGAAGATTCGTATTCCAAAATGAACGATTTCCTCTTGGTATAACATTAAGACTGCTGCGCGTTAAGAGACAGTTTCAATGAAGACTCACGCTCTTACCTCGTATAAATAAGATTCTCTGCGTGGATTTTCAAAATATGAACAAAACTTCGCCGACCGATGTCGACGATTCCGGGCAAATTCGGCGGTGGGCGCCGATCGAGGTTTCTTCGATCGTTGACGGAGGCATGATCGGCCCGAAAATTCAGCCCCGGCGACAAAAGCGAGCGACGCGTGTTCCCTGCAACAGTGCATTATCACGGGTCCCCGGTATCGACCACGATCTCGCCGGCTGCCGCCGTAAAGATGGCGATGTCGGCGGGCGAGATTAACAAGGTGGTAGCCCTGGGCGAAATTCCTGCAGGGTGGACAGGGACGGAGGCAGCGCTTGAGCAGGACAAGCCGAGAGGGGGTGAAGGGGAGCCGGCGGGGGGTGTGCGAGGATGAGGTGGAGAGGAAGCGAGATGCGAGAAAGGAGGGAGCCGGAGCGGTGGCAACGGCAACGCACAGCGGGCACAGGGAAAGCCTCGGCACACGAGCAGGTGTATCTGGTGGTAACCGATCGATACTCCGCTCCGATTATAGAGGAGCGGCCGACACTGAATTCTGCATGATGCTTTTGTTCCGCTCTCTTTCGCGCCGGCCAATCGGATTTTCTATTTTCGCACCCTGCCCGCCGGGGAGACGGTCATTTATCCGTCGGGACGCCGTGCACCACGGGAATCCCTGCGAGCACCGAACCACCCGGACCGGGCACCGTGTCTTGGACACCGTCGGCCACTTCCTTTTTTCCCTTATTCTTTGTCTTGCTTCGCCTACGCGAGTCGAACGCAGACTAATCCATGCGACTTCAGATTTCCACGCAATTAGAGGAGCGGAGCTGGTTAAAATGAGATGACCAATCGCCTTTCATTCGTTTTAATAATTGACTGTATTCATTGTTATTATTATTGTTTCTTTATTGGAAAATAAAGAAGAATAAAATATTTATTATGTCTTATTGGACTAATACGAAGTGAATTCTGCATGAAAACAAAGCGAAGGTATAGTAGTTGCAATTACACGCTAATCGGCTCTACTATCCTGGTGCTCGAATTTTTGTTAGGTATATTCTACTCAAATTAATGATGCTTTCGGCATTTT
>CM052150.1:3929720-3956312 GCA_028455555.1 Augochlorella aurata | reverse complement strand
CTTTAAAATTCGAGATTACTTTTATAAGATAAATTAATTGTCAAATTATCGAATGGGTCACTCCGGCGGGGTCAAAGGTTCTCGACGCCCTCGTAGAGGCGTCCTAATACCTAATAATACCTAATTATTTCTCTTTATGGCGCATAGCGATCTGAAAGGAGAGGTTTCTACTTTCCGGCAAAGGAATGCCATTAGACCAGTCTGAATTAATTAACAAATTAGGTGGACAAGAGCAGTCTGCTTGCACACACGGTGTCCGAACAGCATAACTGCTCTATAATTACATTACTGTCCCCGCAATACGTTCACCGAGTCGAGCCAATGAAAGGATCGCGAGACCCCGGCCAGTTCCCTCTGTAATCACCTCGTCGCTACGGAATAGCTCGTATTCTTAAGCAGACAATCTTTCATTTTTCATTCGGACAACCGCTAAGCGATCTTTCATAGACAGATACGATCGGTGACCGGCAAAATGCCGCCGATTAAACATGATGGAGCGGACATTAAGCTGATTAAGATCTAACTGCACGCATTCGGTGTTGTTCATTAAACGGCACCGACCGTGGAAAAAAGCGTCCATTAAACGCGGTTTCGGTTTCTTATTAATCGAGCCTTGTCGTCGGCTGGCCCTCTAACCCCTCCGACATTATAATTACGTAATTAAGCGCCGCGGTACAAGATAATGGTTAGCTCCGCCACACGTTTCTATCTCACCCTGTATTCGACATTTGTTGGCACAGAGAGATGAGTTATTGGTTCTGTGCACTCGGAAGTATCGACTCGAACTAAAATCAATTGGACAGCATCGGTCTAATATAACAATTGATACGTTGCTTCGAGCAAAGCTCTACAAAAGTCATTGTCAGATTGCGGATCTTTGTGCAGAATAAAAATTGTCGTTAATTGCAAGGTAATTGTAAGCAGGAATTTGATCTCTATTCATTTTTTAATTCGTTAATTCTTTAATTATTCCGTTTACCAGAATTTAAACAGTCTCCTTCGTTCGCACAGATTTATTAAACTCAAAGCCTCAGATCTTGATTATTTAGGGGAACTGCGAACATTTTGTCGACTGCATGTTTTATTTGACTACAGACATTGTCTTTCATTGTCCGTATTACATGGCATAGAACTTAGTTGTACGTGTATAGTTATAAATACTACTCCTTAACAAGTTAGAGATCAGCTCTGGCATAGTTTTAACTCAGCGTATTTTTCTTCCATTTTGATCGCTCAGAGTTCCCACGAACATTTTCGGTATTCGATAGCACGGTTCGAATCAGTGAACTCGCGGAACGGCGAATTTCGTGCCGGAAGTGCCATGGTGACACGGGCGCAGCGGGAAGAGCGAATTTGCCCATAGGGCGCGGCGAATAGCGAAAGTTTCATAGGCAAGTCGCCAAATACGAATCGCAGCGTGTTTCGAAATTTTTCTTTTCGTTTTGGTCGAGTCGGAGATAGAGGGAACGAGAGAGGAGCAGGGAACGAGGCGTGGCCTGAACTGCGACCCCATGGTATTTCACCATACCCCTTTAATTCGGCGTATAACGCGGCCCGATACAACGACTGCCACAACTCCCCCATGGGATTCGTTTTCACGGTTCCGCGTTTCCTTCGAAATGCACGCGACCGAAGCCCGTTTCATAATCGAAGCTCGCGCCTAGACACCCCGTTTCAAAGAGCCTCTATAATTCCAACAATTTTAAAATAAAAAAAAATGTAAAGCCGGTCATTTTGTCATGGTAGAATCGGCGACGAATTCATGTAAAAATAATGTACGATTCATTACTGTCTATCAAATCGAATGAATACGGCAAATGACAGAGCGGCGTTTATGCTTTCAAATGGCATACAGTATGAGAAACATAAATTACACACATCCGCTGTACGAACGATCCGAACGATTATTTATAACCGAACAGAAAGCCGCAATTTATTTCGAAATAATGAAAATATGGTATACGATAAATTCTCCCCAATTGTCCTTTAGCTTGTAAACAAAAATGGACAATTTGGGAAAAGGAGATACGATCATTCGAGCCTTGCGACTCGTTTTTATAGTATAAAAATAGTATAAAAAAATATAATATAATAACGTAGTATTTATTATATATATATATTTAGTATAAAATACTATAGTATAAAAACGAGCCGCGAGACTAGAATAATTGTATGTAGAATATCTCCTCTGCCCAAATTGTCCATTTTAGTTTGCGAACTGAAGAACGATTGCGGATTATTTACTGCATATTGAAAGAAACACGAGGTTTTGGCCTGAGAAACCTTGGACTTCGGTGCCACAGGGTGGAGAACGATTATTTACAGCAGCGTTACAGTTACAAATACATTAACGTGGCTCGCAGGTATCCTTTTCCCGGCTTAGCAGTACCTGGCTGTTCCGCGTCCATCTGCATGCGACAAAGCAACCGTGTCTGGCGAGCGTCCTTCGCACAGTTTTAACGAGTTGCCCAGGCAATGAGACGAGCCAGGTTCGAATCGTAAGGTAAGGCTCCGGCGGACACCACGTGTTCCGCACATGTCACGCCGACCTGGAGCGTCCCGTTGCCTGCTTTTCCGACGATCAAGCGACCACGGGCCGTTCGTCTCCTCGCATCGGAACCATTCGTTAACGCGTCTTATGGGCCCGTTGACCACTGAACTATACTTAGGGGGATAGACTTTCCAGCGGCGACGAACAGGAATCCGATAATGGCCACCGAGGCGGCCGCTTATCTAGCTGGACGGACGATAACGTAGAAAGTTGTCTGGCAATTTGCTCGGGACGGACCCCCCACCAAACGGGCCCGTACACGTTACCATTTATCGCGCGACGAACAGCCACGATGAATCGGAATGGATGGTTCGGGGCCGCTTGTCGTTCAACGCCGCGTTCGCCGTCCTTTTCTCTGGTCAGAAGAACGTGTCACGCGTTCTCGTATCGATCATTTCGATGAGTTGAAAACAGTGTAAAAATACTATTAAATGTTTCTTACGACATCACAGTTTTATGCGTCAGCTACTCGGTTTCTCCAGAAATGCATAGAATCCGCTGCCTTATCACAACTACATCGTGTGTGCCTAAATCAGTACACGCTGTAACGTGTATTAAATCTATAATATAAATTATATATACATAAAAATAACTAAATAAAATAAAATAAAATAACTAAATATATACAATAAAATAACTAAATAAATCTATAATGATAAAATAAATTTACTTGGCAATGGAAAAATAAGGAAGCGAAACAAAGTCTATTTGGCGTAGAAATGAATCTGAGCATGCCTAAAACAGTACACGTTGCAGAGAATCTGCTAACCGAAATACAGTGGTACCTCGGTGTACGTCTCCTTTGGAATAAGTCCAATTTGGTATGCGTCCTGTTTGGACGCGAAAGATTTTTCCTGGTATACGATCTTCTTTTGGAATAAGACTGGACCTGATTAAGAACGTACATGGAGATACCACTGTACTTCAACAGCATTTCTATAGAAGGTATGAACAGACACCTTTTAGTAATTTCTATATGGCACTAGTTTTGTCAAAGAGGTTAAAGGACGTCTTTCAATAATTTTTCTCTACATATATATATATAATCTATAATTTTTTCTCTACATATATCTATAATCTTTTCTCTACATATATATATCTATAATCTTTCCTCTACATTCGCTGCAGTCGTTACAGAACGAATTCGGTAAACTTTGCGATACAAAATATCGATAAAACTATCGTGAAAGCCATGCGCCCTTCAGGGACTCGGATTTGGCAGTCAACTTGCCAAGCTCCTGCGACAGTGCCGTCTTATCTCGCGCGAGAGTACGGGTCTCCAGATTCGCGAAAATCTCGGTCGTCCGAGGCTTGTCAGTGGGTGGCAGGAGTCGCGATAGCAGAGCGCCGCGCCGGATAGCCGGTGGATGTTAGCGAGCGATGGAACACCGTGGACGGTGTGCCACCGTGGCCCGTGACAGTTACTTAACTCCGTGCACCATCTGTACCGGAGTCGTGCCATTACGGTAATTAGGGTGTAATTGGGCATAAATTGTCCGCGGCTGCCTTCGGGACGGACGGGGAGTAGTCGGCCGGGAGAGCGGAGGAGGCGGAGACAAGAGGGGGCAACCTGGCGGTAGAGGGGGTGGGGTGGGCGAGGGAAGCACGCTGGTTAAAGCGAGACAGATAGAGCGGTGGAGGCGGAGGGGTGGGTAGCAGTGGACAGAGGAGGGGAGGAAGCGTAGCGTGAACGTAGCGAGAGCGAGGATACGCGGTCGTGCGTGCCTCACAATGCGTACACATGTCGGGACTCGCGCGTGCACGCGCACCTACCCTCTTTCTCTCTCTCACACACACATGGACACACACTACCTCTCTCCCTCTCTCTCTCTCTCATTGATATGCACTCGTGGAAAGTTTCACAACCATTTCTACTTTCCTCGAAAACACGCTTTGACCTCTAACACCTAGCCAACCTCCGCGAGAAAACCGAACTGTACGATGTCCACCGCACATTTTGCACGAGTAAGTAGGACTCCATTTATGTGAACCCGTCGGGAGACAACCATTCCATAATTGGGTAGGTTTATATAGTAGGTGTGCGACGATTACCCCCACTACTCGTAACTTTTTGTTCAAGTAGCCGGAGCTCGCGTCTAGGTAAACAGATTTACCCAAACAAATGACAGAAAATGTGTAGAGTTTGCATTTGTTTACTTTTCGCAATACCTAGCTTACGCAACTGGAGTACGTATTATTTTACAAAAATGTACGTTGTCCACCGCGCATTTTGCACGAGTACATTAGGACTCCATTTATGTGAACCCGCCGGGAGACAACCATTTCATAATTGGGTAGGTTCATATAGTAGGAGTGCGACGATTATCCCCACTACTCGTAACTTTTTGTTCAAGTAGCCGGAGCTCGCGTCTAGGTAAACAGATTTACCCAAACGAATGACAGAAAATGTGTAGAGTTTGTATTTGTTTACATTCGCAATGCCTAGCTTACGCAACTGGAGTAGTTGGTATTTGACGTCATGTGACGTCAAGTATTTGACGTCGATGCGCTACCACGTATCTTGATGGCAGAAGTTCAGCAGAAATTCACTGGATCGGACGTTGCCCAATATTTCGTTCCAGTAAATGGAATTCGGATAACAGCAGTTCGAATAAATACTATTAACTATTTGAAAAACATAGAACGTCGTTGTCCTTGTGTCAGTAACCAAAATTGTCGACGTTGTTCCATAATTGAGGTATATTGTTCCATAACAATCGCGTATGTCGTCATAGACTCCTCCTATATTACGTTACAGATTTATTTAACACAATTATAACAGCATTCGTTTTTATTTATTTTATATTCATTATCGAAATGAAATACTGTTTTTATTCAAATTTATGCTTGGAGAGTTTCTACTATTGCCAAGTAGAGTTTACGATTTTGAACGTGTACCGAAGGAACACGTGTACACGGAATCTATGAACCGTGTACTCGCGAATTAAGTATCCGTGTTCTTGTTACTCCTGTAATTATGTATTTTATTATCCGTCTACACGGATATAGAGATCCGTGTAGTTTTGTACACGGACCCGTCGACGCGCAGTACATGTCCGGGTTACGTGCAACTGCGACTGATGCGATTTTGTTTTCCGACCGGATTGTTGTCGATTATTGATCGCACTTCACTATTCAGCATTGCATGAAGGTGTATTAAAATTACGTGCATACGTACACGTGTATGCGTGTGATTTATATTATACGCGCACCCGTGTATTTTATATTACACCTGTACTCTCGTGTATTTTATATTACATGTGTACTCGTGTATTTTATATTATACTTGTACTCGTGTATTTTATATTACATGTGTGCTCTCGTGTATTATATATCACATGTGTACTCGTGTATTTAATATTACACAAATTCAGATCCGCGTTCGCTTATTACACGTCTGTTTACACGTATTACACGTATTACATCTGTTTACATACATGCACACTTCCTACAGGGTATGTATGTATACACACTTCTCCCATAAGGGTACCTGTGTACCCGGTTATGGAACAAACGCGCATCAAACTTTATCGTCCACTTTTGGCACTTTTTTGATAACAAAATTGGAGGCTCGGATCATATATCGATAGGAAATGTGCCAAATAATGACGATCCAATCTGATATTGAAATATTTTACCAGGAACAAAAAATATTCTGAAGAAAATGTGCGAAATAGTACCCGATTATCGATGTAAGAGTTAAATTGTTTTTATGAACAACTATGTATATTTGGTAGTTACGATCTTGTATTACATACTGTTTATAAACACTAAGATATTGGACTTATGTGACAATTATATTTCTTAGTTCAAGTAACTTTAACAGATTTTATTTGTAATTGTATTTTGTAATAGAAGACAAAGTGTTCGACAAATGGGGGATAACTAATTGATATCAAGATAAAAAGTAAGCAGAATGAGGGCTACGCGTTGCTAAGGTAAAAGTGGGAGATCTCCCCATTAGATCAATGAGCGATTTAATTTAGGACAGGGAGATATCCCCATTCGGTTGGCTAAGTGTTAATCACTGATTAGCGATACCTGTTATCTGAGACTTGTTACCTCTAGCTTTAGTTTATCGATTCGCGATGCTGTTCGCAAGTGCTGCGACACTTACCAAGGATCGATTCAGGTTCGACCATTTGCTGAAAGTTAGCACGTGCGAGACTTTGGAGCGATGCTTTTGTTTGTAAATTAATCTTGTGAACGATACTGTTGTATAAATATCGTCGAAGGTATCTGCGATAATATGCCTAAATTATGTATATTATATGTGGCAATGTATATTATGTATATTATGTGTTGCGAGGGAAAGTCGCTGATTCAACTCTTTTTTATTTTATTTATTCTGCCTAGACAAGTTCTTATTTTGTTAAAGACGGCTTTATAATTTACAAAAATATAATAAAATTGTTAATAGCACACTCCTCTTGCAAGAAAATTGTTAATAGCGTGTCCCTCTTTTCTCAAGTGTTTCAAGAACACAGCTTGCACGAGAACCAAAGCACGGCTACTTAATTAAGTCTAGGTTAGTTAATTAAGTCTTACATGTCAGCAGTAAGGACACGTGTTCGAGCAATATACACAATCAATTCGTTCGAACGGTGATACAAAAGTACCAGTTTACGACATTTGCCCCGAAAAGTATTGTAACTTGCGCACAGTTAATTCACGGACACACCGATTCCGCAAGCAGCACCCGCTAGAATATTAAAAAACGATATAGGTTGCACAATGCCGACCGTGTGCAGGCATGCTGCGCACATAGTGGAACAGAGATCATCTAGGATTACAGATATCTGAACTTATTGGAAGTGTTAAGAGGTTCGTGCAACGGAATGCTCGGATACTGGCAACAGGCTCATTGTGCATTTTCTTTTTACGATGCTTTTCCCCGGTTTAATCCCTCCGCAACTTGACAGGACAATGCGTTCCAAGTAGTAGGCTGCCGATCGTTATGCAACCTCGATTTTTAATTAGCGAGCTTCCAAAGGTCAACACCCAATGGAAACTCTCTTGATAAAGAGTTCCAATGGATTCGACGTAACATGAGAACCTCGTGAAATTGTACTGGGTTGCAACGAGAGTGCATACATTTCTGCAGCCTGCAGCTACGAACATTACTTACATCGCTGGACAGGTAGAACAGTGAAAATGCCAAAGAAATGTGAATTTCGAATCTCGAAAGGCTCGACGACTCTTCGCGTTACCTTTGAGTCGCGTAGCTGCTGGAGGATTCTGGAAACGTGCGTGCATTTGATGCAGGCTCTATTCAAAGCGGTTTCAATCTTGGTATGTAGATATATCGTAGGAGTTCATTCTAGATCCTGATTGTTCTTTTAACTAGAGCTATATCGCGATAATCAATGGCTCCTTTCAAGAAAATTAAAACTGTTTCTATTTGTTATCGTGACCGAAATACTCAAATCTTTTTAATTTGTTCTTCGTTGATTTTTTGGTATATTTATGCTAAATTAAATTTCTATCCAGCTTAAATTAACCTATTAAATTAACATATTAAATTAACCCTAAAATATATAAATTGTATTAAATATGGAATATGATCGCAGCAGGTGTTTGTACAGATTTGTACGCGACTAGTACCTTTCAATAATTTTTTACAATTTACAGTAATCAAATGCAGCACTTGAATGGTTTTAGTCCATCAATATAATACCAAGTGATGTATTAAAATTTTATTTACAATTTTTTGGCATATATTTTACTGTTAAAATAAATGAAAGTGACGGTATTCCGAACAGCCCCGGTAATTGGGACCCTCGCTCTTCTCAAAGTTGAGACCAAGCAACTACGTTTGGATTATAGCCACAGCCTGCCAGGAGTTTGCAAAAAGCCAAGCAGCCAGCGAGAGCTGCAGGCAACGTGACGGGAAGTTCGGGAATCGATCCGGATTACCGTGTGTATCTCGGAAAAGCGTGGAAATTGTATAGAATTTCGGGGCGAGACGGCTCGGTTAGGTGTCACCTGTTGAATTCAGCCCGACTCGCGGAACAGGCTCGCGTATTTCCCTGGGAATTACATGTTATCGCGATGGGAAGGGTTGGGCCGGGGCGAAAGGTGGTCGTGGGTGGCGAGGTAACAATGATCGCCGCAGTCAACGGCCGAGTTCTTAATAGCATGGTCGTTTGGACGATCGAACAGAACGATTCGTATCGGACAGTTCAGCGCGCGAAATAATTGATGGAAATGGACAGCGACGGGTTCGTTTCTCAAGCTGTCGCTGGCAGGGCTTCCTGTAAACTTCTCCATGTTTCTCTTCGTTTATGCAAATATTCGCGGGTTCAACCGCGCCTCTGTATTGCGATAATACGACAGAAATAAAGTTTCGTTCAATCGAGCTCGATTTCTTCGCTTTAGCGAAGCTTCAAGTGGCTGAATGTTAGGTTGAACAATGATATCATTATTTCACCCTTTCCCTGATTTAAACCCCTCGAAATTTGATGACCTCAATGGATCTTTATGGTAGCTTAGAGTACTAAGTCTTGTGATCAATTTCGAGCAAATTTTGGAAGACGATAAGGTTGTTTCAAGTTCTAGAAAACGCGGTCATTGTTCAGTTAGTTAATTATTTTGCCTGAACACGTCTGATTATTATAGATTAGTAGATTGTGGATTTTATACGTTTATGACAAAAGTGGGTGTCTGGAATTGTAAATAGAAGAGTAAAATAACGAAAGAGTATCGATACTAAAAAAATGAATAAGAAAGGAAGTACCGTGGACAATTTTTATTTCGCATAAAAATTCTCGGTACGCAGATTACAGTGTACGATACAATAGACAACCTTATGAATTTTCTTAAAAGACACTCGCGTGGAGCGTCTCTTATCTCCTTTAATTTACATTGTTACACGAAATAGCTTACAAGCATACAACGCAGATATCGTTCCTATATTCCTTCAACAATTACGACGATTCTGATCGCGATAGAGGTGAATCATTATTATCATACAGCGGAGCGTAACAGCCATAAACGTCGAGATTACGTCTCGCGTTCTGTGTCCCAACAGCGACGACGACATAAATACCATGAGACCGCGGTTTTTAATGACTCCGTCGTCCGAACAGAACGATTTGTATCGGCCAGGCCAGCAGCGTGTGAAATAATGGAACCGTGGTTCGCGCAAACTGTCCTGCCTATTGAAAGGAAAAGCCTATAGAGACAGGTGAAATATGGATTGCGTGCCGCTGGCAACAAGTTGAGACCGATCGAAGGGGTGTAGAGCGACCAATCGAGCGAGATGTCGGTGTAAATTATGAATTTGCAATTGTGTGAGGTATAAGTGAGAGAGAATGTGTGGATAAACGGTGCGCGGTGATCGGTTTCAGAATTAACTGAGAACTAGAGAGGGTGCAGAAGCGTTCGTGCGGTAAGACCTCCATTTAACCGAGATATGTTCTTTATATTATTCACTGTAATTGCTCGCTTCGATGCTCTAGATCACTGGCTGCGGATCTTTATATATTTAATGCACGCGCAGATTTTTAGCGTACATACAAATCAACGAGATCTAACAACGTTCTAAATTTTCTTTTCGCAATGAGTAATCTTTTAATCAAGGAAAGAAATGTTTCTTGATTTCTAGTGTACGTAAAATAATCTGCGAAAGCGAGAATTTGCATAAAGATACGCGGTCTATTAACCCCTTGCACTATAATAACGAGTCAGACTCGTAATAAAAATTTCACGCAAGATCTACTAACTATGAATTTTATTAATTCCTTTTAAGTCGAAGCAAAATTGCATTCTTCTGTTATCGAAGTCTAGAAACGAAATTAGATAAAGACAATAGAAGAAACAAAAATTGCCTGGTCCTATTAGCCAAATTATTAAGGACGAATAAGTACTAATCAACACAAGGTGAAAGAAATCGTAGTGCAAGGGGTTAATCACACTATTTAAAAAAAATCGTCGAATGCGATCAAAGCCTCATACAAATCGCTAAAGAAACTTGAAAATTTGTAAATATTTTCCATTAACAATGATTAGATAAATCTCTTTGTTCGCAGTTGTATTGTTACGACCGTAAAACGGAACTAGGAGAAGACTTCCGAATCGAGATTGTGGTTTCCGGTCACCAGTAGTCGTTGCGGATGGGATCAGAAGATCTATGATAAACGATATACGTTCAGGATTGTTATAAATCAATACATGAATTCATTATCAAGGAGGATAAATGGTGACAACATTACAAAAAACATCGTACAGGGTCTAAATGAACTGAATCTCGTAATTTTTTAAGACGCGTTTCTTTTGCCAGTTGTCTTTGTGGATTAGAGACGAAGAGGGACAGAGATCCGGGGATTTTTCAGACGGCACAGTTGGCGACGCTTTCCCGCTAGGAGTTTTTGTCGCGTGGCATACGGAGGGAATTTAAACGAGCGAAATAAATCTCGTGGTCCCCTTTCGCGCCGCGGGTTTTACGAGCCTCCGGCCGGCCTCTGTGCGCACACCCGTTCTTGCCATGATAATGAGCGCTATCAATTTGCATCTGGGTTATTAGCACTTGCTCGCTGTTCCTTAAGTCAACGACAATTCGACCGTAATTTAAGCCGCCTTATTGATTACTTCCGGCCGGCCAGAGCGGCGCAGGTAGCCACGGCCCGTGGAATTTATGTCCCGCCGCGATCATCTTTTCTCCGCGACGACACGCTTCTCGATCGTACGTCTGTCAGCCGAGTTTATCGACCAATCCTGTTGCGATACCATTCACTGTCGCTCGCCCCTTCAATTCGCCGATTATGCGATCGCTGATGACGGCCGGCGACGTTGACTTCGCTCAATCTGGCCCGAGGAAATATCGTTCCGCGTTTGTGCAATTTGGGGTACCGAGTCAGGCAAAATTAGTTGCGAGGAATAATTGTTTACAAATTGGAGTTCGTTGCGAGGAACATAAATTGTAGGAAAATGTCTTTCCTCTTTTAACGATTATAATTAGTTGCGCTTTTGTTAACAAAGAGACATGCTTCTCTGGTTACCCGAATTTAGGTAAGATCAAAATAATTTTTAAGTCTTGGGAAGCAATGAATAATTTATTTCAGCTAGCAAAGTAAAAGAAATACACTTCATCATGATTTAAAAATTAAAATAGAGTAGTAATAAAAATTCAGATGGCAAAGATAGTAAATTTCCAAATAGCATGATTTACTAACGTTGGATTATCCTAATGAAACAAGCTTCGTATAGGATTCTGTTTCCACGCTTAACACACTTTACGTTTATCTGTTGAATACAACATGCACTATCATAATCGAAATTTCTCTTGGTTCGTACAGATCCAAAGAGGAATGTATAATTAAATAATAATAATAACAATAATTTATTTACGTATATATATATACTGGTTGACCTTCTCTGTAGCATATAAAAGAAAACCGCACCAGTATACTTACAAAAAAGTTAGGAGAATATAAAAGCAACAAGAATACCTATGAATAACAAGCAGGAAAGACAAAAACACAAGAACAATAAAATAAACCAGAAGCTAACAGTAATAGCAATAGAGGAAATAAGGTGTAAGGAAATATCGACGAATAGAAAATTAGAAGAAAAGGAAGGAAAGTAGGGTAATGAGGTGCATAAGAGGGAAATATACTGGAACTAGGTAGCATGACGTACTGTAGCGGCTACGAGGGCTGACGAAAGTGTTCATAGCAAATCCGGAAAACTGTGAGAAATTAAAATCCGCGATTTACGATATAAAATTTCGTTGCGCGGCACGATACGTATTTCCGAGCGCAGTTTCGCGTTCGATTTGCCTCGCGATTGATCTCGAAGGACTAATAATTCCGTTTCAACGGGCCGATCCGAGGGAGCGTCTATTGTGCAACGGCCTCGCCATCATCAGCGTCCCGTTGCAAGGAAAACGGGTACGAAGAGGGTTTTCGAGAGAGCTCGCTCCCCACGTCGCGCTGCCGCTCCGCTATTCTCTGCGCCGCGCCGGGAGCATTCTTTCACAATTGCGCCCGACCTACGTCACCGGTGCAGGTACCTGGCCGCAGGATGATAATAGGTGCGCAAATAACGCGTCCCGGATGACTCAGACGAGAGAAGCCCGAGTAAACTTGTTTACCGCTTCTGTCTTATCCGCTTTCGAAACAGAAGTCGCGCACGATGCGCTGTCCCGAAGCTCGATTGTTCGTCGAATTTCTGGGAACGTTCGGCTATTCTCGTGGCTGCCGTTCGACTGGCGTCCATGCATCTTTTGCGGTTTGTTTACCGAATAAGACCGCGGCCGAGTCACAACACGAAACCGAGTGCGTTTAAGCACTTCGAAGTTTGTTGACGAAGCTTTGCTTAATTGGCTTGCATTGCGGAGAGTTCTTGAGGTGAAGGGGGCAGCTTATAGAAAAATAATATTGATTTTAGTTTGGACATTTCTCCTAGTTCTGGAAGAATTTATAAGTTTGACTCATATATTTTTTTCATAAATACATAAACAAGAAACATAATACTCGAAGAAGGAAAGGGAGAGATGAATGATGGCAGCTGTCGCTCCATGATCATTTGTTATTTGTTATATAGATAGAGAACATGATCGCAGTTCGTCGAATGAACGTTGAACAATTTAGAATATGCTTAACGTCGTAACTAGGCTAATGGAGACGTTTACTATAGAGCGATCAAATGCTGTGCTCCGATTTTCGGCATGATTAACTTTATATTTATCAAATAGAAGATGCCAAATTTTTGTATTAAAAAATAAATAAAATAAAAGAATATAGAAATTTAGGAATATAGAAATATAGAAACATAGAAATATAGAAACAAAAGAACCCTAGTGGCAATATACTTGTCAAAAATATAGAAGAAGGGTCGTACCTGAAACTCCTAGGTCCCAAGGAAAATATTCCAGTTATAATTACAGTCCAGGACAGTAAATGGGTATTGTCTCGAAGATCGTTTCCAGCGAAAATCAGAGTAATAAAACGAAAAGATAGGCCAACAATTGTAAGTATCGGGAAAAGGAACGGATGAAGCTCTACCGAGCGACGGTTTCCGAAAGGAAAGCTGGCCATAAATTATTGTCACATGTCCTTCATCCCTGACTGCTCGGCCCGTCGAATTCCACAACGAAAAGGGAAAGGAACGGTGATTGGTGCCGGAGAAGAAAAGAGAAGGTCGAGGGGCGGGAAGGGCAAAAGGATTTTAAGCGCGGACAGTTCTCTTCGTACCTGCAGAAGGAGCATAACAGGGTGGTCATAATAAATATATTTACACCGACGTCGTCGCCATAATACCGCAACTCGGAACGGCCCACGTGGCCGCCCACACGGCCTCCTCGGCCGGAAGTTTATTGCCCGATTATCCGGCCTGTAACTCATTTTACGCGCGGTGCCGTAAAACCTTTGGCCACGGACGACTCGAGGAGCCGACGTTTACGAAGATTTCTTCCGTGGCGATCGGAAACGTCTCTGGAATCGAATTTTTTAAGGCCACTTCCCGACAAATCGTCCGAGAAATTGCTCTGCTCCAAGATTTTCTCCAAAGACATCCGTCTCGCGCTGGCTAAACAAAGCTTTTCAGATTTATGACAATATCAGGATATAGAATTTTCCTACTGAATTCTTCTTAAATCCTGCTAATTTTATTATCTTAATATTCGCGATAATTTTAAGAGTCATAATACTTATTTAAATTGCTGAAAGTCTTTTGAAATTCAATAATTCAAGGTCGAGGCTAGGATAAACGCGAATGGAAGCTTTAAAGAATGTTAAGATGGTCAAGGATTACATTTTTCATCTCGGTGTTCGCAGCACACTCATTTGCGAAACAGCATAGTGACAAATAAGCATGAAAATTGCTTCTGATATCGCAGTTGTTCATCTGCAATGTTTTTCAGCATCTGTGATTCATTCTTCGCTTCAATACGAGGCTTGATTTATCCAGAACTGGGTCACAGAAATGCGACCAATTTCTGCGAAGAAGTTCGTATCAGCTCGTCGTTGTTACATGAATAAATTTTAATGTTTGATACTTACCGAACACGAAGCGAATTAGTTGAATTATTACAAGGTTAATTGTCTTCGTCGATCCTAAAGCGCATGGGTCAAGCAGATAAATAATTTCAAGGAGTTAATGCAACTTAAATTCTTTCAATATTGTCTTAAAATTCACGTATCCACATTCATTATAAATACGTAAAATCCGCGGTCTACCTCCGACGCGAGCAGAGGATTGACACAAAGATCGGCGAGTCGTGGAAAGTAACGAAAATCTCAGTCCAAGGGAACGCAGTTCGTCGCTGTCGAAAATCCCCGAAAATTCCATATACGTCTAGTTAAAACTCCGCATTAAAAACGACCGGGCCGTCGAGGCAGCGTTCGGAGCATCCCCGGAGCCCGAATCGATTTCCCCATCATCGGGTGATCCTCAATCATATCGCTATCGGGCACCTCCACCCCAATTCGCACCGTTCGCAACTTGAAGAGCATCGATAGAGACGATCACGAGGATCGAGTCCGTGGAATCGCCGTGGAAGATCGGCGAGGATCAGAAAGGGAAAGGGAAAGGGTAGCGCGAGTGCCGGAAGAGACCTGTTCGAGGGACAGAGACGGAGAGGGGGTCTGCAGTTATGGGAGTTGCTGTGGAGTGGAGTAAGCATTGTAAATCAATACCCTGACGGGCTGCCGGCGCTTCGAACGCGCCCCGTATTTCAGCATGCCAATACACTGGAACTATCCTCCATCGCTGCTGGATAGCGGGATATAACGCTTAATAGAGGTCGCAGATGGAAGGGACCGAGGGGGGTGAAGATCGAGAAGGGGTTGAACGCGGCGAGGAAATCGTAATTGTTCACCGTACGATCGTTCTTTCGCGTTTCCGATCGTTCCACGAACGTTTTCCACCCTGTCGCAGCCGCTACCCATTGTTGTTCCGAGTCGACGAATGCTGCCCTTAAATCTACCGATTTAACACTCTAATTGTAACTATTACTTCGGGTTACTGTAAAATATATTTAACATATATTTAAAATTTTTATATATATATATATATATTTAAAATTCGTTTCATATCTCTCGTGCGAATTCGACGGAACGAACTTTATGAAACGTGAAACGAACTTTCCAAACAACCCACTAATAGTTTGAAGATAAAGAATAGTTTCAAGCTGTTCTGAACTTTCTACCGTTTTATATCTCATTCGATCATTATCTTTCTTTGCTACCTGTACTCCGATATAGTCGTATACTTGAACGTAGTTGTGTGAGGATATTAACATTTCGCATTTTGTGCATCTGCGAATGGATATACAGAAAGGAATTCATTTGTTATTATTACTAAAACGTCAAGATGTACTATTGTTCGTAAAAATTGTGCACAGAATGGTAAGTTAATGTTTCAAAGCTGCGTAAATTACATTGTCGTACGTCTTTTGCCAACGGTGATGTAACAGATGATGTTTCGCAGTCCACAAAAACGTCGAAATTGTAACAACTCTTAAAAATTGTATTTCCTTCAGAATATATCTCTCTTAAATTTTCGATTCTATACCACAAATTCGGATCTCTATGTTCTACTATTCTTTGCGAAACAATTGCAACGAAACAAACTGCGAATCCGCGTGAATAATCCTTTGAATTTGGTGCAGCGGAACACGAGGGCCCTAGACATCGAATAATGATGTTCTAATTGGACCCAGAAGCGTGCGTAGAAGATCGAACACCGTTCTGTTTCTTTCTCTGCACGCGAAGGAGGTCGAACTCCTCGCGTTACATCGGACCGGCCCGTAAATGCACGACAAATACCTAATCCCGCGAAAGTTCCTTTTTCCACCATTAATGGAACAAAAGGCCGCGCCGAGATCCCCGTTGGACGCGCCCGGTTTTTCATGCTTTTCCCGCTTTCTGGGACAGCCAGAATTACCCGTCTCTCTGTACATTATTCTTTCCTTCTTTTTTACATTTTTCGTTCGCGTCCCGCGTTCAATACGCCGTCAAGTTTCGCGACGAATTAATAAATCACGCGGTCTCGAAAGCCGTCGATTCGGTTCGAGGGCGCACCGGCGATGGAAATAACTCGAAAACCATCGCGCGCGATCGTGGATAACGCGATTTGAAATCTCCGCCGAACCAGACTTTCGAATATTCAATTTCAAGTTGCGCCGATAAAGATCGGAGGCATGTTTACAGCATACTAATTCAGTATGCAGATGGTTCGATACCTATTCGTTTTCCAATTGGATCTGACTTTATCCTCTTCTCTCGAATGGTTTCACCACTTTCTTTGAGACATTTGTCTATAAACTGTAATTAGAAAAATAATTTATTAATTAGGAAATATGTATAACATCAGGTTCACCTGTGTGCCACAACAATCTCATCTTCTACAGACCAGAGTGCATCCATTTTCCTCGTCCTGAAGTTTAATGCGATTTCGTATCTATTCGCAGGAGCATATTTGTTAATCTATGTGTGTAAAATAAAGGCTACCTCACCCATCAATAAATAAATAAATAAATGATCATCACATTCCTCCGCGTCCAACAAAATCGCTTTAGGACATGTTAAGCTTCTAAACGTCTAAACGTCTACCGACTGGAACGCATCAAAAGGATTGTTTAGAAGCAAGCCACTACGTTCATATTCCTCCTCGTCTAGCAAGACCGTTTTATGACACATTCAAGTCTCTGTCCTGTTATACTAGACAGTCTTTACGAGCGCACGAATAAAAAGTAGCGAGAGTGGGCGTTTACGACAATCTCACCTCGTTCTCGAAGGGCGAAGGGTTAAATCGTGCATTATGGCAGTGACGTAACAAGAACGATAGCACTCCCATACGAAGGATCCGCGTCGTTCAGGATCGATCCCTCGGAAGGATGCTCCGAAGGAAGGGAACCGCTTCCGGGGCCAGGTGTGGGGCCGCTCCAGATCCTCCCGCTTCACCTTGCCCCGGTGAACACGTTCGCGATCATTACTCGCGAACCGCGGGTCAAAAGCACGCCGCTTAATCGGTAGTCGCCGGGATGAGCAGAGCGTTGGCATCGCGAGGGCAGGTGGAGCTATTTGGAGAACAGCCCACTCGAGAGGCCACCGTTTTCCTCTCTTTCTCCGGCACAAGTTCTCTCCCTCGCCCGGTTCCTTGCGCCTCTTCCTCTCTTCGACTTCTCGCCCCTCTCCCCTCTTCGCTCTTTCTGTCGCTCTCTCTCTCTCTCGCTCCCCCGTGCTCTCGCTCGCGCCGTCTCGCTCCGGTTCTCTGGGCCTCCTTGGCCGGTCTCTCGGAGCGACGTTGGCAATGTTGCGACCGAGGAACGACCAGATGGTCCTATATATCCTTGCGGCAGCTGCGATGGTCCCGACCGCGTCCCTCGAAGACGCAGGAACCAAGCCGGATAAAAAGGGAGCGTGCCCCCGTGCCCTGTGATCCTTCGCGCCCAAGGCTCGATCGTCCGGGATCATTGAATCGCCTGGTTACCTCTTCCTCGGTCACCCTATCCAGCCACGGGGAAAGGATGCTGCGCAGCAGGACCTGGAACTAGGCGATTAATTATTATCTCACCTTCCGCGTCCACGCTCGGTAGACTGCGGGTTTTATGCGCCCGTGGCGCACCGAGTTGGTTCTGGAAATTTGAGCATGCTTAACGAGCTTTTCAGCGTACTTTCAACATGATAGAGACCGCACCCTTTGTCCAGCGATATCAGCTTCTCGAGAGATCGCTGCTCGGAGGTCTTGTTTTTCACCGGAATGGTCTGCATTTCCACGAGGATCGTTCTGATACCGCGTTTTGCTAGTAGAAAGCTTCGTCGCTCGTGCAAACTTGTAAATCCTCTTTGCTCCAATTCGAATCTCAATGTACGAGCTTTTGAATCATTGTCGCATTGCGCATGTCCAAGGAGTGATCGATGCTCGACACGTTCACGGACAGTAACAATTTTAATGAGCTGCAAAAATAGACGGGCTAATTGTGATCTCCAAATTTTGATCGGTCACGTTTTGGACGGGTGCTCGGAATATCGGTTTTTAACACTGGAACTACCGAGGTCTAAAATCGACTAACGAGTATCGTCTCATAAATGACACAAGATTGAGTTTATTTAAGTATTGCACAATTTTTATAACGATGCATGCCAGAATAAAGATATATGTATTCAATAATTTTTAAATAACAAATGTGAATCCGGTCATTTGACCCGCGGTGGTAGGTTCAGTGTTAACCCCTTGCACTATGATTTCTTTCAAACTACATTGATTAGCGCTTCGTTCTTAATAATTTCCTTGACGAAACCAGAAGAATTTTATTTCCCGATTGTCTCTTCTGTTCCCAAATTTCGATGACAGAAGATGCAGATTTTCTTTCGATTTAATAGAAATTATTTGCAGTTATATTTATTAAATTATGTACGAAATGTTCGTCACGAGTCTGACTCGTTATTATAGTGCAAGGGGTTAATAGTTATATAGAATGAAAGACGTTTCACCCACGTCGATACCGATCGAATTAAAGTGCGCAATAATTTCACAAATAAACGCTATACACAATTGAATGCTCGATAATGTCGCTTATAAACGAACGCTGTAGCATTCGCGATCGTGCCAACGCTAAGCCTACCGAGCCTGAAAATTTATTTAGGCTTTTCCCCATTTTTATCAGAACATGTGCTCGGATCAAGCGTATCAACGCTCCAGAAAATGGAGTCTGCGATTCGCAAATCAGTCCCGGGGGGCCACCATAGTTGCGCGAGCCTGTAATCAACACCGCAACGCGAACCGCGCTCTTATCTGCGACAAAATACAAGCCGATGGCGACACACGGTCCCAGATAAGGTGCGTGCCTTTCAAAATGGACGGCCCTCGGGTCATGCACTCGCAAGCGGATCCTCGGACCTCCGCCGGGCTACGATGTCGCGATACTGTGTCCTCGGTTTTCTCCGTTTCCCGTCGCGACACCTGCTTTCGTTTTATCGGCGAATTTTTATTTGCATCGCGCAACCGGCTATCGAGCAATTTTTTCGCCGAAGGACACTGAGATAAAGAGGTCGCAGGGAATATCGATGAACGCGTTTCGAGGCGACTCGCTGTCTCGAGTTTCGGAAAGCCGGCTCGTCGATTCGAAACTTGTTAATCTTATGTCGCATTTGTCGCGGTTCGGAACACTATAAATAGGTTCGAGCGCGTTCTGGACTTAGGTTATTCGTCTAAAAATCGCGATACGCGGAGAAAGAAACGAGGATTTTAGCTGAAGATGATAGCTGAAAAGGTAGAGCGCAATGAAGACAGGGTGATTCCCTAAGAAAACGAAAAACGAATCTGTTTTCTTCAGTTTAGTTTAAGGAAAGATTCGAATTTGTAAGAACAATTTTCCTACAATTTTCTTTGCATCATACGAAGCAGTATTAGTTACACAACAAAGTCGGTCAAATTAAGTCGAACGTATTTGCAATGATTAGCATTCGCATTAATTCTTTGCATCACAATTTCTTTAACCACTGTGCTAACTCCTTTACTTTCGTTTCTAGTCTTTCGTAATGAAGGAACAAAATTCCGGTTCTAATTTCGATTTCATTAATTAAATGATAATATGGACATTTCTTTGTTTGATATTCGGCACTTGTTAAACGCCGCGAATCCAACCTGTCGCGATAGCGAAAGAATCGCCGCAGAAACGGTCTCGCGACCGGCAGCAGCGGAGGAAGCAGCGACAGAAATTTCGGCTGCTGTCCGGGTAATTTGCACGCATTATCAATTTCCGCGGCGCAGGTGCCGCGACGACACCTTCGAAACTCTATTTAAGCCGGACAGAATTTTGAAGCGTGCCCCGTAGTCGAGATACGATCTCGCGCGCCGTTGCCATTTTTCACTTATTCGCCGGTCGGGTGGTTCCTCTTTCTTCCCTTCTTTTTTTCCTCTCTTTCTTCCTTCCTCCCGCCATTTTTTTCCCGCCGTTCTTCCATCCTTCCTCCCGAGCTTAATGAAATTCGACGGCGACAGAGCGTGTAATTACGGCATTCGCGGGCCGCGCCGCTTGTTTAGCCGGTCGATTCATTAAGCCGAGCGAAATTCGTCATTATACGAAAGGAGACTTGTCCTCCTTGCGGTCCAATTCACCGTTCACCCTCGATCCGAGCCGCGCGCCATTTTGCCTTTGACAATTTCCTCTGAATTAGGGGAACGCGAGAGCCGGCGCCGCTGATTTACTTTCTCGGTTATTCGCAGATCTCCGAGACCGACTTGCGAACCTCGGAATTTTTCCGCGTTCTTTACCATCGAGCTCGAACCTTCCCGCTTCCAACAAACGTTGTGACACGCTTTAATCGAGAAGTTGAACTGTAGTTCTATCGATCACGCGGAATGCTCGATGTACTTTTGGAGAGCTAAATTTACCCGCGACTTCTTCATGCTTTATCATCCGAACCGAAGATTTTAGCAACGTTTAACGACTTTCCTTATTTACCAAATCCATTAATAAACGAAGCTCTGCGTCCCGAAGAACGACTTAAGAAGATGAAAATGCTCGGCAGTCCGTCTCTTAACAATTTTATTCGAGCTTTGAAATGAATAGAAACCTCGCGAAATTTATTCCAAATTTTGTATAGTCGACGAATGTGTATCAATACAGTTGAAAGTATCAAATCCGTATCACTTTCGATTATGAATCGAATTTATCGCGTTGCACGCCGCAATGCTTATCGACGAGCGGCACCGAATAGCTTAAAAGCGACCGCAATAATTCGAACGTCATCGACCATAATTGCTTCGGCATCGTAATTAGATAATAGTGTAAAGTGGAAGCAACGCGATCGCATAATTAATAATAAACGGGCGTCTCTGCTGTTACGAGTTACGCGAATGCCGGCCCGGCGGGCTGCGGGGGATTCGCGGGCCACGCGGGCCGCGTTAATGAACTTTTAGTTTTAATTAGACGAACTTCGGCGATCCGGCCGTTGCTCTCCCGAGTCGTCGCGCGTTTCGCTCGATTTGCGCCCGCGTTTCTTTTCCAGCCTCGCGCGTCCTTTGCTTTCACTTTCCATCCGTTCCTATTGCCATCCGCTCCTATACCGCCGTCCGCTTTCCTCGAGGATAACTCGCGGCAGTCGCGGGATAAGAGAAAATTGTTAGTAAGTTACGGCGATACCCTTTGCCGTGCCACCGGCGCACTGACTTCGCCGTAGGAGAAAATTGTCACTAACTTATGACATCCTTTCAGAACGCCACTCCTGCGCCGAGGATACGCTGCGGCTGCCTCGCTGCAGCTGCAACTCCTGACAAGTTGTAACTGATAGATGTTTTCTTTCCTTTTTCCTCCGCACCCCCCTTTGTCGCTTCCTGCCCTCCCTCGTCCTTCGAATAATTTCTTGTGGGAGTGCATTGTCGGACGCTGACAGCCTTCCGGAACCTCCTTCAGCCGTCTAAATCCATTTTTGTGTTTATTGGTCATTTGTATTCAGTTTGCTGCAAATCTCGTTCGATCCAGCACACTTTTAATTGACACATTTGTTAACACGTCGAGTCACATAGATATAGGTGATGGAATTATTTAGATTTGGAAATTAATTGCCACGGTAATCTGTTATATCCTTTCAATTTTATCAGTGCAAACAATTTATCATGTGCATATTATTTTTATCGTATGAAATATTTTTGGCTGTAGCGCGGCGGTCAGAGTGTTAGAAAATAGAGCTTGCACGTGTCTCCGAATTGGACAGACGTTAATTGTTAAGATTCCAAACTTATCTGTTATCGACAACTAGCACGGATCCATCGATCGGCAAATAAGCTACTGTGAATGATAACGGTCGTATTAAGCTTTGGACCCTGTTGTTGACAGCGATATGTTTCTCCATCGTTTCGTCGAATCGTGACGCTGATATCTTCGCAAATAATAGCAATAAATTATTCTATGTCGATAACTAAGACGTGACGGATCGCACGCCGGACGCACGCGTTCGAAGTCTCGAGTTCTCTATCCAAGTGATCATCAAATTTTCTGGCTTGAAATTGTTGCAAGATTCGGGGTTTATACTTTCACTGGTAGTTGCGTTTACGTTTTATTACAATCTGAGACGCGCGTGATTATGGTTCAAGATCTTTACAGAGACTAAAGGCGCGCACACATCGCTTGGACACTCATCCTCGCGCAGTTACACCTACATACAATGCCCACAAAGCTACAATTGTTGTCGATATGCTTGGATCCAGATTTACCGATTTACAGTAATATCTATACTTCTTCACAGAATAAATAAGAAATATATGAAAATATATATACAACAAGAAAATATATAAAATGACGTGGATGTTAGGTCGCGCCAAGCCGCATACGCGGTTTAAACGAATAAATAAAATTGCCTAGAAGCGTTATAGTCAATTTACAATCGAAGTTAAGTCAATTTAAGATCAGCCAGTACATGATTCTTCGATTTTTACGATCGTCGTGGTTTATCAGGACTCCTGTAACCAGACCAATAGCACGCTTATCCCTCGGCTGGCTTCCTTGAAAAAATCGGATAACGAACATCGTTAGAGAAAGCTCGCAATGATCGGCTGGAAATATCTCCGAGAAAATCGCCACGATCCTCGGCGAATCCGGTAACCAATTAACCGGCGTGGTTGCGTCACGGAGTCCATTAACATGCGGCGAATCGCCGCGATAGTCACGGGTCGACGAGCTCTCTTCGCGGACGAGACGATTACTCGCAAATCCGCGCGTGGAAAAAAATACAAGGAGAGAAAAAGAGAGAGAGAGAGAGAGAGAGACGAGAGGAAGATGGAGAGAGAGAGGCCTCCCTTAATCTTCTTTCGTGCGTGACTTTTCGTCGATTGTGCAACAGGTGGTGAGCTCGACCTTCGGCCCCAGGTTCGTTCTACGCGCATTCGAAAGTCGTCTCTCCTTTGCCTCCTGCCACGATCATTCTCCAGAGTCGCTATAATATCTCTGGAAGTACGTGCGCACACTATCGTCCACAAGTGGTTCGCACATGCGGCCAGGAAGCTCTAGCAAATTTACGCTCCTGTAAACATATTTGCCGGCCACGGAATTCAATTTTCATCCCTTCGCCGATGCTTTCGGCGAATTAACCTTTGAGTGCGCATTGAGTGAGTAGGCTGTAAAAGTACAACATTGTCGTATAACCTAGGTAAAAATGCATCGACTAATTTGCCACTTTTCATTTTGAAATATTTGGAATACAACGTGCTCTTTATCATCTATGCAAAGGTGGAATATACTTCATAGAGCTTCAAACGTGACTCTATTCGTTTGTTCTTACTTATTTAAAAACGATTTTATTAGCTTTTTCAATTATTATTTTCTGAACGATCGGAAATGTAAGTTGAGACAATGTAACTGAAGATGGTAGAACAACCCAGTTCATTTGTTAAGTGTCAATTTTAACCTTGCTTTGTCATAAATGCGATATCTTTGTACACATTCTAACGAACTGTGAAGATTGTACTTAATGTATGTAACGATCTGAGTCATCGAAAGGTCAAATATTTAAGAATGTATCCAACCCCCCTTCCATATCGCCATATTTTCATACTCTTCATGGAGAAATGCTCTCAGAATCCATAAGGAACGTAGCGAATTCCGCGGGACATTTTTCCCAGCGAAACTATACCTCTAGAATAATTAAAAAAAAAACGACTGCGCGATAGCCATCAAAGAGCAAGTCGGTTCACGGACACGGGGTTAACAGACCCATAATAGCTAGAGATCTAAGATCTCGCTAATTTTCTACTCGACAAAGCGAGCGTCGCACAGAATGACTCAAACAGCAAATAAACGAAAAAGCAAATGACTCAAAAAGCAAATGGCGCAGCATCGAGTCGCACGACGGCCGTGCGAAACGCGAGCAGACCCAGAGAGACGAACATCCAGGGAGAACAACAGACAGGACCCATTTCGATCCCTCGACTGCGCAAATGTGTTATTCAAGGACCTCGGTTGAACGATCTCCGAGCAGGATCTCGTAATTAGTATACGCGCAGAAAGTCAAACCCGGCGAGGAGGCACGTGCCGGCGACTGAACCTCCCTCTCCCTCGTTCTCTCCTTTACCATTTCGATACCTTGCTCGATGTCTCCGGCCTCCTCTCTCCCCCGCTCTTTCTTTCTCTCTCTCGATCGGTTTCTCCCCAAGATTCGAATGTAATACACTCGAGCAAGGCCGCGGAGCAGAGCGTGCCACGCCACCGATACAATGGATCGCCTGCTGAACCCACCAGCATGCCAATTTCGGTCGAGCTCCTATGGATCGTAATGGTTTCCTGGAAAACTGCGTCTACGACTCCGGCCGGCCATTATTGGATAAGGGGAAATGCTAATCCTCCGGGGCATCTATATGTAGATCTCGACAGAAAAATGTTATCGAAAGTCGGAACGGTAGAAACGGTCGCCGATGTTCTGTTTTAAACGTCGATTGTCGAATCTTTATTATTTCGAGTCGGTTTTGCTCTTTTAGCCAATGCTTTGTAGACAACAGACTTTGTCCTCGATATTGGAGATGCTAGAAATTCGTAACTATACTATATGCGAATTTTATAATATTTTATAATATTTAAGACAAAACCAGCGTTCGTAATGTGATACAGTAGAAAGAGATTAAAGCACTTGATCATATCAATATATATATTAGTTTCGATCTACTAAATTATTAAGGAAAGGATACGAGTTTATGAGGTACTTCTATCTTTTTGCATCAATCTGCAGTCTATTCGTCGGTAATTTGGATCTCTGTTTCGAGTCGCAGCAATTCGTTCTCGTCAGAAAAACTTCTCGTTAACGTTAGGTCAAAATGACGAGTTACTAATATTTTAACCCTTTACACTCGAGTGGTGACACTGGGACATCGCTAAAATTGTTCTATCACGTTCTAAAATCATTTGTATACTAACAAAGTTTAGATTTAAAAAATTGTTAAAAGTGAAACTGTTGGTTGAGTCGCAAGAATCAATTTCATATGCATAAAATGTACTTTGTCCCATAAAATGGAAATACGGTTACTCGGCTTATGAGGACACATTTATGAGTAATTTGTTCAATATATTCAATTAATTCTATATTTATTCAATATATGACAATTCCATATATTCGACATTTATTCAGTATCTCATACTCGATACAAAGCAGACCAAATGTCTTACTGCTACCTTTACAAACTACTATAAAACAGCAGATTTCAGTGCTCCGTAATTCCAGCGTTAAAAAGCATAATCTCAGCAGTGTTCTAGCCGCGGGATGTAGATACAGTCGCCACCACCTGTCTAAATTTTGTCGAAACGATCCAGACGGTGAAAGATATCGGCAGCATCGTTACGAAAGAAGCCGAGCTCCGTTTCCGGCCGATCCTCCCGCATTCCGCGTCGGAGCTGCGTATCAGGCCCGTGAGAGCCGTCTGTTTAGTAAGCTGTAAATCAACGAGGCCCGAGCGGGGTCTCTCCCGGCTCTCTCGTTCCTCTCTATTCTCTCGTTTCTCTCTTTCGGGCCCCTGTCCCGCGCGGTTTTCCTCTTTCTCTACGCTCTAGCGGTGCTCTCTCCGGCAGCGTTGCGAGCAGCGTTGCGAGCAGCCCGAAGGAATCCGGCCGATTCGCCGCGGCGATACCTGTGTGCGGCCTGGGACTCATGTAAATCCGCCGAGCCTCTCCCGAACACGGTGATCGCCACCATCGATACTCCTCTCGGTACACGGGATCGCGAGCGCTGATCCAGTTTGCGGAATTCCTACGGTTGGGCCCCTTTTCGCGGGCCCCGCGACCACCTGGCCGGCCCGTTGCGTTTTATTCCGATCTCTCCGCGGCGGACACGAGCAGCCACCGCTCTCCGCCGGTGCTCCGTATTTACCCCGGGAGCAACGCCGGCGGGCAAATGATGTCAGAGGGGCAGATAGATCACCGATCGAAAACGATCCATCTTGTTTTTTCTGCGCCGAGTTTGCGCGCTGCTCCGCGGGCCGATTTTTCAGCGTGTCCGCGTTGGGAATTATGGCGAGTCGCGGCGGAATTCGCGACTTTAATCGATGCTGTTTTTGCTGGGAATGATAGTGGAGCTGGATGACGATGGATTGAGCAACGGTGACCGATAGCG
>CM052150.1:3918785-3929620 GCA_028455555.1 Augochlorella aurata | reverse complement strand
CAGACTGTTTTAGTTTGCGCTGTGTCGATGCCTGATCGCGAGGTTAACGCGATTAATCGGGGGCACGATATAGCCGAAATGTCGGGAAGACGAAGCGAGAGCAAATGATCTTCTTTTACGAAGACTGCAGCGTGTTTTACTATAGCTGTAACAAAGTTCGTTGTCCACAATTTTGCCTAAGTTCTGCCCTTTTTATTTAGTCCCTTGTCACACTATTTTCTTCACAGTTACGATGACTCGAACGTGTGCTTTTCTATTTAGATATTGACGATGGAGAAGCTCAATTTTGTTCCGGCTTGAAATTACAGGAAATTACCTATTTTATACCTAGAACAGGTTACTACTAGACTACGAATCTTTATGCAAAATAAGAATAATCTGCATTAATTGCAAGACAATTGCCTTATTTTTTTCCTAAATAAGTTTAACAGAGTATAGTCAACGCGTAAACATTTTTAGTTGCTTTGAATCTTTTCGCTATTATATGTTTCGCCTATACATTACTGTCATAAATGCATAAAATCCGCAGTCTGGTTATTACAAAAACCTTCATTACGAGACAAACTCATCAAATTATGGCACAGGGTCAGAAGAAGAGGGTTCTCGGGACTTTACCGCTCCAACGAGTGCTTGAAATAGAAAATCATGAAAACGTCACAGGAATCCAGGGGTACCTGCGAAAATAAATTGTCTTTCCATTTCACAAAGAAACTTCCTTTAAGGTCGCCAGTAACCGAGTGTCCCGAAACAACCATCGACGAGAAACAATTAAGACCGGTAATCTCCCTGCAATTTTCGTTCAATTATCCGAATATACGGCACCCATGCCGCATACTAAATATTTCAGCGGGAGGCAGGAACTTTCACGATACTTTTAACGATCGTAATTCTTACTTAGTCTCAAGGATTATTAGCGAGTAATGTTATCGGAAGGACCAAAGGGAATCCTGGACGGAGGTTTTCCGAGTTCGAGGGCCTGTTTACACGCGGAGCCCGACGTGCAGCGCAATTCGCCGGGCTCCGAGACACGCAATCGTCACGGTTCTTCTTGATACCGGATTTAAAGGCCTTATGCTCGGTTTTCACGAGTCTCCGGTGTCGCTGAGTAATCCTATCCTCGGGCACATCTAGCCAGCATAATGTCGCCTGACCGGTAGCGCAAGCACCGGCCACTGTTCCTCGTAATATTTTAATACCGCGCTGCCTTTAATTATGCCTCGTAGCTGCGTTTCATTCCCGTATATTACTGGATGATTCGCGGAGGAGTCCCGGTCTGATTGCCTAATCGTCTTATCTTATTATACCTTTGCTTTCTCCTGCTCGAGGGAAACCGACTATTTATCGGGCACGCTGCGTCAATGAGAACTAAGGAGTAAAGTAGGATTTTGATTTCGTGGACGTTTGCATTCTAATTATCTTAGACAATTAGAGTGATTTTCAGTTTCACAGAGGACTTCCAGCCAGCCGCTTTGTTCGATCTTCTTTAACTTTTCTACCTTCGCCTCGTTTTACTTCGCATCGCGTACTTCGATTTATTATCCTTTTGCATCGCCGCGTTACCGGATCATCATCACCGCAAGGATTTCGATGTAATATTTATGATTATACTTGTAACATTTTGCTTCCGTCGATTAAACCGATTCAAATTAAATTCAACTTTCTATCGCATCGGCAACAGGTTCTGTAACGTAATTCCAAACGCGCGAACTTCGAACAGTATCGATTACGAGCGGATCTGTACGCGCGTACGGAAGAATATTACCATTCGGCGAGGGAGATTTTTCTCCGCGATGAATTCTGAAACGGTGATCGACGAAACCGGGAGATTCCACGAAGATCCGAAGTAACGGTTACGGCTTCTCGACTGTCCGACTTTGTTGGCGAAACGAAATGGAAGCGAAGGTTCTTTAAAGAAGCATTATCCCTGAAGCGATAACAAGTCGGACATCAGCGAAGGGAGAAGCCATTCTCCGGCTTTGATCGTCGCATCAACAATCGCGTGCAGCAATTTCCTAAGCGTCCCGACCACGTTGCAACGAAATAAAATATTTCGAGTTCCGCGAAGCAAGCGGAACAATTATTTACGGCACTCGGCGCAGAAAGATCTCTTTTCTGCTTTCCTTATTTCCTTGTGTAGTCGCCAACGGATCCAGAGCGAGGGAGAGAAAGAACGAGAGGGGGAGAGCGCGAGAGGGAGAGAGAGAGAGAGAGAGAGAGAGAGAGAGAGAGAGAGAGAGAGACGACTCGGGCCGAGCTCGGGCCGAGTGCGGGCCGAAGATTCATTCGGTTGGTTTTTGCGCAACTCGTCGCTTCAGTAACCCTCTTCTTCTCTTTCTTCAGACCCTCTTCCTGAGACAAGGCTCTCAGCCGGTCATTGATTCGACGTAGATCTCAAGATCAGATCCTCTCGTGCGAAGCATCCTTTGAGTCTTCATTGAAATACCTTCTCTCTTTCTCCATCCAGTCTACCCATCCCCCTGTTCCGTCTTTCCTCGTCCCCGTCCCCTTTCTCTCTCTCCTTTCGTCCACATGATAATTCTCGTTTGACCAGCATGACGCGAAAAACGGCGATAATTGCGGGATCCTTACGGTCGAAGGACAACGCGAGAATTTTTCCCTTGATCTTCGCCTAATGTTCTTTTACCTCTAATTAACACTTCGACCGACGACGACCTTAAAAATTAAAGTACTTCGTTTAATGAAATTAAAGTCGAACTGTTTAGTTGAATCGCATCAATGAATAAAACGAATAATAGTTATATATATATAAGTATAATAGTATAATATTATAGATCACCGTGCAAATTAACTTTGTAATCCGAGCAAATAATTTCACCATAAACAGGATTAAAACTCAAAATTAGTATCTTGTCAGATTAATGGAAGAATGTGTTTTTGATTATTTAACAACTTAGTAAAACAACATAATTATTCTACGCGTTTACTGCATCTGTATGGTACAGTTTTAACACTACGTTCACAGACCGGGATTACATAATTATTTTTCCATCTAGTCGCTAAAGGCCCTTGATTTGAATGTTTAAGGCCCACAATTATATATGAAAGCTGCTTTATTCATTGCCCGAACCCTAAGCAACGCTACCGCTGTGAAAACGGCCGTGGTTCGTAAGTAACGGGAAATTATACTGTGGAGTAATTAAGCCATAAACGTGTTTCTTGTTCGCGTTGGTTCGCCATTGGTACCAAACAGGATTTTCCGATAAATTTTGGCGATCCTAAGCGCGATTCGAGTTTCCAACCAGATGCGAGATCTAATTTCGCAGCTTCTCAAGATCTGTTACCTGCAGACAGAAATAATATTTATGGCGTAGAGCATAAATCATTATACAATTATAATAGTTACGCATAATTTATTTAGAATAAAATACTCGCTCCATTTTCACTATGTATAATACATATCCTAGTTGCTAAACTGAATCTGTACTTCACGTTGATGAAGATTAGTATGAATAATAACCCGGACACTAAATCATAATAATTCGGGCTTACGTCAAGGATCACAGTATGTAATCATCAACGTCAATGCATCGATCCATTTACGTCGATTTCGTAGAATTTTCGTCGACGTCAGTTCGCTAGTAAACGCGCCAGTGATATACTCGCCAATCACTGTACTTATCCGAATCGTCGATCGATTAAAAGCCAATCGATCTGATCCGACTATGTTACCGAAAGTCATCCTAATCAAATCTTCACGTTCGAGGACAAAAAGTAAGCTCGATTGCGACGCGTGCCGCGATTATTTATCGATCGACCGGATCGGAGACGCTGGATTTACCGTGACCATGGGGCACCCGTCCATGTGACCATGGGGCACCATCGAGATCCCGACGGATTTTCGAGCGCAGGATCGTCCCTCCGACTGGCCCCTTTCGGACCTTTCCCGGTTGCGTGCCGAGTGATAACCGGTCGACGGATTTACCGTTCCCTATCTCGATGGCCGATCGTGCCTCCCGCTTGGACGTTGTTTATGACACGATGATTGTTACAACTCTGTTCGCTTCTTCGGCTCGCGTCACGACGGACACGTCTCTCGGAAAATTATTGAAATGTCGCGGGCTCTGACGGCAAAGAGGCTGGAGGATTCAATTGATCCTGCGCAAGGAGAATAACCCGATAGTGGACGATTAGTGTGGGAACGGTTTGGTGACGATCAACGGCGAAGAGTATCTCATTCGCGCGGCCTTTATGATTTGTGGTCCATTGTGGACGTGGAGAATTCGATTGCTCCCAGAAATCGAGGATTTTACGCCAACATTGTGCTATATATATATGTGTTATAGAAAAATTACACGATTTTATGGATTTTTATTGTAAAAATGGCTGGTTATAATATAAAACAGTAAAAAGATCAAGAGAATTTAGGAGCACCGATGTTTAACAATTATCGTGTCGGAGACGTTAAAGAATAAGCGAAATTTCCGTGTGACTTCATGGAGATGATTTTTATTTTGTATAAAAATCAACGGAGACGATCCGAAGCGACAGAGAAATGAAAATAATTCGAGGAGTTTTGACAAATTTTAGTATTTGGTGTTTATTTTATAAAAAAATTTTACGGTGTACACGGAAATAAATCGTCTCGAATTATTTTGAGGAATTGCCAATAAAAATATAGAATCTCATTAGCATTTGGAAAACATGGAGTGAAAATAGTTTATGCCGATACCGTTTCCGAGTATCGGGCTTTAATTTTGTTATTCGATATTCGATCCTCTTTAATGGAAAAGTAATGTTATTATGTGTCCGTGGTATTTTCGTTGAAGCGCGATTCACTTCGCTCTATTTTTAATCCGGACGTCTATTATTGGCCTTAACGCGGCGGCCATTTTTACGAGGGTACTTAGAAATCAGACTCTTTCTCGGATCTAAATTTACACGGTACGGAGGATGTTCGATATTTATGCTATGACAGGAATTCTTGGGCCGTGGGGTTTATGCAACCGGGAAGGAAAACATTCGAGGAAAAATTGAAGGAAAGGTCAGCGCGAATATAACTTATTTTTGCAGACGTAAAATCGCGCTGTTGCACGACACACTATTCTTTCGTGCTTAACGCCGGCGCCGTATTAAGGAAACCTAATTGTTTCCAAAATAATTTACTGCGGTTGTGTCATATGATAATAAATAGTACCTTATCTGTTTTTATTAATGTATAATACCTTATGGTTCAGATAATAAAAAATAATATCTTATAATTAATATAATGATAAATGATATCTTATAAGTAATATAATAATAAATGATACCTTATAATTACTATAATAATAAATAATACCTTATAATTAATGCGATAATAAATAATACCTTATAATTAATACGATAATAAATATTACCTTATAATTAACACGATAATAAATAATACCTTTTAATTAATACGATAATAAATAATACCTTATAATTAATACAATAATAAATAATATCTTACAATTAATGTATTTATAAGATTCTAACGTTACTTTCGTATCAAAAAAACGCAATTCCATATCTCGTACGCACGCCGTCGTCCAGGGGTTAATATCGTAAATTGATCCGTCGACATTACGCGAGCTTATTTAGATGTTTATCGACGAACGTTGTCGACAAATGCATCAGTAATTTCCAGGTTTTAATTATCATCCGGTCTAGACAAGAGTAATATGAAGAACATCGAAACTGAATTCTGCCGGCGAGGCTGAGGAACTCGTTTCACCTAAATACGAAATTATGATCTACGTATCGCCGGCTGTCACAAATACCAGCCTCGCGTTCGACGAGTTACCGTACACACGATGATCCGACAAGCACCGTTCCTGTGTGTTCGACGTGTTTGTTTGCGTGCGTATATAATAGGGTCGGCGTACTCGAGATTCTCTCTATAATTTGGCCATTTCGGGCTATTATACGCGATATATCCGGGCAGGCCCGCCGCCACCCTCCCGAGGGACCGTTTTTCCCTCCTTTTTCCTTTCACAATGAGCGGACAGCTGGCTGTACCCGCGACACGCGCCAACGCCGCACGAAACGCGCAGCTTGTGCGTGCCGTCCTTCTCACGCAATAGGGCTTTTCCACAAGCCACGCAACCACCTCTCATCCCCGATGGATTTCAAACACTCTGCAGGAAACGATCCGGTGGATACACGATGCGATACGGTCCGCAAATTCGCCACCGTTTACAGATTCCAGACTGCTTCCCGAAACAAGGGAGCTGCATCAATGGCGCGCGAGTAGAACGGTGTTCCTCCCAATTGGAATTAACCCTTGTGTATGACTCGTTAGTAGGCTGTGGATCTTTGAGCAAATTGCCACGTTTGTCGACTGTATATTTCGTGGAAAGGGGAATAACCAAGTAGTTTGCTGTTTAAATTATATATATTAAATTATATATATTTATTTATTTATTTATTAAATACACTGCATTACTGCTTAAGGAACTGAGTACACGTGGCTATTTACATATAAATACATTCATCGCTGTTAACCATATAAATATAACTTCACGTTAATCTTCCTTATTGCACAAGTACTGTCTCCTTCATTCTTGCTCCTCCTTCTTCCTCTCTTTTTCCAACTCTAATCGCGCGTTTCTCTCGAATTCCTTGATATACAGAACTAGTTCTGCTTTTCTCCCCCTATCAATAGCTCTTTTCAATTTCCCCTATTTTTATTTATTGCTTCTCTCGCCTTCCTGATTGCCTCCCTATTCTCTATTTCATCAGGACCCTTGCATTCCCATATGTGGGATATGGACTCTTCCTTCGCTTTACATAGCCTGCATTCCGTAACTCTAAAGCCTTTGCTTTTCTCTCTCCCTACGTTTCCGCATCTTATTCTTGTCCAAGTATTAAATTATATTTCAATAATATATATTCAAATTATATATATTTAATTATATATATTTGAAAATATTCTTTTGATAGAAATAAATCAGGTACATTTTCCAATGCCTGCTACATGAGTGTTCTCGTCTTTTGCAATTTAGCAAATGACATAACTACTCGTATTAGTAGACTGGATTTGATACATTTTTAACGGTAGATCAAATACAGAAGCGTAAAGGTGCTACAAGCATTGAAGGTTACTGTAACGTTAAATTCAGCTTATTACTAGACTGCGGATCTTCGTGAAAAATGCAAGTTTTTCTCGTCGATTATACGAAACAGATGTTAGGTGAAAATATATCTTCTCTTTTAACGATATCAACACAGAGAAAGTAATGCAACAGTATCTTTGGATTATTCTTTCGTGACCGCTTCTTTGTTGCGAACGTATAAAATCCGCAATGTACTTATTGCTATTGTTAAGATAGGAAACACATTTTCACGTAATATATGTTGCCTACAATTAACTGAGACAACTTTTATTTTGCATACAGATCCTATTTTTTAGTAACAGCTTTTACAACATATGCATTATCAATAGGATTATTAACACTTTAACGACCGCACGTCTACGCAATCAAACGTCGCCAGGGGCCGGCAGTATTTTTGAAGAATTAATTTTAAAGAACTTTATTAAATTCACGAAAAAGTTAACATAATCAAAGACGTGACATTCATAAATTATCACACAAAGAGTGTGGTACTGGCCAACAACCTTCGGCGTCAGCATCACACACATGTTGTGTGAGCGGTCGTTAAAGTGTTAATAATATTAACACGATTGTTCGGATCGTGAAGATACATTTATATTTGTTCAATATACCGCGGCAAATATTACAATAGCACTCGTTAAAAATCAGAACGAATATCTCTTTGTTACTTTCATAAATCGATATAAAACAGCTGTTTTTAGCGCCCCGTAAATCTACTGTTAATGTAACAATATTCGAATGGCTTGAGTCATGGTTTTTACAATGGCTTGCACCGAATGTTCTGACGCATACTGTTACGTAGAAACAGTTTTACGTATTTTTGTTTGCAGAATTGTTACCGTGACGTTCGAAAACCGTGGAAATACCGCGGAGAATATCAGTCGTTCCCACCTATACATTTTTTCGCTCGAGCTTTTCAATTAAATGTGTTCCCTCTCCACCCTCCGCATTTCTACCGCGAGCAGTCGCTAATTAGACACATGCCCCGTCCATTGTGGCGATGGGAGCGACACGATGACGCAGCGGGATTGAACGGAAGGAGGGGAAGAAAGGGAGGACCCGTGATTGTTCAGCCCGGCGACACCGAAAGTCCTTCGGTTTTCCCGACGGAAATGATAATCCTAATTAACGACGCGGTGGGGCTGGGCAATAAAAAGAACGATCCGACGCGAGGCCTCGTCGCTAATCGCTCGGAAAGATGTTCGACGAGAGAAACATTCGAAATAGTCGTTATCGTACCACTCTACCACTGATCGACTCGTTTTAACTCTACTATACGGTATTATGAACATGTTTTAATTAATTATTAAATTAATTTTCAACAGTAAATTATCATTATGGAAGTCTCGGCTTGGAACACGTATGCTAACTAATAATTTTGTAGATTAATAATTTCCATGATGCACCGACACGATTTTCATTTCTTGTATGTCTCCATTTAATTTCCTTCCTAGACTTTGATAACAAAAGGAAATCAAATTTTGTTCAATTTGGAGCAAATAAATATCATCCATATTTAATAGATTATGTATGAAATTTTCGTCCGATTCGTTATTATAGCCTAAGGGGTTGATAATTCTTGAGCTCGTACACGAATTAGCAATTTATTGTTTAGATAATTCAGAATTAAATTAATTTATAGCAATTTTATAACGTATTTTGTCAAGTCAACATTTTCGAAAGCGTCGCTTGCTCCGCCGCGATTCCAACCAGCTGAAATTTTGTCGGCGTCGTTAGCAAGCTGCATTGTCGTCCGTGTGACGAATTAATGGTGAAAACAGAAACCCATTTGCGGCAGAGATATCCTTTGAAGCCCTCTGTACACATCGTGGAAACAGTGTGCGCGCCCAACAACGGGACACGGCGCGCGGTCTGTCGTTAACCCCCTGACAAATTGAGTGTTAAAAGAGAAAATCATTTGCGCGAAAGGGTTAGGTTTTTTGTTAAACCTCCCGTGGACCACGAAAACGTTGTATGCACACACCGGGAGGGAACGGTACGCTACATTAGCCGGGTCGCCGAGTCGTGGCCACGTACAGCGATCTGCCGCGGACAAATCGAGTTCGTCATGGTTCGATTGCCGGCGACGACGACGGCGACGACGGTCGCTCGGCAGCGTCGCGATGCCTTCGCCGGGACGGTCCGCACGAAATTTCGTTCTGGCGAACAACGGGAAGGAAAAGAAAAGCGGGAGGGCCGGGAGCGGGGGGAACGGGAACGGCTTGGAAACCGTTATCCTCCATCTGGCGTGCAACGACGGACTGCACCGCGAATAGATCGTGGCTCCGTTGCAGTCGCGACTAGGATTATGACGTCACGACGTCACGCGCCATCGAGCATCGTAGCCGACGTGCACGACTCCCCGATGAACGTACTTGAGCGGAGGCGAGAGAATTGGACGGTTCAAGGCCACTCGGTGACGGTTCTCCACCGCATCAGCTGGTTGCCGAAGTCCTTTTGCTCTTTGTTCTCCGTCGCTCGGTCGCGAACTAAGGACTTCTAGGGAATCGGCGTTTTTAATACGTTCCTCGACAACGTCGTTTCGTTCAATACTACACTGAGCCTCCGAGTCGGTCGAAATAACTCGAAATTATAATACATTCTAATTAAAATGGTCTAAATAAGCACAATTTAATTTATTTATTCGGGAACGTGTTCCTACAAGAAAAAATAAGACTAAAATGACAAAAATAAGAAATAAATAATATCTTACAATTTTACTAGTTCATTTACACGAATTTTTATTACCAAATAAAAAATACATTTCTATTGCTCTTAATGTTGTAAGATTAATGCCATAATGTCAACGTTACTTTCGCATCGATGTATAAAAGATACAGGTCCGTGTATCGTACCTGTACCATCGTTGAGTAGTTAAACAATGAATGTCCATATAACTGCCTATTTCAAGAAAGACGGATCATGAAATAACAAATTGAAAGACCAGTAGCGAGCGAATAACAGAGACCGAGAGTCAGGCAAGCCGGAGTTACGGTGGTTGGAAGGATTAACACGCGGCCGGAGAAGGATCGTTTGGGGTCGCGCGTTTTCTCGTGGCCGGCGGATTTCTTCTGGATCGGACGTCGATCTCGATGGAACGCGAATAACTCGGTGGCGATTCAGTGGTCCCGAGTATAAGTTCTCGGGGAAGGCTCTCTTCGGCTTCTTTCTAAAAGGACGAGGACCAAGGACAAGGAACGGGAGAGCATTTAGCTAAGCATGCGACTAGTTTTTGTCGCGTAACTGCGAAAGGAAGAGGCACGTAGGGGAAGGCGGAGATAGTTCGCCGCCAGGTGGCAAGTATGCTCTTGAAACCTGCCGTACGTGCTGAAGATCTTCCCGAGATACGGGTTTAACAAGGTCAGGAGGACTACGGATTTATAGCATGAAAGGTCTTTTCCACCGTATTCATGCCCGCTTCCTTTTGCGCCGTTCTCTGCCCGAGCCCGCTTCCATTTAATCGGGACCAATTACCGGGGAAATTCAGTTAATGGTCCTTAACACACGGGCTCGGGCGATCGTCAGGACTTTACTTTCGATTTCGCTTCGGGAATAATGCGTCGTGACTTTTAACGGATCCTCTGCCTTCCGTTTCGTTTGTCCCGGTCGGGCACGCTCGTTGCCCGCATTTCGTTTGACAACCGGTTTCCACGGATCGTGTTAGATTCCGGACGATGCGTCCGTCTTCTTAATTACTTATGCGGACCGACGAGACGATATGCGACGGATCGCTAAATACGG
>CM052150.1:3861178-3872657 GCA_028455555.1 Augochlorella aurata | reverse complement strand
AAAGCTTGATAAAGGAGAAAAAAAAGAATGTTTCCGCCCGGGATCGAACCGGGGACCTTCCGCGTGTTAGGCGGATGTGATAACCACTACACCACGGAAACATTGTGATTGCCGATCATTGCGGCCGGTTCGGATTCGGCGACTGCACGCGCCTTTTTATTCGACAAACTTCTATTAAACAATTCTTCGCACTGGTCGGAACAATTTCAGAGAATTTTAGGAGGAAACGGACTGAACATTGATTTCTACATAATCGAACTCTATATTAGAGATTTATAGTGATATTTATAAAACATTTTAGCAAATTCTAATTTCGTACACTTTTAAAACAGCATTTAACAATTTTCTAATTTTCAGAATTTTATATTAAACAATTCTTCGCACTGGTCGCAACAATTTTAGAGAATTTTAGGAGGAAACGGTCTCAACATTACTTTCTACACAATTGAACTATATATTAGGGATTTATAGTGATGTTTCTAAAACATTTTACGTAATTTTAATTTCGTATGCTCTTAAAACAGCATTTAACAATTTTTTAGTTTTCAAAATTTTCTATTAAACAATTCTTCGCACTGGTTGCAACAATTTCAGAGAATTTTAGGAGGAAATGGACTGAACATTGATTTCTACTTAATCGAACTTTATATTAGGGATTTATAGTGATATTTATAAAACATTTTACGTAATTTTAATTTCGTATGCTCTTAAAACAGCATTTAACAATTTTCTAATTTTCAGAATTTTATATTAAACAATTCTTCGCACTGGTCGCAACAATTTTAGAGAATTTTAGAAGGAAACGGACTGAACATTACTTTCTACACCATTGAACTATATATTAGGGATTTATAGTGATGTTTCTAAAACATTTTATGTAATTCTAATTTCGTGCACTTTTAAAACAGTATTTAACAATTTTTTAGTTTTCAGAATTTTCTATTAAACAATTCTTCGCACTAGTCGGAACAGTTTCAGAAAATTTTACGAGGAAACGGACTGAACATTGATTTCTATTTAATTGAACTCTATATTAGGGATTTATAGTGATATTTCCAAACATTTTAGCAAATTTTAATTTCGTACGCTCTTTAAACAGCATTTAACAATTTTCTAACTTTCAGAATTTTCTATTAAACAATTCTTCGCACTAGTCGGAACAGTTTCAGAAAATTTTACGAGGAAACGGACTGAACATTGATTTCCACTTAATTGAACTCTATATTAGAGATTTATAGTGACATTTCTAAAATATTTTACCAAATTCTAATTTCATAGAATTTCATGAATTTCATCAAATTCTAATACATAGGAAATAAGTTAGGTTCGTTGAAAAATTTTCAAGTTCCGAACTCAAAGTTTTAAAAACTGTAGATAATCGCGCGACGCTTAATCTCTTAATACTCCTCGTGTAAACATTGTAAACAAGTTGTATATTAATAAGCAGGCTTACTCGGAAATAGATAGTCCATATTTAAAAATAAAATGGCAAGGAGGCCAAGAACGGCTCAGGAATCACGAGCAAAGAGGAGAAACCCTTCAACACCACCCCTCGATCTCTCAAACGCGACTAACAGCCTATAAATTTATCAAATATTTGCCAACTTCCATCAACTATACTAACACCGTTTGAAAACTATAATAATCCTTCTCGCAAAGGAACGCGGCTTTCGAACAACTATTCAATGGCCACGCTTCCTGGACTGCACTTGCCGTTTAATCTAGTATATTCTGAATTACGTTATCTGCATTTACTCCAGAAACCTACTTCTGCGCTGCACGAGCAATGCATAAATCAATTATATAGTTGCAATCATTTTGCAAGAAACGAACACACAGACTAAACATCAAATTATTTAAATAGAAGTAACAGTTTATCGCGTTGATTAGCCAGAAAATTGTCAAAATTTCCGCAGAATATTCTTGCAATTCTAAGTAGGATATTTAAAGAACGAGATATGTATATTGCAACGAGAAATTGTACAATTTTTAACTAATTGTTTGCTGATAACTGTATAATTAATTCTCAAGAAATTCGATACAATATTGAATTTAATTAAATATGATCGCGTAAGCTAGTTGCTAGAAAATCAGCTCATTCGAGAATATATTATTCGTCGACCGGCTTGTACAATTTTGATTTAGTATTAACCCCTTGCATTATATAATAATAACGACTTGTGGTGATCATTTCGTTAATAAATACAGCTGCCAATAATTTCTATTAAATCGAAAGAAAATTTGAATCTTCTGTCATCAAAATTTGGGAACAGAAGAGACAATCGGGAAATAAAACTCCTCTCGTTTCATCGAGGAAATTATTAAGAACGAAGTGCTAATCAACCTAGTTCTGAAAGAAATCATAGTGCAAGGGGTTAAGAAACATCTCTTTCTTAAAAACTGATTTCGAAGAAAACGGCTGAAAATATCCTGTGCTTTTCATCGTTGCGCCAAGAAGCTGTTGCATCTGAAATTGAACAGTTCCTACAGACGAAGGTGGAAACTACCGAATAAAATACCGAATAAAATATAAAATACCGAATCGACGGCGACTAACTATAAAACAATAGTAAATCTTCAAAATCACTACTCTTATATTCAAACAAATGAACATTCATAAGAGTATTTCGACTGTCAAAACCTCTCTAAATCGGTCGCACAGCGCGCAGTTCATTGCCTCCACAGTGTCACCACTTTCTGTTATCATCGTGACCTTTCTAATCGCGGCGCGGAGAAAATGCTAAAAAAACAGTGGCCTAAGAGACCCAAAGAAGAACCATGGTGTCCGATTTCGGCCGGCCGAAATCCATCGTGGGCCGAGTCGAAAGTAAAAAGGAAGAAGCCGGCCGGCGATTAATTAAATCCGCTCCGACGCGAGGAAGTCGCGTGTCATTCGACGCACAGCAGCATCGTAAATCGAAGATCCACCCGCCGGCCGGCCAATCGGAGGCGGGCTCGAAATCGCCGGGCACGTGTTCCGTGGACCAGCAGCCTCGTCCTGCTCCTCTGATCCTTTCACGAGCCTTCTATTGTCCTTGGTGCTCCTCGACTCCCACGCCTTCGTCCCGAAAACCAACGTATCCTGCCCGTCCTCGTCCTTTCCATCCCCTCCAGCCGGCGACGGATCCTTCTCCTGGCGCGAGGATCCTTCCGAGGGAAATATTCCTGGCTCGTGGTCTCCTGGTAAATATTGGCTCGTGCTCGGCCGAGCCGAAACCGGCTGCCTCGGGCGCAAATTTATTTCGGTAATTACTCACCGTCGCGAACCTGCCGATTTTTCAGGATTTCTAGCTTGCCAGGATTTAAGCAGATCGAATCGAAGGTCCTTTAGAATCTGGCGCGCTCCGGCTCGGATAATTCTTGCGAAAGCGTGATTTCGCCGGACTTTCCAGCTGTTCGAACAACTTCGATTATCCGGGCTTTCGATGTCAGAATTCTTCATTGTCGAGTACGTTTCGCGAGCAAGCAAAGCCATAAGCGAGACGATTCGCTGTACAAATCAATAAGCATGAAGTCTGTTACTATAAGCAAGTATCTGCTCCATTATTCGAACATTTATGCTAGTTACTGAGCCAGGATAATCGACGTTCGGAGACCTCGTTCGACAGGATTTTTCTCTGGATCGTTTCGTCGAGTATTGTTATTAAAATAATTCTTTTTTTCTGAATAGTTGTTGAAATGTTCTCTTATTAAAGAGGTTGTTTCCATTTGCCGCGACGCAATGTTTGAATCGTGGGCGATTTTTAGGGCGAACGTAGGCCTACCGTTTTCGTCCGATTGCGCGCTGCTATGAAGATCGATCGTAATGCCCGCGCGTAGTATGCACATTGTTCATTGCGATATTATTCATAAGATGATGTCATTCGGGGTTCGTTACGTCACCAAATAATAGCCGCTGAATTCATAATACCAAAAGTGGTGCAAGCGGGAATGATGCAAGAAATATTTCCAGAAGCGTGTCGCGATGACGCGCCAATAAATTCGAATTTATACTTCATACGCGTATTTTAAGGACAGATCGAACGCCGCTGTGAATTACTTTACAGAATTTTCCATATTGCACTCGATATGATACCGTCTCGAAATCATTAAAATGGAACGCCGAACTTTGCGTCAGATTCTCCAAAGTAATGCACTAAAATATCCATGAACATCGTTGGTGTAATAACAGTATAATAATTGCCGATAATTACGAACTATACAGCGAAGCCGCATTTGTGTTATAATTACGATGATTAATAGCATCGCGTGTATCAAATTCGATGCAATTACGTGTGCAAAGCTATATAAATATAATATGATATAAATGTAAATACAGATATAAATATAAATATGAATATAGATATAAATATAAATATAAATACAGATATAAATACAAATATAGATATAAATATAAATATAAATATAGATATAAATATAAATATAAATACAGATATAATATAATATAAATATAAATATAGATATAAATATAAATATAAATACAGATATAACGTAATATAAATATAAATACAGATATAATATAATATAAATATAAATATAGATATAAATATAATATAGATATAAATATAAATAAATATAAACTAATATAAAAACTAATACAAAAGATATAAATTAATATAAAATAATATAGCAACGAGCATGAGCTGTAACAAACTCCGTTTACACGAACTACATTTAGCCGCAGAATAAATAAACAAAGAAACAAAGAAGAAAGGAAACCCGAAAAATGAAATGGAAACTCGAAAATATTGCCACTTATTCAGGTTGCCGAGCTTTGGAAAAAAGGTGAAAGGTCAAGAAGACGTCCGAAATTGCAGCCGCACCGGCAGTTTGTCGCAAACAAACCAGTGGACCACTTTATCGGTGCTCCGTACTCTCCGAAGTCAGAGTAATTGGGGGAACCGGTTCTGTTTTTCTGTTTGTTGCCGGAAAGTTGTTTTTTATTTATAAGGCAAATCCACCCCGTCGGAGACTCGAGAAGCCAAGTGGAAGGCCGGGAGAGGAAGGTCGAGGACACGATGGATTTTCGAGTGGGAGGAGAGAATTATCCCGCGGAAGGATGCACGCCGGCTCGAGGATCGATATTGCTCGACGACGCGAAAAATTATTAATACCGGCTCGGCCGTCGATTCGAGCCTCGGTTTTATGCCTAGGTTCTACGGACTGCTGCCCGGGATCCGCCTTTGTTCCACGGCGGGCTTCTGTAATTGTTAATTAACGATTTTATGCGCTCGCGACACGGCGACGCGTTATCGATACGCGAAACATCAAACGTGTTACGGGAACGTTCCTCGCGAGCCGGATTTCGTCCGCGTTGTAAAAGCGGCGAAGAAGAGGGACGAAAGCCGCCGTCTGGAATGCATCGATTATTAGTTCCACGTTCGAGTTAATTGTAAATTTAAATTCGTTCTACGGTGAGCAAACTGTCGCGGTATTAAGGATTCGGGGCTCGTCGCTGTGCAATCGGAAGAAAATTCACGGCTGATCCTCGGACCATCCGAAGACGCGGTGGAACCAGCTGATGTGTTTGGATAGGCCGCTTATTAGCGCCGCTTGGGCTCGTCGATGACGAAAGTGGATCCAACTGATTAGCGCTCGGGATGCTTGGCTTTCTTTTCCGGGAACAGAAACTCACTTTTCCTTCCTGTAATTCCGAATCTTCTTCGGCTTTCCAATACGTGGCTAAGGAACATTGGTGTAACCAACATGGTTCAATGGTTGACTTTAGCGTCGATTAAATCGTGACTAGGTGCATATCAATTATCTTTCGCAATGATGGTTATCGAGAAACATTTCTGAGATTTCCTTATTACATTTCCGTATTTCTATATTCTACTGAGAACGCGAAGCATAATCCGCTTATAAATAAGCTGCAGAATTGATGCACTCGCGGAGAACGAAAATTGTTCAATAGTGAATAAATTGCTAATTATAAATGTATAATTATAGACTCGCTGTAACTTTTTAAAAATGATTAAAAATTAATTATTAATAATAATAATTATCAATTAAAGCATCTAAAGGATTTCTAATTTGGAAATATATAAATATGAAGCCTCGTTAAGCTTTTGTTTAAACATTAAAAATGTAAAAGTTGCTTTCAGTCTATTCGAACCATTATAATTGCAAATGCAGTTTTTGTAGCACTATTTTTTATAAACAAAAGCACCGCGAAATTAATTTAATGTCTATTCAATGTCTTTAAATTATAGTGGAGACAATATAATATAATATATAATATATAATAATAATATAATATAATATATAATATATATAATAATATAATATAATATGTAATATATATAACTACATAATATAATATGTAATAAATATCCTGTTCGTTTAAAAGGTGGAACGAAATGCAACTTCCACTCGGTTAGATTCCCTCCCCAAAGAAATAAATATTGTTTGTATATTCAGGGTGTAGAAATTCCGGTGAAGCGATCGAAGACTTGTGACAAAGCATTGGCTCTATTTGAGAGTGACTCGGTGGTAGAAAGAGCCCTCCAGGGAGTCGAAGTCATCGTGGTTGGTTAGTACAGGGTCGTCTTTCCCGCGGATCCTCGTCAGTCAGCCCCCACGACCGGCAGTCACCCCTGTTGCGTTTTGTGTCATTGGGCTTTACGGGGGTTTCACGGTGGCCGAGGGGGGTGGTCCGACAATCCGCTGGGGTGTTTATCGACTGAACCGTTTGGCGCCGGCGCTTGTATTCCACCCCCGCGTTCTCTTTTCATTCCCCCGCTCCCCGTTCGCGTCTATTGCGTGTTCAACCCTTGCGATACCGATGGGCCTGCAGAATGTAACGCGCGGACCAATTGTGCCCTCGTTTATTCAACGATTTCAAACAATCCCTTCAGTACCAGCATCGTCCGATCAGTACCAAAATTCTGCAGTTAAATCGCCGGATAAAATAAACTCAAGCGAATAATTAATTAAAATACGGTACAATAAAGAATCGAAGCAAATAATTAATAAAATATGATACAGTAAAGAAATTGAAGCAAATAATTAATTAAAATAATACCTCGACGCTGTTTCTTTAACAGTACCGTACCTTTTTTATTTTTAAATTGTTGCAATTATGCGTTGATATTCTTCATTAAATTATATATTTTATAAAAATGTATTTAAACAAAATATGAAGAAAATCAAACGTATAGAGCAAGTTTTCTTTTATTTAAACTTATGTTATAATAAAAATTGGGAGAGTTTAAATAAATTCAGTCTCGTCATTTCTACAAAGCAGAGCTCAATGGATTAACCGTTCAAAAAATAACAAGACAACGTAATATTTAGGCGAGGCTCTGGAGACGTCTGAGACGTTCCGCCGCTTTACGACTCGCTCGAGGTAAAACCGAGGACCCGAGGGATCGAGATCTACGGATCCGATCGCGTCCGTCGATTCCCGCGAGCCGTCGCTCGAATTTGTCAAGCAGAAACGCCGGAGAAGGCCGGCTTTTGTTCCCGCGGCTGTCCTTTCTGCTCTACCTTGGATCGCTTCCAGAAGTGATTTGCATCTAACGAAGCCACTTTGTTCTTGCGCGACGTAGCCTTTCCACGGGACACGGCAGTCCACGGCGAGCAGCCACGTAAATATTGAAAGCTCCGAAGGACGCCACTGCGCGGGGGCGGAACAAGGGGAACGGAGCCGACTGCGAAACACGACAGTGTCGTAGCGCGTGCCAAGAAGCTTGACGAGACCCGGCGAGTCGGTTAAGAACGCCGCTCCGAGTAATTACAGAATCACACGTGGTCCATTTCGGAAGCGGCTAGACTCTACGTTCTTTAAATTCTTCATTGCGCCGCCGAAAAATACGGTCTGTCGAGTAAAAACGCGGACTACGACTTTAATTCGTTATTTTTGTATACACGAGATTTTGCTGTCAGATTGGTAATTGCGTTATTTCAAGGTTGTGGAAAGTCCACTGACTTTTCCACAACTTTTCAAAAGTCATCCACTGACTTTTGAGCACGGAAGGTGCTCCATAATTTTGGTAATGTTAATGCCCTAACAGAGTTATATTGAATTATGGTTGATTGGGATGAAAAGCGAGCTGATCTCGCTTCTTAAAAATTCTGGGCTGTAATTTAAAGAATTGTATTTTAATTACATTTTATTTTAATTTCGTTGTATTTCAATTACATTTTATTTTAATTACGTTGTATTTCAATTACATTTTATTTTAATTACGTTGTATTTTAATTAAATTTTATTTTAATTGCGTTGTATTTCAATTGCATCGTACTTCAATTGCATTGTATTTCAATTGCATTGCATTTCAACTGCACAGTATTTCATTTGCATAGTATTTGAATTACGCTCGCGATGAAAATAATCAGCAATTGAGTTAGCTGAAAGTTTCTAATAAAGTAATTATATCATAGTTGAATTGCTATATAAAACTGAAATACAACGTAATTAAATAGACAAATTGAATTACAATGTAATTTAATTGGCATAATTATGCTCCTAACGTCGATCTTCATGCGAATTCTCACTTTGACAGGTCATTTTGCAAAAATTGCAACCAGGAGAAAGTTTCTTTTCTACAGTTTCTAGCACTTTAAAAATCGCGTCATAAATGCCTAAATCTTCAAGAATAGTACATTTGAGATATAAACATTTGAGATTCGCACAATCTCTATTGTGAAATAGAAACTCGGTTATCAGACCCGATAAGGGGACTCGTTTATTCGCAACGAAACGGCCGCTCTGTTACCGAGTAAACGGTATTTAGCACCGCGTTTGAATCAGGATAAACGTCTTGTTGTCGCTTTGAAATCCAGCGTCAGGAAATTTATTCGACCAGCAATTCTCCGCGGAGCCGGTTCTAAGATCTCAATCATCGTAAAATACGGGAAACTATCGAGCGAACGAAATTGGGAATCCGGAAGCGCGGGCTTCTGCGCGCGCCGTAGAAATAAAAGTGTTCAAAGTTATTGCAAGAGGAGACTGTAAAAAGGCCGCGCGTCACTGTTCACGCGTTCGGGAAGGCATTAAATATCAAAGAATGAGGAACCAGCGTCAAAGCCGAGGGGCGCGGGATCGCCGGAAGTTACGCCACTGTCTCGGGCAGCGCGGCCGCTCGCGAGAGACTCATTAAAACCGTGCACCGCCGAGTGCCGGGGCATTTCCCGGTGAAAAAGGGAGAAAATAGACCGGTGAAAAGGCGAAGGCTGCTGCAGTGGACCGCGAAAGATCTTGGGCCGACGGTGGATCGCGAGGAAGATGGCTGCGAAGAATCCTTCGCAAACGCGGCAAAAAGATTCGATTTTCGCTGGAAAACTGCGCTTTCTTTATCAAAAATTCTCGATCATTGAGATCGAATTTTCGATCATCGAGGCAGAATTTTCGTACCGTAGACCAGGAGCCAGGGAAGAATCGACTCGCAGCGATCGTTTTTCGAAGCATTGATCGCAGACCGAGCGAGTTGGCTGCTCGTTAGCAGCTCGTTAGGCTTGCTCCTGCGGGAAAATCCTTAATTACGATGATCGAGGCGGAAGAATGATCGCTGGCTCTTCCGGCTTCTCGATCCGGGGATCTCGACCGCGAAACTGACGGAGTTCAGCCGCAGATTAGCGAGCTGCGGCCCGAAATAATTTTCATTGTGCGATCTACGAGGTAACAAGTGTACTCGCGTGAGCGTCGTTTTATTGCCGTGTAAAGTGATTAATAATGCAATCACGGTGTTAGTAACGTGTGGACGCATGTAGTATAATTCTTTGATAATGGTTCCTCCTGTTCTCAGTGTTACTTTTATTCATTTCGAATGCGAGTAGTCGCGTCTTCGAACTCCACTGTAACTTTCGTATCGCTCGAAATTAATGTTCGTAAACGAGGCAGATTATGCTGTACCACAATCTTTAACCCCTTGTACTATAACAACGTGTCAGACTCGTGACGAAGATTTCATACATAATTTAACAAATATGAATTTTATGTATTTCTTCTAAATTGCAATAAAATTTGATTCACCTGTTGTTAAAATATAGTTAAAAGTGTGGATGAAAACATACAATAAATTAATATTCTATCGTTCGTTTAGGAAAGTTATTAAGAATGAGACAATGCTAATCAGAGTAGTTATAAAAGAAATCATAGTGCAAGGGGTTAATCTTTTCTAACAGTATTTGCTTTATCAAAATGGAGACCCCTTGCACTATAATATCGAGTCAGACTCGTGACGAACATTTCGTACATAATTTAATAAATTCGGCTGCCAATAATTTCTATTAAATCGAAAGAAAATTTGAATCTTCTGTCATGAAAATTTGGGAACGGAAGAGACAATCAAGAAACAAAAGTCCTCTCGTTTCATCGAGGAAATTATAAAGAACGAAGTGCTAATCAACGTAGTTCTGAAAGAAATCATAGTGCAAGGGGTTAGCGCAGACCGTGCGCCGTTTTACAAGAATTGGAAATAAAGGGAACTGCACCTCGTGCATAAACGATATTAGACTCCGTTAATTTCAATGTTTTCTCACAGCCGAAAAATCCGCACGTGCCATAAATGCATGAAGAGCCGCGCGCCGGTGATTATTCCCGGCGGTGCATGATTCCCTGAAATTGCAGCGCAGCAGAAACAGTGCATTAGCGGGCGCTGCAGTGGTGGCTTTTGATCCGCCATGTGCTCGCAGCATTTGTTACCTCGCATTACGTGTCACTTATTAATCGCCGTGAGCTCAGAGATCACGGGACCGCGGACGTGTTAACAATTTCTATTCGTTTGACGCTCGGCCGGATTAGGAAGCGCGGAGAAGAAATGAGCGAAGACAACCGGGCAAAGGTGAAGCGGGAACGGGCGATGATTCCGGGCGAAGTCGGCTGCAGGTAATTCTGCACGTATGCTGCCCTACGACAGGCCAAATTGCCCGGTTTACTGGCGAGCGTGCTTTGAATCCCGAGACGAACAGCTCCTTGAAAATGTAAAGCAACGTTTCGCCGGTCGTTAGTACCTCGTATCGTTATCGGTGCCTGGCCAAGCTGTCCGGTTATGAGCTTTGATGGACCCGTGACCACTCGCCGCGTTGCCAATGGGATCTGCATGAATCCCGCAGCGGTGGAGAGATCGCATGATTTTTACGGAACGAGGGAAGCGACTGGGTCCGTCGTTTGGTTCGAGATAACGGATGATTGTGTGGGGAGAATGGAACAGTATAAAAGAGAAGACTCGAGTTAACCCCTTGCACTATAATAACGAGTCAGACTCTTGACATAACCTTGACATAACCTTGACGAACATTTCGTACATAATTCAATAAATACGGCTGCCAATAATTTCCATTAAATCGAAAGAAAATTTGAATCTTCTGTCATCAAAATTTGGTAACGCAAGAGACAATCGGGTAACAAAAGTCCTCTCGTTTCGTAAAAAAGGAAAAAATTAAGAACAAAGTGCTAATCAACGTAGTTCTGAAAGAAATCATAGTGCAAGGGGTTAAACGGAATTTAATGCACCTTACATCTTATTCTGATTTT
>CM052150.1:3719578-3729900 GCA_028455555.1 Augochlorella aurata | reverse complement strand
TTAATAATACATGGTATCCCAATGAAGCGCCACGTAACGCTAAATTGCCGAGTAATTAATCGTATGGAGAGACGGCTGGTTAGCGCGATTTCGGGTCCTCTGTAAAGTGCGAAAATCCGAACGGGGTTTCGGTCTGCAACAGTTCGGAGAGGCGCGAAACGCGGCGGCGTCGCTTGCGATTACGTCTGTCCGGCTTTATGCGACGGTTTCGCGAGAAAACCTCGGAGTTCGTTAAGCCGTCGCGCGACTCGGAGGAATATTGGAAGTCGGTCTCTGTCTGTTGCGAAAGCCTTGGGAGAAGATGGGGAAGAACTGCGAGAAATTCGCGAATTTCTGCGGTTGCGCGGTGCATTTCGTGTGCAAATAACTTTATCAACTGCGGGAGATATCCTGCTGTGAATATTATATTTATTAGACACTGAGTAACAGTAATGTATGAATGCGTAAGAAACAATTTCTTGGGCGAGAAAGAAGAATTATACTTGTATTGTATGTCTACATTCACTGATTACAAGAAAATAGTATTATTTGTATTATAAATATATTTGTAGTAGTATTATTATAATATTTTTAATAGTATTATTATAATATTTGTAATAGTATTATTATAATATTTGTAATAGTATTATTATAATATTTATAATAGTATTATTATAATATTTGTAATAGTATTATTTGTACATTTGTATTATTAATATATTATTTGTGTCATTTATATTATTAATCTATATAATTGCTAAAGCTAAGAGTAAGAAACTGAATGAATGAGTAATTGTCCTGGTAAAGATGTCAAGGTTATAATTATTTAATAGAAAAATTTATTGCCTGTGAGGTCGAAAATAAAGAATTATTATTATTTACATAATTCATTTATACACCTATAATTCGTATATTTTATTCATATTATTAACAACAGGTTATTACTAAAAATCTCCATCGCAAGTCAGACTCGCAAAATATTTCTCCTGCTTAAAACGCATAAATATCCAATAGCTATCTATTAGTGATAAAAATATTCCTAGCTTTTCATGTTGATAGAAATTATGACATTATGTTCGGTTTCGCGTTAAACCGGGAAGAAGCGACGGCAATCGATGTTTCGCGCACCGATGCACCGATGCGACGATGCACCGTCCTGCAGCTCCTCTACGATCCTCGGGATCTCCTCCAGAAGCGTTCACCGATACCCAGGATCGCAATATTGATAAAATCGTTCGTGTGCGACGCGGGCACGGAGCGTCGCAATTAATTATTCATCTTGCACGGTTAAATACCGCGCGAATCATCGGGATTCCACCTGTTATACAACGATGCATAAGAAATGTTACTCGAACGCATGCGATAGGAATGCGACTTGTTGTTCACTCTCCGGCGGCATGTTATTTATCTCGATAAAACGCTCGTTTTACGGCTGCGCCGCCGTTCGAAATTGTTTCCAACTCCTTAAAAAGATAGTTAATTATACTCGCGGAGAAGCGAGAATAGTGGCAACGCATCGTTTAACGATCATCAGACCGCAGATTTTTATGGAGAATACAGGTTTTCTGCATCGGTTGCAACAAATAGACAGAAATGCATAAATCTCAGTCCAAGAATTAGAATGCCAAAGTGGTTTAAGAAGAGTACAGTCTCGTATTGTACTGTGAGAGAGATCATTGGAGCACGAAATTTCCTTCATCCCTTGCGAAGATCTTTAAGACAATAAATATTCTATGAACGTTTATTTTTCTCGTTAGTTTAGTCCAATGTTCAGCGTTTTTTGGCTACGAGAATGAAAGAGCTCGCGAAACCGCAGTTTGGAAATCATTGTTACAGCCGCGACTGTTCCCACGATGCAAGGGGTGCACCAGAACAGATTCCGGTTTCCGTTTCACCCCAGGTCAAATCGATAGGCGAGCCCGGCGTGCTTCCATCTGACGTGCGATTCGCACACGAAACTGTGAAGCTCGATTAGAAATCGGGGATTATCACTCACCGGTATCACCGTTGCTCTGCGCGTTGCTCTCTTCGGCCTCTACCTTTTCGCCGACTTCCGGTGTCTTCGAGGAGGTATCGTCCGCTAGAAAAGAAATTTATTGCTGATAACGCAGACGAGATATAGAAATGCCTTTTTGCGACAAAATGCCTTTTTTTGTTTGGAATACCGATGCTAGTAATTTATCGAAAAATTATGGGACAACATAACCGAGATATTTTCATTGAAAAAGCTATATTATGGTTACTTATAATTGTTTCAATTTGTTAAATTATTCCATCTTTGTTCTATATCTTCCAATGGTCTGCAAGCTTAATTTTTGAGCTTTCGTTTCGTCGAATTATTAATTTAAAATTCAGTGAAATATATTCTTTCACAATAATGTAGTTAAGAGAAACAATTATGCGAGTACCTCCATAGAAAATTGTATTTAAGGCGCGCTCAATTTCAGAAATACTATTTCCATTTTTCAAATTTCGTGCCATATGAATATCCAGTTTTCAAATTTACGCACCATACGAATTTCTATTCTTTAAATTTCTATTTAAATTTCTTGAATTTCTATTCTTTAAATTTCTATTTAAATTTCTATTCAAATTTCTTTAAATTTCTATTTAAATTTCTTTAAATTTCTACTTAAATTTCTATTTAAATTTCTTTAAATTTCTATTCAAATTTCTCTAAATTTCTATTTCAATTTCTTTAAATTTCAATTTTTTAAATTTCTATTCTTTAAATTTACGCGCCGTATGAATTTGTTGCCACCAAACGATACTAAGCAACCACAGTGCAAACGAAGTATACAGTATACTTGATTCCCACTGGCAAAGTAGCGTGGCGGTCCACGCTATTAAAATTCGTGCACGAAATTTACTTGTTTCGCGTTTCTCATATATACTCAAATAAATGCGAGCGAAAGCTTTTAACAGTTTATAAAAGTAACTAATAGTAATCACAGTCTACCGTCATTTACCGGTGACATTTCATCGAAAGTTTCGCGGAATAAATTTTATTTATATCCGGTGGCGCCCTCTGCGCGCAAGCGTGCGAACTATACCGGAAAAGACAGGTGCGTACGAAAAAGACGCGACGACTCGTCTCTGCCGAGGCGATCGGTTTCGAGCGGCTGACAAATGTAAAATCCTTTCAATGAATATTTCTCCGGGTAAGTTAACTTACGACTTGGTCGAATTTTTATGGGAAGGGTTAAGCGGAATGTACCAATGCACGATAAAGACAAATCGTGACAGATTCGTCACAGCTGCTGATCCATGGTCAATAACATCTGTCACATTTGACAGGTATCGAGGATTGAGTAACGACCACGAGATAATACGGCAGAGACGTGCGCGAGCTCTGTAGTTTAAAACTTATCGCGGTTGGAGCTTATCGTGAGTAATTTTTCGCCGATAACTTTATTTATCCGCGAAGCTTCCGCAAGCGTTAAAAGGATGATAACTAAATCTGCTTGTCGCCGTGGTATTTTTATACTGGTCCGCGTGTTTCCCGGAAAAGCGTGTCGGACAGGTATCGATACCGAACGAAAGCCATATTGCTTCCTCGTTTCGCGATACCGCGACGAAAATTCGACCAAAAAGTTCCCCGTGTAACTGCGAGTGAAACGATGATAAAATAAATAAAATAAAACCGGTATAGGGGCTTGTCACACGTTTCCCTCGCGAGACTGTCTTCTCGCGTTCATCTGTAACGGTAATCGAAATTAATCGCATAGAATGATCGTTGCCGAGGGACCGAAACACTCGAAATAATCGGGGCCGTATACGAACCATGTTCTACTTGGGCACAATTCCAACGCATTGCAACGTGCATATAATAACTCGATCAAGAAAGCCGTTCCCCGGTCCCTTATCCACCTGCCTAGGAATAATCCTTGCGCCAGGAACGTAATACCGGACTCATCGACCGGAACGACCCGTGTAAAATCGCCTGTCGAATAGAACACGATTTTCGAAAGAACCACACCAAACGCAATCAACCGGTGCAAACGTAATTAAACTGCGACGAGATAATCGCGAACCATTGTTAAAGCACCCGAACGTTATAGGGAATTAAATGAACCGAAACGCTGGCTCCGCGGTGTTTTGACACGACCAACTGTTCGATTCACAGTTCGCTCGAATCATTCCGGAATGCGACTGATCCTCGCGATTATTTCTGCGAGCTGTTAAAAATTCCTGCTGTCGATAGGACGACCAGTCACGTGATCGACGACATGTTAGAAAATATTCCGAGGGACGGACGGGAGAGCCAGGGGCACGCGAATTCCGTGTCACAGTCCTGTTCGGCATGCAAGAGCGCTCCGTGCCACTTGTTGCATGGCCGCGCTCGACCACTCGCGTTTGAATAAACTGGTTTGAAACTGCTGCTAAGATATTTCGGGTCGGTCCACGTACCGGGGCATCCGGGTGTCTGCGCGTTGGTCTCCTGGCACGGCGTTTCCACCGCTTTTGTCTGTCCGTGGGGCACAACACTGGTCACTGCACTTGACACCGACGACTCGCACGATTCGGCCATTTTCAGGTTAACTCGCGTTTATCCGCACCGCGGCTATATAGTTGCCTCGCCGCATTCGAATCCGAATCCCTTTTTCGAAACTTCCACGCACGCTTCGCGGTTCATAACGCGCGACTCTCATGACAGATGGCGGCTCCCGGATGTCGGGACCGCTACTGCCACCTGCCGGCCGTTCTTCGAGACCGAATTCATCTCTCGTTTTTCAAACCGATTTAATCTGTTGCTGTTCGCGGTAAATATACGGTTTTCTCTATTTCGTGTGTATATAGTAAGAGCTTTCTTTTAATGTTTCAGATATTCGTGAATATCATTATTATTATATATAATGAATTCTGTATACAATCTGTGTAAAGTGAAGCTGAGGCAAGCATCGGGTCTGCGTTAAGTCTCGAACGCGAGGAATGATCTAAAACAACCCTTTCAGGTTGGTTCTTTAATATATTATATTTCTATTACGTTGAATTTTAATTCCTTGAACTTTTCTTGCGAATATCTCGGAAACTAAAAGAGACTGTCTATTATAACTGTAGGTAAAAGTTGTTCAGAATGAAGACCTTGGCGAGATATTTCAAGGTCATTAAAATCGGAGTTGGTTTCGTTAAACTGCATATTTACGCCCATGGCGCCAACGAGTGCGCGTAATTGTGTGGTGCAGTGTTTCCATTACTTCAATATAAATCTGGAAGACAACATGCAGATGAGAAATTTTGTCATCACAGTCCTGGTTGCGGTGGAAGTACCGTACTCTGTGTGAAAAGTGTTGAAAATTGTTACCAAGAATCGAGTATACTGTATACTCTATTCCTACTACCGGTGTTTAATAAAATTTGGAGGCAATAAATTCGTACGTCGCGTATATTTAAATGACTAGATCAGTAATATAAGAATATAAAATGTTGGAGACCATACAATAAATCTTGAGGGATAGTAAAATTATTAAATTCTAAGAGGATAATTTGAATTGCAAAATTGAAACAGATAGAATTTATACTGTCATAATTCGAGCGAATACAGGAGTAATGTTATATTCTGTGAATACTATTTTCATCGTTTAAGATTTAGATTTTAAATCACGCGTTTTTCAATCGAATTTTTCCGCGTCGGTAAGGTGGTCGTCTTGAGCCACGAAAGTCCACGAGGTATTCGATCTGTTCCTATACTTTATTCGTGGTTTCATGCTTCGTAGGATCATATGTTCTGCAGCATCACACAGTTTAGAGGTTAAGTTTGTTTTCGCGACGACAGTTCGAACCGATGTCATTCATGTCAGACTTTATATATGCGGAGGATAGCACGATTACGAAATTGGCACCGTCAGTGGAGAGCATATTAAAGGATTTAAAAGAAAATGTCACACACCATGATTATTTAGTTGCCTTGCTGATAGTATTTTTAGCAGAGTGCGGATTTCAGGCTTCAACATCTGACGTACGTGATTCGCAACGGTATGCATTGATGTACGGCAATATCTCCTTGTTACGATGTTCAGCTTTTTATCCTCTATTTCATGTGTATTCCAGACTTAGTCTGAGATCCGTACGTATACCAGAAAACTGGAAGTCAGAGGAAACTAAAGCCTATAACATGCGTTTCCATTTTGTGGCTGCTCCTAATGTCACGTGCAAGCTGGTTGCAGTTCCATCGGGTGACTCATTGATTATTAACTTTTATCCTTTAATAGACCGTAGGAAAACTTATTCTATGTGTGTACAAAGTTTGAAGTATATCAATCCTTTCTCTAGCGACCTTTGCGGTCGTTACAGAAATCTCAAAGAAATATCTCACAGGTATGATAAGCTAATTGCATGTCTACATAGATGGAAGGGTAACGCAGCTTGTCAACGAATTACTTAATAGGTTCAAAGATTCTCTAGCAAATCCAGTGCGTATGGATGTAGCAGCCAGGGAAGGAATAGTTCTTCCAAGCTTACAGAGCCTACCGATCGAGTTGAAGATCAGGATCATGAGACTATTACATGCCCATGATTTATCACAATTAAAACAGTCCTCGCCAGAGTTTCGTCAGATCTGTTAAGACTGAATATGGAGGTGTTAAAGACAGTTAACAGCTGCATCAATTTTATTTCTATCTATGAAAAAGAATACTAATACAAATGTTTCTATCGTCCACTAGTGGGACCTTTGGTCCCTTGTGTACAATTATTTTTCTGTACAAATATTAAACTAATGTAATTTTTTCGAACACCTTACAATTTATTTTCTTATTTTTAAATATGAATTACCATAAGAAACGCTGTCCAATATTCTGACAATAGACACAGAATCTCTACCGAATTTTCAGAATTATTAAACGAGCTCCTCGCTCAGAATCCGGTCTCTCAACAAAAGTACTCGAACTCGATAAAACGTTGATTACTATTTTATTTGTAAAAAACAACCAAGCAAAGTTCCCTTATAAAATCGTACATGTAAACCATACAAAAAAAAAGAACAATTACGAAAAAAACTCGTGTATAAATAACGGAAAATAAAGGTTTAATACGTGAACCATTAAATGCAAAGGAGTAACGTTTTTTTTCCACAGTTATCAGTGATCTATTAAGAGATTCGCCGGCGGCAAGGACACGGTTCCGTGACCGGAAACGGGCTGCGGAAGGGCTGAAACGCCCTTCATCCATTTCCCGATGTCGCAGCAGTAACACTCCACGTTGCTCAGCGTTTTCATGAATACTGTAGTTACGCCGCCGATTATGAAGAGCTGCTCACCTAGAGAATAATTTAATTAGCGAACGCTCGATCATTTCCACGAGTCGAATCTTAACGACCTTCATCGTGCTAAATGCGTTTATCTATCGCAAACTGTTCATCGTATGGATTCGAATTCGAAGTGCCATTAGGAACGAGGGAAACTCTAGGAACATATTCTAATTAATTTCCAAAGTGATCTCGAGCGATCCCTAACTGATTTTTAAACCCATGGCTGTTGTATTTCTCTCGTCATGAAACTTTTAAGAGAGGAAGAGGGAGGAGGACGCATACAAAATTTTAATTTCACGTCTTCGTTATTCATTTTAGAGACGTTAGAGAGAAACGTTTAATTCTGTTAATAGACGGAGTAGGTGCTATCAGTTTGTTATAAACTAATAAAGTCAAATAGTTCTCTCCGTCTCCTAAAAATTTAACTTTTTTATGACGAGAGGGTACCACTATATCCAACGCTATTAAATAACCGCTGGCATGCGTTAAGGGGTGGGTCAGAAGTGACCCAAAAGATTTCCCAAATATTAAGCTAAAATTGTGAATGGCAACGGAACCTATCGAGCCAACAGAGTGCCCGTGCCTCGCGATCGACATTTTCGCTTGCTCCTTCCAAACGCATTCTTCCTCGTCCCACACGTCGACGTCGCTGATGCTCTGGGCGGTGATTTCAGTGGTCGAGGCTCCGCCGATCACGTAGAGACAGTCGGCGAGGACGTAGAACGAGGCGAAGCACCTCGGCGACCTCAAAGACACCGCTCTCAGCCACCTGCAACCGCGTTCGCGTAACAGTCCTCGGGGATCGAACCGCGAATAAATGAAGCATTTAATCTAGGCAATGGGACGTGGCCGTAAGGATACGCCCGCCACAGAGAAGACTATCGAGCTAACAAATTTTTGATCGGGTCGTAGCACTCGACGTCCTTCGAGAACATCTCTTTCTTCGATTTTGTCATCCCGCCAGCGACCCAGATTAGATCCCGATATTTCACGCTGGCAGGTCCCACCCTCGCGATCTGCATCGGTTGCATCTCCCTCCACGTGGAATCCGAGGGATCGAAAGCCTCCATCGACTTCAGCGTTCTGCAACGTGGAAACAACGGTGTTACTCGAACTGCTCTAGTTTGCTCCATAAAGAATTTCCATGTGGAAACAATGGGAGGACGTTCGTGGCAATGTGTTGATACTCTATTTGATTTTGTGTTCCAGTGATTTTTCGTTTGCATTATCAGCTTCAATGAGAAGAGATTAGGGCAAATTTTTGAATATAGATGTCTTAGTTGGGATTCTTTCAACAGTATAGAATTATTAAACAATTATTCCGAGTATGTTATCTATTTTATTACTGGACTAACAGGAAGCTTGTCTTATGGAACTTCTTTTAGCAATTGTTCGGGACTTGTTCCCATAGGACTTGTGGACTTGTGGTCACGATATTGACTCTGATATATTCGTTCCATGAAATAAATAAAAGTCGCGTCCGCGTAATCGGCCGTGATTGAATAACGCACACTTGGACCACCGGTCGGGTTCACGGTAATTAAACGAAAGTGGAAGGAGTATAATTAGCCAGGGGCAGCATGAAAATTAATAGCGAGAAAAATGAAAGGAAAGTCATGCCTCTCGGACGCAATTACGCTCTTCTGTAACAACTCACATCCCGTTCCTGCCTTGGCCTCCTATCGCGTACATTTTCCCGTGACTGACCACCAATCCGAAGTCCTTTCTGGCTGTCAGCATGCCAGGTTCATTGAACCAAGTCCTGGTGGCCGGGTCGTAGCTCCAGACGCTGCCGACCGCAGTGCTCTTTCTGTGCAGTTTGTCTTCCAGGGGATCCGCTCCGCCTAACAATACATCCTCTCCTTTATTTATTTTTTAGCTCTAACGAGAAACGTTTTTCTCTCTGCTACACGGGACCCGAGTAACGGAGAGCGTTACGCCGGCAACTCCCACTGCCATTTCGCTATTATTCCGCAGCACCCATGCCGGAAACTGGTCGATCGAAACCGTGAATCTGTTGTGCTTAACAGGGACACGATGAACAACAATTCCGCGATTGTTAACGATTATTCTATTGTTTTTTTAGATCTTGTTCAGACCTCGGATTGCGGGCCAGTTCGACTAAATCGTCTACTAATTAGTCAATTTGCGGCAATTGAATTGAACGAATGGGTGTTACACGGGGGGTAACAGAGGCACTAATGAGTCTATATAAAGTACTTTCAATAATATAGTTAATTATAGTTCTGGGAATAGTTAACAAATTATTCTGAATTCAGCAAAGTGCAATGACCTGTAGAAACAATCTAATAAAAGAGCTAATTTGCTAGTTGAAGGTACTATAAAACGTTGAAATATGACATAATGCACTTTCTGCCGCTGCATAGGGATTATAAAAACAATTTAAGTAGCGTGGCAAATGTTATATAGCATTTTTGTAATATTTTAATGACGATGTTCATGGAAGGTTATGTCAAGAACATGTGGATTTATTTTCGCGATTGCATTTGTCTGATCGAATACGTTTCGCCAAGAGAGTATTATATTAAAGTATCTAATATAATATAACATAATATAATATAATATAACATGATATAATATAATATAATATAACATAATATAATATAACATGATATAATATAATATAATATAACATAATATAATATAATATAACATAATATAATATAATATAACATGATATAATATAATATAATATAATATAATATAATATAATATAATATAATATAATATAACATAATATAATATAATGATATACTATTATATCAGAATACCGTTCCTACGATTTTCAATTAGAATTAGGTCCTCGCCGAACGAATCACCTAACGCGATTCATCACTGTTTGCTTTCGAAACACATGTTTTATCGTAAGCTACGAATCACCTATGCTTAAAGTTTAGGATTTGCCAAGAGCGAGTGTCACGCCTCGCGATAGTCGCTTATTAGTCATGTCTGGACTCACCCACTACGTAGATACGGCCTCTTAGGTAAGCGACCGAATGATGATGTCGCGGCTGAGGAATTTCTCCGACGAATTCCCAAATGTTCCCGTCAGACTTGAATCTGTAGATAGCCC
>CM052150.1:3660684-3672053 GCA_028455555.1 Augochlorella aurata | reverse complement strand
CGGTAAACGTGATCTACCCCTTTAGGGTGGGGCTGTTTAACCCCTTGAACTATAATAACATATTCGACTCATTGCTAAGATTTCGAAAATAATCTACGCCCTTCTTTTAAACTAAACAAAAATTTTGAATAATATCATTTTAAATTAACCCGCCATTTTGTCCTTTTTTAAACAAATATATAATAATATTAAGATTGAAAATGGGACGGTAAATATTTTCAAAATTTGAAAATAAATAATAATGGTAAATTCGGTTTAAGTAAGCTTAAGATAAAAGTCCCATGTAGATATTTTTATAATTTTATCGATTTTTGAATTGCGGCGGGTTAAAGTAAACATATTTACATTAAAGCGAATATTGACGAGCAGTGAATATACATTTCCCTTCTCGATCAAGAATTAATTAGTGACAAAGAAGCGCTAATCAACGTAGGTGTGCAAGGAATCATAGGTCAAAGGGTTAATAATATTTTAAATACAGTCACCTGCACCGCGCCATATTCGTGTCTTTTATTTCAAGGATCCAACCACCTATTGTTATATACTAAAGCGACCAGGGCAGTTACGAATAAAGTTGATACGCGTTATTTAATAATCCGCTGTTGACATATCGGTAACCCGGTTAGAGTTCAGCGAGTCTTCCTGCCCTCCTCCGCTCCAAGATGGCGTCGGTGGTTCGAGAAGCCGGTGAAAGATCGCCGGAGCGTCGTTTGCAAACAAATGCGAGCGTCGATAAGAAACGTCGCGCTATTTACTCGCGTGCGCTGCGGCGAGGGGTTAAAAATAAGTCCTGGATCAGCAGCGGGAGCACCGAGGCGGCACGTGACGAAAACACCGAACTTCGAGGGCATCGGGGAAGCGATCGCTGCAATCCAATTGCGAGAGGGAATCGGCTTTATGTAATGCGGTAAACACGCGAAACCATAGAGGCGGCCATCGAGCGGAGAGGTGTCGGCCGTCGCGGCGCGTTGCGGCGCGTCGCGGCGCGTTCTCCAATTTCAAGGTCGCGTGTCCGAGTTGCGTAAAGGATCCCCGGGGCCGGGAACGCGGAATCCCGGGGAACCGTTTCTCCGCGAGCCCGCTCGGAAATTGGCGACACACGATACGCCGCGGCAAGGCTGCCGTTACGTGTCGCGACTAAGCGGAAACGGATGAACGACCTCGACGTCGTCTCCGCGACATCGATTATCGTCGCCGGCTGCGATATCGATGTTGCGTGACAGCCGCGTGAAACGGAGATGAACATCATTGTGCTCGAATAATGGATTACCCATGGCGTCGCTGTCTCAGATATCTAACCCGATAGCGAATACATTAAACTAGCTCGCCGCCGCGGCGCTGTTTCACTTTCGACTCGATTTCAAGTTTAACTCTCGCCGCAGCGCTCCGGGAAATGGTAGCTTACTCTACATTTCTATTGGCATTTATTTGTACATTCCGTGGACACGGTATTTCCTATTTAACCCCTTGCACTCGAACGGCGACTCTGGGGCACCATTAGAGACTGTTATATGATTTGTTTATTTTTAAAGAATTTTTTAAAGTACGACTATTATATAGACTCGATTTCGTATGCATAGATTGCACTAAAAAGTCATAAAATGGAAATAGTATATTCTAGTATAAATTATTATTATAATTATACTATAATAATTGTTATTATAGTATATAATTATTATTATAGTTATACTATAATAATTATTATTATAGTATATAATTATTATTATAATTATACTATAATAATTATTATTATAGTATAAAATGGAAATACTATAGGTCATGCAAAAATATTTTGGATTTGGAATCGAAATGGCTTCGAGTGCAGAGGGTTGCACGCGCTGGAAATTGCTTTCGTTCAGCATGAATTATAAAAGTTGTAAAAAAAAAAGGAAATAATAACAAGACATTTTTTAGATTATAATTAGCTTACCTAAGACACTTGAGCAGTATAAATTGTTTAGTAGAGTTCCAAGTATCGTTACGTTGTACATTTCTTCGTTGGTATTCGGAAATGGGCGGGGAAATGTCTTTCGTGGGAAGCAATGGATGTCGAAGTATTCCACGAAGTAATTTTCTTCAATTTTACTTCTACGTTGCGTTATGCTTGCGTTCACTGGCGAGGTTAAAGATGCCGACGTATGACGATTCCGTGCTCGGTGCAGCGCGACTGAAATATATTTCGGAAAACTCGAGGCATCGTTGGAAGCGGGAAGAAATTTTCGAGGAGAGCGATGGGTGTTGATCGGCAGAATGACAAACGTTCCGCATCTTTTTATTCAGCAGCTTTTTTATTGTTTTAATTATAAAGAAGTAACAAAGAATAATAATTTCATGATATTACCATACTTTCTCTCTCTGTCGTTCGCGCGCGCATACTCTCCCTAAACACACTCTCTCTCTCTGTCTCTATGTATTTATATCAATATTATTTAATAGATATACTCATTCACGTATTGAATATCGTGGCAAATATATAGATAAAGGTTTCATCTAACGTTCACACGTCGTGAATAGCGACCGTGCAACAGAGACGCGCCTCTCTCTCTCTTTCTCTCTTTCTCTCTCTTACTCTCTTCGTCCCTTCCGATCGCGAGCCACCCCGAACCCGACCAACCCCCTCTTCTTCCGGTTCCAGGCTCCTCAGCCTGGCCACAGTCCCGTTTCTCTGGTTCCTTTTTTCTATTCTTTATTTATCCGACTTTTGAAACGACTATTACCGCGGGGACCTCGGGCGGCTGGGTGACCGGAAGTTGGTCGGGTCGCGGGGGCGGATCGGCGGTCGCGTGCCGAACAAGGCGCTAGACGGAAGTGTCGGGGACGGCCGAGGTCCATCTCGACCTAACCCGGACACCCCGCACGGACCTAATGACTCGATATCGTCGCGACTAACCACACATCGATTCGCGGAGACGAGTCGCCGGGTCTCGAGGGAAACCGGAAGTCGGATCGGCCGAAGTAGGTCGGCCATTCTGCTCTCGACACGTCGTTCGGCCGGCGTCGGAAACGAGTTGCTGCTCGCGGACATGGTCGTTTCGCTGGGATCGTTGCGAGAACGCCGGTGCAACCCTTGTCCGGTTCACCGGGGGATGGAAGCCGTTCCGCGTGTCTCGCAACGACGCCTCGTCCCGGGTCCTCCAATAGGTAACCCACCTTTCCGCCGAAGACGACGACGACACAGATTTCAACGTTCGATTTGCCAAAAGGACCGTGGATCACGTGCTGGAGAAGCACCCAGTTAAACTCCTTTCGCGGTAAACAGCGACGTAGACATATTTTTTTTTTCATCGAAGCTCGAGAGGAAAGAACACTTATTAACAACGGGGGATGTTACCGAAGGGGTCGACTTTAACTTGCGCAGCTCGTGGGGGTCCCAGCGGTCGTTCGCGACCAGCAACCCTCGCCTCCGACGGGTATAGAGCGACTCTTTCGGTGGAACCGTGTCGAGATCCATCGATGCCGCGATCGGCGCTCGAGCGCGCGGCAATGCATTTCCGGTGGTAATCGAGCTGCATTCAGGAACTAGATAGACTCTTTCTACCAATGAAATTACGGCCGAGCCGGCGGGACTCGAACGGGAATTTGTTCGCGCGCTCGAGCACCGTGGACCGAGGGAGATCGATTCGAAGCCCGTCGGTTCTCGCGCAGAATGATCCCGACCGGAAGTGGATCGACGCGACCCGTTTCCGGCGTGGGCGGACGCGCGGCTCCGGTTTCCAAAGAGGACCGCGCGCGTTCGCTCGCTCAACTAATAAAAACTCGACAACATTGAACTATATCGAGAATTATCGCCTAGACTACAGAATTCCAACAACTAATTGGGCGCCTCCTATCGAAGAAACTAATGTGTACTAATACCAGGCGCCCTCCCCTTGACCTCACCGACAGCTTCCTGGACCTCCTGCCCACCCTCTCTCTTCTCTCTTATTCGCTCGGTCCCGGTCTCTCCGAACCCTGTGTTCTAGTTAATTTGCCTAACGACCGGGCAGAGTCCTCGATCGTATTTCTCCTCGATCCTCCTCAACGACGGAGCGTTCCGAGCGTCTACGCGAGCCCGAGAGGAAATACGAAAGCCGCGTAAGTCTCGGTGCCTCGTCCTCGACCGTCCTCGAATTAGCTAATCGTCGCGGGACAAGTCGGTCCGCTGAGTATCGCAGAAATTTCGCTGGAGAGATTCGACTCTGGCCGGAGCTTAAACGAGAGCCGCGTCGATCGATCGATCGACGGGCATTCGATCCAGGAAGCGAGATTGATCGGCGCCACCCTCGTCCACCGTACTTGCATGAGAAACTATATAAGAAAGAACGTCCTCACGAGAAACGAAAAGTTCCCTCCGTTGACGCACGCACACTCACGCAAGCAAGCAGGAAACATCAGGCTCTCGTTCTCTCGCGTTCATGCTCTTTCTCTCTCTTTCTCTCTCGCTCGCGCGCTATCTCTCTCTCGCTCTCGCGCTCTCTCTCTATTTCTCTCTCGCGCTTTCATTTTACCTCTGATATTCTCCCTATCGTTCTCTCTGTCATCAACAATAGCTCAGAGACATTCGCTCGGCTCAGGAGACGCGTGAAACGAAACTGTTTTGTCCACGAAACTTGTCTCGCGCGGATCCCCGAGGCGGGCACGCGGCGGGCCGCTCGCCGATCTCGAGGTCCGCGGCGAGGAACGGAAACGGCGCACGATTCGCAAACCAATCCGCGATAGCGAATTGTCGAGGAGGTGACGATCCCCGACTCGCAAAGGTTTCTCTTCGGTGGGAAGGAAAGTCGCCGGTTTCGCGTGGCCTGTCGATCAAACGCCAGAAGCGGACTGCGTTTTTCCGCTCGATGAACAATGCTTCGAACAAAGAACCTGCGAGCTATGATATATCTCTATATGTATGTATGTATATCAATATATAATGTATAAATTTTTTTCGGTATTCTGAAACATCGACGGCTCAGAATCGACTGTCTTTCTTTTTCTATAAAATTATAAAAGATCTCTTGCGGTCTTCCGAAAAACGTTCACCCCCTCGAACGCCGTCAACGTCTCTCTCTCTCTCTCTCTCTCTCGCTCTCGCTTTCTCTTTCTCTCACACACACATTCTTTCTCACTCGCTCTCTGTCTTTCTTTGTCATTTATACGTGGATACACACTACCATTCTCTCTCTTTCGTAGACATTCTCTCTGGCTCTCTCTCTCTCTCCCCGGAAGTGCGTGTCTCTCGCTGTGTTCACCGTCCCGGGTTCAGCATTATAATCGAATTTAAAAAATAACAACACGCCGTCACTGCTCACTAAAATATACGACTAAACTGGTTGTCGGTTGGTTGGTTGGTTTGCGAGGTTTCCATGCACTGTTCTCACAGTCGGTGTTTCATTTTCGTTTGTTTGTCTGCTTCTTTCTTTCATTTTGTCGCTTTCTCTAGCTCTTTGGAGACGACCGCGGGTTCTACGCGCGGTAATCAAGTAAAGCATGGCTGTTCGTGGTTGAACGCGGTTTTTACAATCTAACGAGAGAACAAGAAAACAAAAACGGAAAGAAAATGTAATGAAAAGAATGGTATAAAAACAAGGTCGGTACAATATTGAAAATTCATAGCAGTACATAGTAGTATTAATAGTAATAGTAGTAATAGTAGTAGTAAATAGTAGTAATAAACAAAGCACTGACAAGCTGCAGAATATACAATACAAAGGTACAAATAATAGGGAACAAAAATCCATTTCGTTTCGGGGGTTGTTGCGTCGAATCAACACAATCTTTTACGTACACGTGTTTGGACGCGGAACGCGTCCGTGTACGTGTCACCGTGTCACCGAACATATTCCTGTGTGTCTGTATCTCCTCTGTGTCTCTATGTATGCATGTATGCGTGCACTTGCTCGTACACGGTTCGTTGCCTTCGCGTACGCCCGCATACAAGCGCACATTAATTTCCTAAGATTGAACAGCATCATCCTGGCGCCGCTCTCGATCAACGAAAGGACGATCTCTTCTCTTCGATTAATCATCGATCGATTAAGTATCGTAAGTGTTATGAATGCGTCACGAGGTTCTCGTGTCTCGCAATCTCTTGCTTTCCTCACACACACTCTTTCTACCCCCGTTCATCTCGCTTTCTCCACTCCGCGCCAGAAATTTATTTTTTCTCTCTCTCCCTCTCCTCGTCTCACACACTATGTTCAAAATTCGAATTTTTCGCGCGCTTTCCCCCTACTTTCCTTTCTCTCGTTCTCTCTCTTTCTCTCTCTTCTCTCTCTCCCGTTCTCTCTCCCGATTCGTACGCACAAACACTGTTCTTCCTCTTTGTTTCATATGCTTCGATATTTTATATATATATATGTATATATATGTATATATAAAAATACAAAAAATAATTTACAAAATGATATTATAAGTATATTACACGCGAGTTTCATATTTTTTTGTCACACTTTTTGTTTGTTTCTTCGTTTACTTCGTTCCCCGTAGTCGGTATATATCTCGATTGTTGTCTCTCTCTCTCTCTCTTTCGTTCTTTCTGTCTCTCGCTCTCTTTCACTCTCTCTCAATCTCACGTTTCCTAACTCCTGTTTGTTTATAGTGTTTGTTTTTCGGGACGAAGGCCCGGACGCTCGAAAAATTTTGAGAAACGCTTCCCTTGCCATCGCTCTCTCTCTCTCTCACACTCTTTCTCTCTTTCTCGCTCTCTCTCTCTCTCTCATTTTTTCGATTTTATTTCGGCTCCTGTTTTTATCATTTTAATTATCTCCACCCTCATCGTCATCGACGAGCACAACGCCGAAAACGCGACACTGTTCCTTTTTAACAAACACTCTTCTTTGCATCACTCCCGTCGCAAATATCGTTCTCATATCGTTTTCCTTTTCTCCGTTTGTCTATCTGCTCGTTAAACAAAATATAATGTAGCAGTGTTGCATGTATATGTATATAATATATGTATATATATATATACATAATATATATACATCATATATATTATATATATACGCATATGAACATACATGTATATATATAACCGGTACTCCCTACAAGTATGTATTTTAATGCCTATACATATATTCAATATCTGCAATATATGCTCGTGTTACTATTCCGTCTTTGTTTACCATTCGCGATATCATTTGGATTATTCGCATTCGCGGGGCCGTAAGAGATAGAAACAAATCCGTTTACAACAGGATAATCACTGTAGTTTCTCAGCAAACCACTGTATTATTTAACAAAAATATATATATATATATGTATATGTATATGTATATATAATATAGCGGTATATAATATATTATCTGGAGGCGCGATACACGCTGGTATATAATCAAATATCATACAAAAAAACAACAATAACAAACTATCAAAAAATGTGGTTGAGGAAACAAAAGAAAAAAAAATATTTCAAAGGGTCAACTTAATGTCTAAAGAAACGCTAAACCGTCGATCGTCGACGGCCGCTTTCGCTTTCTCTCTCTCTCTCTCTCTTTCTTTCATATTCTCATTCCCTCTCTCTCATTTACTCAATCATTCTTTCTTTTTCTTTCTTTCTCTCTCTCTCTCTCTCCCTCTCTCTCTCTCTCTGTCTATCTCTCGATCGTTGTATTCCCCGTTGATCCACGCGTGGATCCGGGATCGACGGTAAGAAAAAGAAAACACGTTCTTAGCGTATACGCACACGTCCTAAGGTAAAATGGTTCTCGTACAAAAATAAAGGAACAAAATCTAAAGCCAACAGAAAATACATCTCGATTACAATAATATTAATAGTATAATGATGATCGTAAAAAAACCCATGGTAGAGAAGAAGAAGAAGGAGGATTTGCAGGAAACAACGTTGCAACTTGCTGAAAAAGGAACCTATATACAGATATACATATATAGGCGCACAGTGTTTCGCTGTTTGTCTCTCTCTAGCATGCGTCCGACGCATCCTCTTCTGCCTCTCTCTCTCTCTCTCTCACTCTCTCACGCACACTCAATCTCTTTCAAACGAATGCACTCACTCCCACGCTGTCTCTCTCTCTTCTCCATTCACTCGGGCTGCAATCATTCTGTCATCCGCTGCGACAAGTGTACACGTACAATGTAAAAAGGACGCACGGTATGCGAAACGTAGGCGCGCGAAAAATCGTCAGCGAACAGAACGGAAAGGAAACGTGAAAAATCCGGGTTCGCGAACAAACGAATCGAACGCACGCGGTGTCTCGCTCACGGAAATTTCGTTTCTCCGCCACAGATCCACGCAGCCAGACACGGAAACAAACTAGCAAACCACCCACGCACACTCGCACACGCACACACGCACACACTCTCTCTTTCTCTCTGTACTCGAACGTGTCAATTGATCACACTTTCACATTTCTCTGCCGCTTTTTCATCCCTCTTGCTACGTACGAAACGATGAAGACTGGGGCCTGGGGTGGGGCTTCGGAGAAGGGGCATTTCGTAACAGTTTTACATTTAGGATGCACTTACACGAGTAACATAGTTGCTTGTTTTTGTTTTTATCATTTCGACACCGAGAGTGTGACTTGGGTGGGGTACAAAAAGGTTCTTTCTCACGCGCAGACCTCTGCCCCGGTGTCGTGCTGGCGGCGGCCGGGTCAGCGCCGACCGACCGTTCGCGCCGCGCGATCCGAATCGCATCCGTCGACCCCCGACGTGCCCGGCTCGAGACGCAACCTCTCGACCGGAGGTCGCCGATTCCGCGCTCCTCTCATCCCCCGGGGACACCGGAAGTCGACGGAGCCACCCCCGTTGCCGCGCCGCCATCGGGGAACAGCTCTACGCGTCACGTGTGTGTATATATAATATATATATAATATATATAATATATAATTGTATGTATATAGTTTACATTCAGCAAGTAGTTAAAGTATTGAAAAATATATATGTAATTAGTTACAAATCTAATTATCATCCTCTTGTTAATTCATTACTTGGTAGATAATCGATAGGTATTTTTTGGGTCTTTTCTTTTATGTGAGTTTCCGTGTCTCCTCGTGTGTGTCTCTGTGTGTATATGTGTGTTTGTTGCGCGTGTGCGTGTACGTGTGTCCGTGTCTGCGCGTGTCCGTGAATGGTTTGGAGTGTGTCCGATACACAGAACGTATATAATATTGTTCTCTCATCCTTGCGGTTTTCGTTTTGCGTTATATCCCGTTGGTAGGTTTTCTTCTCGTTTTTTTCATTTTTTTATTTTCGTCGTGAAACGGCTTCTCTTTGAAAAGTGTACTCTGGAGATCGTACCCGCTACCGTTCGCCCATGCGCACAGCCGCCGCCCGCGTTTTCCTTCTCGCTTCCGGGATTTTCCTCTCCCGAAAAGCGTCACGCGAAACGAGTCACTTCGAACACTCGTTTCTGGTTTTCCTATTTTTTGCTCCCCTTTCTCTCTCGTGTCGCGCTCCATAGCCGGTTTCCTCCTCTCTCTCTCTTTCTCTCTCTCTCTTTCTCTCTATCGTCCCCTTCATCTCTCTCTCTTTCTTTCGTCTTTTTATTTTTAGTCACATTCCCATCGCTCCGGACTGTGCACATATTTCCGGTTCGTTTCTCTTTTCCTTGTTCTCTGTTTTCCTTTCCCGCTGTTCCTCATTTCCCCGACAATGTCCTCTCTCCCTTCTATAAATGTATGAATATATATTATATCTAATATTGCAGTGTTCGGTTATCGCTATGACATTATTTACGTTACCATTTGGTTACTTGGTTTTCGCCATTTACGGTTAAAGAGACAATATCGATCGCTATAGTTTATAGACACATGATACTTTAAAGAGACAGATTACCGTTCGTTAACGTCGCCATTGTTACGTGTCACGTTTACTTATCATTGTTTTCTTATCGTTTATGCTTTGTTTCATTTTTTTTATATTTTGTTCTTTTGTCGTTTGCGTCTTCATGGTTGTGTCGTGTGCCCGAGGGTTGCTTCGAACTTCGCTGTGTATGTCTCTCTCTTCCTCTCTCTCTCGCTCTCGTTCTCCTCCTCCCCCTGTCCTCGTGTGTATGAACAGCGTGTAGAACCTGTGTACGTGTCCGTGTCGGTGTGTGTACGCGTGTTTAAGTGTGCAGTGTATCTGATCATTGTTTCTCGTTTTATCTTAACCGCCCTCCTCAACGTCCTCCCGTTTTAACGAATACATCCATTACAGATTATGGAAAACTATGCGTAATTCTTATCTTTTTTTGCTTGCTTCGTCGCTTACAAAGTGTTTCGTTACAATCGTATTGTAATCGTATAATACTATATGTTTTTTGTTTTGTGTATCTCAATGTATGCTCTATCAATATATCCCGTCATCGTTACGATCCCCATCTCGCCCCTCTCGTCACGACTCGTTCCTCCCCTTCGCTACCTCTCTCTCTCTCTCTTTCTCTCTCTCTAACTCTCCCTCCCTGTCGTCGTCCGCCACAAATCATCTCGAAATCCGTTCTCATCTTTTTTCTTTTTTTTGGATTTTCTACAAGAGTATACATCGTGTGTTTGATTCTTCGCTGAGCTGAGCCTCTCGTCTCAAGCCGAGATCCATTTGATTCGCAATTTATTGCAACACTTGCTCTCGCTTCCTTCCTCTCCCCACCTATCGCCTCCCTGCGCCGCTGTCCGCTCCTCCCGTCCGTCGCGGCGACGCCCGAGACGCCGAGACTGCGGTGAAATCATTCTTCGGGTCGAATCGATCGAAGATTTCAGGTGACTCGGGCCTCGCTCTCAATTCGATTACAAAGATTAGAAAAATAATCGGTTGTCGGGGTTGCGTCTCGTCGTCTCGCGGCCGACCGCGAGCTTCCCAGTGTCCATCACGATCATCTCGGCCGGGGATCGATCGGATCGTTCGCCAGTTCCTCGCAGAATCGGCAAACGATCGTGGACCAGCTGTCCAACCATGCTCGAGAACCTCGATGGACGTCGATCCCGCCGTTTCCCAATCCGAAGTCGCGATTACTTTCGATCACTCCCACCGTTTTCACTCATTCTCCTTTGATCTCTCTCTCTCTCTCTCTCTCTTTCTCTCTTTAACAATAGCAGGTACTAGCATAGCTACCACAGTCGTACGTATCGTTAATAGTTACAATTAAGTTTAGATATTACTAAAGGGTACTGTTCTCTCGCCTTGTCCCCTCTCGCCACAGCTCCCGCGCTCCTCACTCCCCTCTACCCTTATTAGTTCCGCAGTTAAAAACATTGTTTAGCACCCCCCGCGCGGCCGGAGACCAATTAATTAAACCCGCTGCCGACTGGCTCGCGCCCGCGGCCTCGTTCGAGCGACCTATCAATTTCTGTCTAATAATTTCCCTAATTCGAAAGTGTCTGACCCTTTAATGGACTTTTGTAGACCCGAGGGACGCGCGTCGCCGAGTCGCTCTACGATCCGACCGACGATGTCTCGTCTTCTCTCTT
>CM052150.1:3645684-3655684 GCA_028455555.1 Augochlorella aurata | reverse complement strand
GGGCGATCAATACGGTCGGTATCGTAATATCGTAAGTTCGATGTCGTAAATGTCTAGGATTGCGAGTGAAGGTAACTAGCTCATTGTCAGCTAAGGACACCGGTGGTCGACCAATGCGTTAGGCGAACGCGTAACCGCGTAGAAAACACGGCCTTGCTAGGTGGGATCGGTTTACGAACCTGTTGGCTCGTTTGCTGCTGGTTTTCAACTTGGTGCTGCCGAACTTGGTCTGAGCGAAGGTGGCGGTGGTGAAAGTGAGCGGCGCGGTGGTGCGCGGTATGAAAGCTGGCACGGGGCTAGGCGAGCCCTTGAAGGAGCTGGTGATCGGCGTTGGCGACGGCGCGGACGAGGAGCCGGACCCGTGGCCGTTCTGCTGGTTGTTCGAGGACCCGTTGCTGGCGTTGCTGCCCAGCGAGCTCGGGAATGGCGACGTGGACTTGGGGCTTAGGCTGAGCCCGCTGAGGGACGTGCCGACCGCCTCGATCGGTCTGAAGCACTGAGCCTCGGGGTTGAAGGTCTTGGTCACCTCGCGGTCCGCCGAGCTCTCGTCGTGAGGGTCTCCGGTCTCGGAGTAGAGGATCTTCACCGCGTTCATCTCGCCGATGCGGTAGCTAACCTCGCCGGGGTCCACCCACACGGCCAGCTCCGCCGGAAGGTTCTCCAGGATGTCCTGGATCGGCACGCCGCTCTCTTTCGCGGCCCGCTCCAGCACAGGGTCCACCGGGTCGCCGGTCTTCAAGCATCTGAACGCCGAGCCCTTGAACGGCTTCTCCGGGTACCAGTGACCCTTGAACTTGTCCTTGAGCGCCTTCTCGAGCTCCTCGCCGAAGAGGTTCACCCGTCTGCGAGGCAGCTTGTTGTAGAGGTACGATATCACGAAGTTGAGCGCCACCTGCACCTCGATGTGCATTTTGCCCTTTGCTGGGAGAATCTTCGGGCTGTTTCTGGTCGTGGCAGCCGCGGAATTGGACCGAGGACGCTCACACGATCGGCCGTCTTGCTACCAACGCCCGTTGGTTCGCTGGGTCAAAGCCGCCGGGCTTAGGTCGCAGACTGTTCGCAGTCAGCCGAGCGTACTTGTTCTTCTATGGACCTGGAACAGATAACGACGTTGCTGGTTAGGCTTCTCTGCTGCCATATTTTTCTTTTAGGTTCTAGCTAGCTCTCCGAGGGTAGCGAACACTCGATAAGGACTCGCTTTTGAGGTTATGTCAAGGTTATTAAGTTGGACTATGAGAGAATAGAAATTCGAAACTACGAATTACTTGACAACTTGTGTTTCATGTTCTAATAAGGCAAAGGGATTCCTAACGCACCGATCTTGATGCAGAATAAAAATTGCCAGCACCGATTGCAAGAAGCAGAGATTGAATGCCAAGTTCTTTCCTTCTGAATGACTTCAATAGATTCAAAATTATGCATTTTCTGTGCAGTATAGTAAATTATGCAGTAACTGTTACTTGGTAGAAAGTTGTGCTAGCGCGCACTGCACATCGAACCGGTAAAACTTCAATCACAAAATGGCGGAAGCCTACGAAAGGAACCGGAATCGATCTCGAAGAAATCCGAGTCAGTTACCGCAGAGGAGAGAAAACAAACCGGATCTTTAATGACACGGCCGACAAAGGGGAACCGAATAAAAATTCGCGAGTCACCACAAAGAAACCCTATCGCTATTCTGGAAGGTGGCTGCTGCCCCATCCCTCTTTCCCCGCCCTCTTTCTCCGCCCCTTTCTCTCGCGAACGGTGTGAAATCACATTAAAAGACGCCCGTGGAGTATCTCCGAAAGGGATTTGCTTTTACCCGGCGCCCGTGTTATCGGCTCCTTTCACTATCCCGCATTGAAACGGAACGCTGCTTCCGGTTACTCGGGGGTGGCCCGCCTTCGGGTTCCGCCGGGTCCCGAAGAAACTCGAACGAGAGCCAATCGTTCGCGACGTATTCGCGGCGGCATAATGCCCTCCTCGGGCATCCGGCACTCTTCGACAAAGAGCTCTTATCCGCGCCCTCCGGGTCCTCGTCCTCGGCGAGCAAGCGCGTTCTCTTTCCCCGGTAATTTGGAACTCGATTATGCGCTGCATAAATCTCAACTCGCCGGCCGTCGAGCCTCTCCAGACAGATTTACGCTTCGCCGTAAGTTCCACGGTCGCTTCGGAAGAATTGTTCGGAAAAATATGATCGACCAGGCTCCCGGCGCGCTGGAACCTTTTTAATGATACTCGCGTCCACGATCTCCGGATCTTTATGCAAAGTGGCAATTGTCTAAGTTCGGCCTGACAGACGCGAGTCTGCTGGAAATTCGCTTTCAACAATCGAAATGTTGAAACGGGGGAACTGGTATGTCGCAGAGAATTCGGTATTAGGCGACGAGAATTTATTGAACAAGATGGACATTTTTGCTGACGAGAAAATTTATTATAATTTATATATAAAAATTGTCAGCTAGAAGTTCCACAAATAACAGAAAAGGTTTCTGCTAATTTCTTACGATATTTATGGGATGATTCAATGTTTCCATTTGTTCTTTTCTGATTATGTCTTTTATCTAGATACCAATATATACCTAGGTACTTGCCAAAAATTACAAGCAATACGAAATGATTATTATAATTTATTTATGATTATAATTTTGAAATGAAGAGCAAATGAGGTACATGCGCGAAGTGAATATCGTGACATGATAATCGATCGGTATCGATCGTGTACGCATCGTCGTGTAAAAGAAATCTCGGTCACCCCGCGATGCAAGTATCGCGATATATCATCGCGGAAAAAAGAAATATCAAAATCGCTAGCAGTCAGAAAATGGGGCGAATTTTCCGACGAATATCTTCGGAAGCCGAGAAGTGAACGATAAGCGAGCGCATCCGTCAGGTCCGGGAAAAACGAGTTCGAAGCCTGCAGACAGGCAGCCGGCTAACTTTCGGGTGGTGCTCGTTTCCAGTCGAACGACGGGATAAAACTCTGAGAACGCGTCTTGAGCATCGGCTCGCATGCAGCGACGAATATTCAGCCGCCCGCTCGATCGCCGTGAAACGAACGGCAATAAAGGCAGCTGGCTGGGCTTAGCGGTGGCCATTTTCTGCGGAGACGTCTGGCCGCGGAAGTTGCTCCCTGAACCCGAATGACATCGAGAGGGAAAGGCTTCTCTTTACTTTTCCCCGCAGAGCTTTGCTCTTTTTGCCCCTGTCGCACCCGGCAGTTCCTCAATCCCTTTTTTCCCTTCCTTTCATCCACTTCTCTCCTCCCGTTTTCCTTGGCTTCCCTCGCGCGTCGCTTTCTTCATCACGACACCGCCGCTATACTCTAACACCGTCTACGATTACCCGCCGTCCCGCGGCCCTCTCCTCCTCTGGGCCAGGCTCTCTCTCGGAACTCAATTCCGTCCCGTTTCTCCCTTTTTCGCCGTGATCCACCGGGTAAAGGCTGGAGGAAAGGGAGCGCGAACGGCCACCGAGGAGTTCACTGGACCAGCAGCCATTTTGTAACGTGATACGGGAGGACATTCTGCTGTTCCCTCTCTCCCTCTATCCTCCTCCGTTTCTCTGTTTCCCCTTGTCCGCCTCTCTGTTTTCTCTTCTTCTCTCCGCGGCTCGTTTCCGTCCGCGCCTCTCGGCTCGACTTCATCCCCTTGCCGGCCAAATATTGCAGCAGACAACGTGGTCACGGGTATTTTTCAATTACGCGACTGCTGGATACCTTTGTGGCCGCTCTGCGGCTCGTTCGCAGCCCCGGCCTGTGGTTTCGCCGCGGAAAAAATATTTTCTCGGCTCTGGTTACCGCGCCGAGGAATAAATCGGGGCTGCTATTTTCATTCCGAGCACCTGGATGTATGCGCCGCTGTCTCTCGCGCGGCAATTTCCCGCTACGGTGGAACACCTGTCCGGAACAATTTCGGAGTTTTTCGTCGCTGCTCCGGTTAGATCGCGCCGGCATTCGTAATGGATCGAATAATTACTTAACCGTGATTGCTCCGAGAGGGGGGAAACTTTCGTACTCCGAGCAGCGATTTCCTATCACGTCCGCGCCAACTTCTTCCGAGGATAGCTCGATCGGTAAGCAACGGAAAATTAATAAAGTTCCGTCATCGGCCGGATAAATAAATCATGAAGAACATCCGAGCAACCCTTCATCCCCCCGTAATTCAACGGAAACTTTCGCCGGACGAAGTTCGTAATGTCCGCTGATGCATCGAACGAAAATTTCCCCCTTGCTTGCCAGTTGCGTCCCCCCGTCCACCCCGGCACCGTGATTCCCAACTAATCCGCTCGAGTGTAAGATCGAACACGCGAGGATATCGAGCGATATCTGTTCAACATTAACGAAGCGTCTTCGATTTTTACGGGGTGTTCGTGCTTCAGCGGAAACTTCGTCGAAGCTTTCGCAAAATGCCATGGATAAGATGGAGAATAGTTTTAAGTATGTGCATTTATTATGTATTTCTTATGTAAGGAAATCTTGTTTGCTTCTTCGATTTTCTCTGCAGACTTTGTCGCTTCGTGCGGAAAATGCGCTCGAAGGGGTTGATGTCTGAAGGGGTAGGCTTCTGAATATTTTAATATATAATTCATGTGTTAACGTTCTTTACTTTAGAAACAGCCCCGAATGATCGCTTGTTGATCGGGGTAGTTACAGTGGTGAGCTGTAATCGGAGGTTACTGTACCAACAGTTAACAGATCATAATATTCAATATTTAACATTTAATATTTAATATTTAATGTTTAATATTATAATGTTTAGAAAAAAAATATTTAATATTTAATGTTTAATATTATAATGTTCAGAAAAAAAATATTTAATACTGTAATATTATAATACTTAAAAGATATAATATTATAATATTTATATTATATTTATTTATATTATATATTTATATTACATATTACATTTATTATTACAACTGCAGATTTCTACAGAAAGTAAAAATTGCTTCGATGAAAAGAGACAGAGTCCAACAGAAACATATTTTTTTTGTTAATTAATACTAAAATTACACTTTAATAATAATAAATAATTGAAGAAATTCCTTCAGTCAAGCTTTCATTGCAACAGAACTCGCAGAAGGTCTAAAAAATTCGCTAACAACGCACAGAACCCGTCGTCTCTTCCAACGTATTCACCGTTTCCTACTTTACCTACCGATTTTCATTAAAACTGCATAAAATCCGCAGTCTAATAATGACGCTGCGGATTCGTATGGAAAGTGAACGTTTCTAAGAGATTGGGGCCAACCAGTAGGAAATGATATACGTACATTCTGAAACTCTTCTAATATTCCTAGTGTTCTAAAACTTCACCTATTCATCATCGCAAGGAAGCAATTCTAATTCTAGTATGACGCACTGCAGATTTGTATGCACATTTTAATGCAGTTCATTGCACAGTTGACCCCTAAACTACTCCTGCCGCCTTGAAAAGTTTCTGGCGTGCTGTAGGTGCCCAGAAAATTTAAGGAATCTTTTGGCGCCTGTAAGCGGCGGACTTTTATAATGTGTTATTGGTATTATTATTATTAATGTATATAATATAATATTATGTAGTAATGTATTAAATACTATATAGTAACGTATTAAATATTATATAGTAACGTAATAAATATTATGTAATAATATAATAATATATTAAATATTATATAATAGTATGATAATATATTAAATATTATATAATAATATATTATTAACATTACAACGTATATAATGCAAATTCAGTGTATTCATTGTTAAATGTAAACCTGGAAAATACACGCACGTCTTTGACTGTATAGTTTGCGGATGAATTATCATGAACTGTGTGCACGATATGTATAAAAATCTGTTGTAACCAAAGGGTTAAATAGTAAAGACTCTAATATTCTTCACTTGAAACAGTAAATACTTAAATATGTCCACTTAACGCATTGACTGACAAGTTTATTTCGAAGAAATCTGTTCTAAGCGCCAACAATTAAAAAAATAATAATAAGTCAAAAATAATAAAAAGTTCATTTTGCAACGCCTTTTTGTTAGCAACGAACCTTCAACAGACGTCTACCATTAAACTGCGAACGAGTCATCGCGAGATTGGCAGTAAACGCGTTGAAACGGTGAAGACATTAAGTTCACTTAAAACAATAAAAATTAAAGATTGCTCACGCGATGGAGGATCAAAAACCCAGAAGAGCTCGAAAATGGCAGACTGTCCTCGGAGGATCTCCGATCGGTCGATCGCGGGGTGTCGTGGGAGTCTGGCCAAAAGGAAAAGGTTTCGGTTCGCTCCTCCGGCTGACGGGCCTGGATATGTAGGTTAACCCCGGTGCACCCTTTCTGCCTCCAACAGTAGTACACGACGACGGGGTGGCCGGAGGTATTGATCCCGGCCAGGGTTGCCGGAAGCTTCTCAAGTTAAAAATACACGGTCGGCCTTGCTGGCTCGCGCGGCTCCGAAACATCCGCGTGTGCCTTTGCTTTTTTCAGCGCGAGAGATGTCGTCTCCGTCGACGACGACCGCGGCAGAGCCGAGGAGGAGAAGCAGCAGCAGCAGCAGAAGAAGAAGAAGAAGAAGAAGAAGAAGAAGAAGAAGAAGAAGAAGATCCGGGGGGACGGGTAGACGAGAACGATTAACGTTGGCTCGATAATTACCGCGGAAGCGCCGCGCCGGCCTGGCTGCCTCAAAGACCAAGTTCGGTCGGGTGTCCGTGTGCTTTACGACACGACGCAGCCGGAGAACAACTATTAAACGACAGCGGGGCCCCGCGCAACTATTAATTAAGTCCTCCTAGCGGGCAACTTACCCCGGAGGATAATTAAAAACGAATTGAACCGGGGAAATTGAGCCAGCCGAGAAAGCTTCGCCGCTGCATCTCCTGCATCGCGCCTCCTCTTCGGGCAAGAGCTCGGGCCTGCCAGACTGGAACCCGCCGGGCTGGTTAGCTGCAGCGGAAAGTTTCTTTGCGCCGAGATGCCACTACTGCATTTTGCATCGCGCACGACGGCCTCGTCAGTTTCGAGCACCGTGCCTTCGTTGCCGAGCTTTTCGGCCCTGCGCGCGCGTTTCTTTGAAAATCCTCCAGAGAAGATTTTTCCCAAATGCCTCACCTCTTTCAAGAGCCGTCTTCAACCGTTTGCAAAATTCAGCGCAGACTTCCGCGCGCGCGCGCGGATGCACCGGAAATGTAAATCGGGTAATTGTTAATAATATCGCGGCGCTCGCGGAGCGCATTTTACGATATCGTTAGCGTGCTCTCAATTGGCTCGACATAGATCGAGTCGAGCTCGAAGTAGGTCGAATATGGTCACAGTTTAAGGGTGAGATGGAAATAGGATCATTTAAAGACGGCCAGAAGCAGGTCGAACTGGAAGCGACGCGGAAGTAACCTAAAAGTAGACTCGGTGGAAGCCAGGAGCAGCCAGAAAGTAGGCTTAGAGGAAGCTAACAACGGACCGGAAGTAGGTTTACGTCTCTTCAAAGTTAGACGCCGGGGATCGACTCCGCGCAGACCCCTCTCTTATCTGTGCGTTACTCTTGACTGCAATTTCCGGTGTGTTCGTTCCAATTAGAATCTGGCGGTTCACCCTCTGATTCTATAGACAAATTGTTTCCACTTCCAACAACTTTATCTCACGGATGTTTTTTAACACGTTCTCTGCCATAGTAACAGAGACGACGAGATATATTATAGATAAATTACTTGCGTAGTACTCTCGAATCTTGCACATTCGATTCGCTCAATAGACTGCTCTAAAAATCCAGTTCCAAGTTTGTTAAAAGAACTGCATCATCCATGCATGACAGTCAAAGCGAAGATCCACTTTCAAGAGCTTCATCTTAAAAATATTTTTCGAGGAAGGTGCACGTTTCCAATGGAAATTGGACTTTTGTTCGGAGAATTCGATTCTAGATCAGCTCGGCTCGCCGGTTTCATGGGGCCGGCGAGTGCAGATCCTGGGGATGAAAGGGGCGGCGGATTCAAAAGGACAGCCTCTTTTTCCGGAGTGCCCCGGAGGTGAGAACGCGGAGGGTCGGCTGCAGGTGCGCGTAAAGACCCACGAGTGCGCCCTTTCCCGTCCGCTGAATGGAGGCCACGTGGCAGAGGGGGCCGGTGAATGTGGGCCAGACAAGTGTTCTTCAACGAACCAAGTCAATGGAGCACGGGACTGCGTCGTTTTCGGGGTGTGTTCCCGGCTGGCGTGGCTTTTATGCTCTCCCCCGTGTCACGTCGATACGACGCGAAACGACGAGCGGAGACCGTCGATAATTATGCTACTCGATGTATCGAGTGGCTGGCTGGGATCGGGCTTAACGGGGATGCCGTCGTTTCGACGGGCAACGCATAATTGCGCATCCGTGCATGGGGGACACCCTGTGGAACGTGGAAGCTTCCACGTGGAGCTCGTCGACAGCCGGATCGATCGCGGAAGGCGAGGCGCTACGGCTTTTCGGCCTTCTTCTCTTCGAAGAGACAGCTTGGACCCGCTCCAGGAAACAATAGATTTGTTGACAGCGTAAACTTTTCGAGTGACAGCAATAAATCGGCCCAATTTCCCACTCGGGTGCCCTCCTTCGCTCTATTCTTCGCCACTGCGGTTTGCCTTCGCCGTTTGATTTATCCCTCCTCTTTATTCTTCGGGTTTATTTAGGGTAATAATGGCTCGGGTCTGTTTTAACCCTTTGCGCACAGAGCATACACTCGAACATGTTTGTTTGCAAAGTATTCACGCTTTAAAGAAAATGATGGAACGTTGAGAGCAATTAGACTGATACAGATTTTATGAAGCAAAAATTGATGATTTATAGAGTACAGTTATTAAGCTTCATTATTACCTGCAAAAAAGAATATCCCAGTGTCGTAGCAAGAGGTTGTTAAAATATACCGCAGAAAAATGTTTAGAATTATATATATGAAAGAATTGAATTTTCCAAAGCGATTTTCCAAAGTGTATTACCGAATTAAAACTGAAATCATGGGTGACCTAGCTTCGCGAAATCTAGAGGGGAAGCTCACGCGACCGCGAACAACGGCATAACCGAAGATAAGAAAACGGGTCAGGAAGCGCAGGAAATCGGGTCCGCCGACGGCTCGACTCGAATCGGGTCAAGACAAGGTGCTCGACCCGATCCTGTCGTCCATGTCCGCCATCGCTTGGAAAATGTTTAAGTCGCGGCACTTGGCCACGCTCGCTCGTCAAACAACAAGCCAAACGCATCCGAATACCGTATCAACCCTAAACTAACAACCTTACCACCTTCGCGGCGAACTTAGCCGACCAATGCCGCTCGTGCAAAAGTAATAAGAAAGGGCTCGGGTCAGTCTCGGGGTGATTCGATGCAGAACCGATGCTCGGAACCGCTGCGCTCATCAAACCGGGACGTTTATGCAGATTCGCGATCGCCTGGGGTAAAGTTTTCTGCGCAGACTTCGCGGAGAACTTTGTTCCTAGGCTGTAATCACGAATTTATTGAGCATCGAGTGGAATTTCGAGGGAAATAATTTATTGCAAGCTCTTAGCAAATTGATCGACGGAAATCGGGAAGGTATGAAGTAGATGTCGCAGGTAGATCAGTGTATTGAATACAATGAGCAGGGGGAAGTATGAATGAGACTCATATGTTATTTACAAGGTTATCAGTGTGTCGAGGATACTTGTTGTATATTATTTATTTATTTCTAAGGGCTAAGGGTGACATATGTAGACGTCAGTCATTCTAGAGTTTAAGATTAAAGTTGTTCGAGTAAATTATTCCTGTTACATATTTTCTGTAACAATAGGTCTTAGTGTATCTGGTATATCGCAGCTCGTAAATGCTGCGAATTATGGAGCAGCCTGTACAATGGCTTTGTTCGCGATAGTTCCCCAGTTTTCTCGTACTATAGCGTTTCGGGTGAACTCGCGAGACCGAGTTTGAGTAATGCCGAACCTATCGGTGAATTAGCGAACGGCGTTTCCTCTCTCCCTCTCTCTCTCTTCCTCTCTTTCTCTCTTTCTCTCTTTCTCTCTGCGAGCGGCTACTGCCACTGGAAA
>CM052150.1:3542473-3565318 GCA_028455555.1 Augochlorella aurata | reverse complement strand
AATTTGAGCTCCAAAGTCTCTTACATGTTTCTTACGAAGCCAGAAATTGCTGCAGCTTTTAACCCCTGTGTCTAATTTTATTATGTGTGATTTAAGAAATTAAAGTTAAACATTAAGAATTTGTATTGAGAATTAATTATTAAGAATTAACCTCCGTAGGCAATTTTAAAGAATTAATATTTCCTGTCTCTTGTCTATTGTTCTCACGGAACTAAAAAATACAAAAATTATAGAGAAATCTTAAATTAAGAGCCTGTATAATAATTAAATTTCAATTAAGAGTATAAAAATGTTAACTGTATAAAATCTCTGTTTCTCATTTCCTTTGTGTCGTCTCCGAATGCTAATCAGGGCAATAAAATATTCGATAAAAGATCATGTTTCTGCAGCTTTAAAGTGCATTTATGCGACGAGAATTACAGGCAATTGCGCTCCGTGCACGATTGCTAATAAAATCTTAAATAGTGCTATTATGTCAGGCCTCATTCCCCATAAATGCACCTTCGCAGTTTCAATAATCGTAAATTAGCTTAAGAGTATAACATATTTATATTTTCTATTCTTTCTAATAGCAAATTATGTACAAATCTGACATTTCGTTAACTTTTCTTTTAAATATCACTAAAAACATGAAAGTCTTGCGTTTATTCACACCACTGTATCACTTCCGGAACGAAAAACGCCGTCATGCTCCTTAGAGTTGTCTTCCTGGTATGACGAAATATTTCGTCATACGTTCGTTTATTAACAGATTAAAAGCGAAACTGAAGCACCGTCGAAGTATAATAAAACAAATGAGTCAGTTAGAACGATAGTTGCGTAAGTCGCATTTCTCTCACTGTGAGAAACAACGATTATAATCGTTTACTAACACGTGTATCGTTTACTGACTGAAACTATTGATTTAGAGCCAACTTGAATTCTAGAAACTTTATAATTTACTTCACTTGTCATTTCAAAGTGCGACATGCATAACTGCATTATAAGACATAAGTCGCTATGCATCTAACCCATCCATACATTGTATCATTTATTCTATTGTATTTATACATTTACATATTTATATATTTACCATTCGTTTATTACCTATTCTACTATACTGTATATATCGCATTTCAACACCCACAAGTAACAATTTTCGAAAACGAGTCACGCGCCAACCCGACCCTAGCCCATTCAAATATTGCATTCAGTATCATTGGCACACGCGCGGATCATGTGCCGTAAAAAACCAGCAGCCTGCTCCAATTACTCGGAGCTAACGTCACCGGGATTACAGTAGCGGAGCGTACAACAGCGCAAATCGATTTAGCCCGCGTCTCCTCTATTGAAAATCCGGCGCAGTTTTTCCGCAGCATCCGCAACGGCACCGAACCGTCTCGATAAGCCCGCCCCGAAAAAATCGGCGGCCGCTCGCTAACACCCTGGCCGTAAACGTCACCGCGCGCCCGGTGTTTACGGCCGCGTTTTAATCCGGTCGCGCTGCCATAATTCGCCTCTTCTGGCCGGCTGCGAAATCGACCGCGAGCGGAACGAACGGCGGTCCTCGAGCGGATAAATAAAACGCGCGGCGTCGCGACGCCCGCGACCGAAAGCGCGCGCGCGCTCGCGATCGATGCCGCACGATTCGCGAATATTTCTCGCGGCCGCTGACTCGGCGCTCGCTGAAAAATAGAGCGCCGATAAGATCCGGAATCGACGGGCTGTTCAAACATCGGCCGAAGTTATTCGACGGAGGACGCTCTCGACCGACTCGCTCCGGCTCGCTCCGACTCGGCGTGTTTGCGATGCCGGCCATTTCCGCGCAGTCCGATAATCGCGGCCTTTCCCCGCTCGCTTATCTGCAGCGGCTGAAGATTCGGACTTTTCGGCTCTGCGTTTAATGCTTCGACACTGGCAGACCCGTGGGAACTCGTTCCCCGGCGTCACGTATCCCCGGCAATTCCCTTTTGGGGACACTCGCTGCCTCGCGAATTCGCCGCGTTTCACAGAAATATCAGTTACCTCGCCGCTGTCCGCGAAAGTAGGGGCCATCGATTCGTATCGCTGGCTAAAAGTTTTGCAAAATTCAGGCTCGCGTCGTTCATCCTAATTGATCGGATGTTGGATGCTGAAGTAATATACAAAATAAAATTTGTATAATACAAAAACTATTTCCGTGGACATTTTTCATCGAACGATGCGCGTGCGAGTGAAACGTTAGGACGTTTGCAGCTGCGGTATACCCGTATTGGACGTAGGTGTGCGAGTAACTATTACGTAGAAATGACGAGTGCATTTTCTGTGTCGAACACGAATTGGACAAACTTGTTAAACGTTTAAAAGTCGTATAAATTTCTCCTGTTGAAGAAAAATAATTCTGATAATTAGACAATGCTCTTGCTACTTTCTATTTAAAATTGTGTCACTGTATTTTGTTCACAATAATTTCAATCGCGTTGAGAATGTTTCTCTTAATTCCGTTGCAATTTAAAGAGGATATTTTCCAATTTTTACTCGATATTAGTTCGTTAATCTGTTTTATTTCGTTTCATGATAACTGCTCGCATAGAGTTGCGGCGAATTGAACCGTCTTTGAAAATAAATCAAAGCGAATGCTCGTACGTATCTTTCTACTTTATATATATATTTCACGGGGAAAGAAACCATAAACGGACCAAGTCCCGTAATCCAATAAGAGATGCGCGCAGATCGGTTTGAAAAATCCAGGTTTCCCCTGGCGAGCAAACTCTCGTAGAGCAACCGAGACGAAACGCGCGCGTTCAAACGGATAAATAAACGCAGGAAAGAAATAAAACGGGCAAAGATCGCGCTTGAAACCGGGTCGGTCTGCGGCTAAGTAGAAATTTCGAAATGAAAACGTTCGCGTTGAGCAATAGGTTTCCACGTGGACGCAAACAGATTGTCCCGTAATTAAAAGCAATTACGCTCCTTCAGCGAGGAAATATTCGCAGCAAGATGGCGGCGGACGATTACGGCGTCCACGCCGGTGGAAACCGCACGCCAGAAGCGGCGCGTTGCCGCGGCGGATAATTATTGCCGAGTTTTTCAACGGCCTTCTTTGTAAGTCGTCTCGGGCCTGTCACGAGGCCATAGGGCAGAGAAAGGCTTCGTTTAGAACGCGACGCGAAGCACCTGCCTCGGCTATAGCCGATAATGCTTATGCACGACTTGCTCCGACCACTTTGAACTTGGAGGGTCGTGTAAATCGCATGGAAAACGGGCCACTGGGTCACTCGACGCCGCCAACTGACATTCCGCGATACGTGTTGGGGGTTGTTCTTCCGAGAACTACCCTCGATCGTGCCCCGATCCACTTTTACTTTTCAGCGGCAACCGTGGGAACGGGACTGAGAAGCTACGACACGGGCCTCTGCTCGATGCTCGACTCTGTGTACACCCTCTTCGGCGACGGTGTTGCCACGTTGTCTTAAGAAGGTGGCGAGGGTGCGATATCTGCAATTATCCCGTGATAAACGCTTTATCTGCCGAGGTGCCGGTCACGAAGTTTTCGGCCACCTTATCGGCCGAAGACGATTAGATAGGCGTAGACGAAGTTCGTCGGATAGCAGAGATGGCTCCTTGCTATCTATCGCCACTTTTACGCTACGTTCTGGGTATCTTTAGGTAGACAGTGGTTCGGTGTAGTCTTTGCACACGAAGATGGAAACCGTTCGTTTTAATGTCATCGACCTGCCGATGGTCGTACGTAGTTCCTTTATAGTTCTTGGATGAATATGTAAGGATTTTATGATTGATTTTGTTAGGATTATACTAGGATTTTATATTACTTTACTAATACCAACATTGTATATACATTGTATGTCATTTTAATAGTCATTTTGTGTAACGTTTAGCTCCGGCTAGCGAGAAAATTGAAAAACGCACGGTGTCATAGTAAGAATCCTGATCTACTTTGTTCAAAGTGGTTAATAAGAATGTTCTGCAATAAGAATGTGTTGGCGAAACGCACACCAGCAAACACGTTAAAAGAACGTCGGAGTACTGTTATCTCAGGCTTATTAAAACAATTAATCCAGAAAATACGTTTTCACGTAATTTCTGTGTTCGACGATTGAAAATTCGTCTTTTGAACGAGGATCCACGGTCCGCGAGCATTCAGCAAAAATGTCTAGAACAACGCCGCGGTAATTGCTTCAAACAGGGCAGAATAATTAAGCAGAACACGAAGCGTGCGACGTTGCTATATAGTTTTCCTTGAACGAAGTCGCAGAACAGGAGTTGAAACGCGAGCGGCTGCCGTAATGACCGAAGCAGGAGGGTTAACAAGGCGTTTAATCATCGAAGTTCGCGGGTCGATATCGATGACCGCTGGCTAACCTTGCAGAAGCGTCCGCGGCGCAGGCTAGTCCGCCGGAAACGCCGCGAACTTGTGTAATTTCGATCGGCAGCAGGGTCTCTCGCTCGCCGGCGAGCAAAGCGAGGCGAAATTGCCAAAGCAAACACGCGCCGCGGCGGCGGCGGCCGGCGCACACGCGCTTGTAACGCGTCCGAGGGTTAAAATTACGCTGAACTACAGGGCAAACTCGAGATTCGTTTGGCAACCCCGTCATTTTCTCGAGGACCCTTAACGAGCCCCGGGTCCTCGTCCTGCCGGCCCTCCTCGCTCTTCATCGCGGCGCCCTCGAAAAATGCAACCCCTCTCGGGCCGGCTCGGGCCAAGGTGAAATAAAAGCTGTTACACTTGATAACGAGCTCGAAACAAGCAATAACGTCTCACCGGAATTTATTACGGTAAACACCGACGCATCAGTCCGGCCACCTGGGGGTGGGCCACCCCTCCACTCTCGTCCCATTGTGCCGGCGATCACGTTGCACAATACGTCCGAAATAATTGCTCGCGCGTTCCGTTCCCTCTGTCTCGTCGCGAGGCGAGACCCTTGACGAACGCCACGGGACCGTGTAGAATATATTTCTTTCCTCGTTCCTTCTTTTCTCTTTTATCATTGTTCCTTCCGCCATCCGTGAAACTGGCACGCGGAGATACCCTTTCGGTGAAACGGAAGGAGGCTGAGCCAAGATCTAATTATTTTTTCGGTCTGGTACCCCGCGGATGAATTTTTACCGTCTTCGTCCGACTCGCTACTATAGACGATCTTTCCAGGAACAGGTTAGACGGAATTTCATGAGCCGCCGTAGACCTTATACCGTTCCGGTAATAACGATCGCTGCGTTTCAAGATTCTTCGATCGGAGCGAATCGCGATCGTAATTGTGTGACGCTGTGTGATCTTTCATTCATTGCTTTTGAAGTTGGTTGCTACTGTAAGATCAATTACTGTGCCTTTTACTTTAATTTGACTTCTATTTAACTACCTAGAGCTACCTAGCCATACACAGGATTAATGTTTATTATTTTATAATAATGACAAAATTATGGCGAAACATTTTTAGAGAAGTCTAAAAAAATTTATTGATTTAGGGTAATTCCAGTGTTAAAAATAACGTTATTAAATTGCAGATATTGAATTTTCGACCCGTCATTTTCATAAAAATTAATATTATTTGTTACAAAGGATCGGTGTGTGCGAATTCAATATAATTATGTAATTCAATTCGCGACCGTATCAATGAAACTTTGAGTGACAGAATTGCTGTCTCCCTAATTTTTTTATTGTCCACTGCAAAGTTGAAACATAATTGAAATCGTACAATCTAGTTGCTAAGTTGCGTTTCATTTTACGAAATTCTTAAGATCGTTAACGCGGCAGTAAAAGCGATAAATAAAGCGTAGTATATTTATGCAGTACGGCCGACGTTAATTCCCGTCAGAAATCCATTATAAGCGCAGAATCTCTACCTTATACGCAACTCGATCGCTATCTGAGAGATAAATCCCGGAGATCGCAAGATACAGGAACTGCGTAGAAATTCATTTCTTCTTCGAATAATCCACAAGTGCTTCCGACATTCCGTAATTAGACATATTGCAAAGATTTGTAGTTTGACCCGTTCGCCGTGCCGTTTCCTTCGCAACGACGATGAATAGAACTTTTTCGCTTGCAATCATTTCTTGGACGGAACAGTTCATTTCGCATGCATTACGCGCCTACATTAATTCGAGATTAATACATTAAGTCTACATTAATTTCAACAGAATATTCCTCCGACTTTAAAAAAACCTAAAAATGTTGTACTTGACGCAGAGATCTTCATCGCGAGCCGACATGTTGAATGCTGACAAGTGGTTAACCCCTTGCCATACTTTGATGAGCATGACAAGTGACTTCTAGGAAAAACCTGTTAAGTATGAATATTATTCCATCCTTCAAGTTTAAATAAAATTCTGGTCTCTTGTCATGAATATTTAAGCGTTAAATTAAATATTTAATTGTATATTTGTAATAATGTTTAATTAAATATTCAAGCATTAAACACAATAAATATAATTAATATTTCTTAATAAAGATTTATATTTCTTAATAATAATTTATATTTGTTGATAACAATTTATATTTCCTAACAATATATTTCTTCTCAAAAATGATCAAAATCGAGCAACTAAAAATCTTACGGCAAGGGGTTAAGCATTAAATTAAATATTTAATTGTACACTTATAATAATATTTAATTAAATATTCAAGCATTAAGCACAATAAATATAATTTATAATTCTTAATAATGATTTATATTTCTTAATAATATATATCTTCTCAAAAATGATCACAATCGAGCAACTAAAAATCTCACGGCAAGGGGTTCAGAATTAAATTAAATATTTAATTGTACATTTATAATAATACTTAATTAAATATTCAAGCATTAAGCACAATAAATATAATTTATATTTCATAATAATAATTTATATTTGTTGATAACAATTTATATTTCCCAACAATATATTTCTTCTCAAAAATGATCACAATCGCAAACTAAAAATCTTACAGCAAGTGGTTAACACCGCAAAAATGCGCGAAGCGTTGCTCCAGAGACCTTTATGCAACCGCTTGCCAGGAACGCGCGAGATTTATATAAGCCGCAATATTAGATATAAGGCTCAGTTTTCGTAATACCCCGGGGAGTAAAGCGCAGTTTCGGTGCGGAGAAGCAATCCGCGGGAACGCGATTAAAAGAAACCGCGGCGCGTCACGCCCAAGCGACATTTACGCGTGGAGGAGTTCCTCGGTTTCGTAATCGATTATATAAAATCTAAGCAGGTGCACAGGCGTTGCCGCGGCAACACGTACGACCACGATTTCGCGTAGGATCCGGGAGCCAGTCGGCCGACCGCCGGAGGAGTATCCTCCGCGAAATATGGGACGCGGTGGTAATCGATCGTCGAACGCGACCTCAGACGACGATTTTTGCCAACAATACGTACAGCCTATAAAACCACGGCAGATACCCCTCCCGTGGTTGGCTTCGTTATATTGGATTCTGCGAATCAATAAACCCCGCTTGCGTCACGAGCACGCTGATTCTAATGCGGCGCGGCTCGCAGCGCGCGTTCAAACGCCGCCACGCGAAACCGGAAAGCCATCGTCGCCGATTTTCGTTTCCCGCAAAAACGCGACTCCAGCCGCATTCCTGCCACCTTTAAAGACGCAACGGAGTTCGTCCCATCGTGCATCGCGTGTCGCCGTTTGTTCATCCGACGCGTATTGTGGATAGAAAGCGCGCCCCGTTGCGCACGGAAAGGTCTTTACCTCGTTCGCCGCGGCGTCTTCGCGAATTATGCGCTGGCCTTTCTTTCGTTAGCCAATCGCGTATTTAATTCAGAGTCGATTGCAGTTGCATCGCAGATCTATGCATTTCTTATATGAGTTGATTCTGTAACCTATAATTGATACGAGGCGTTTTTACGACGCACTATGGTTCTATGATCGTCTGTATATTGATGGTTGCGTCGTTCCGCCTGCTCTGTATCGCAACAATCGTTATTTAGACCGCGTTATTTGGCGGGAACACTGTTCCCTATTCCAGCGAAATGTTGCTTCAATAATCATTTTATTCAATGTTATACCGGAAGCGGCGGCGTCGATACAAAGCGCGATCTAGCGACCCATAAATGCGGTCGTAGCGTGATAATGTTCGAGCATCCCAAATCGCTATTGTGTAAAAAGCCCCGTTAATAATCAGTGGAATACGCGATCGTCGATCGCTCAGTAAGAGGAACAAAGCAACCCTGGATTAAAGAGAAACTAATACGAGGTCGAGAAAAACGCGCGATAAAGGTATCCTGTTTACTCGCATGTTACTTCATTTTTTCCACTTTTGTTACATTTCCCTGTTGCAACGCCGTCGCCGATATCTCGTTTTTTAAGCGATACGCGTGACTCTGTCGCGGACGCAATTACGCTTTGGTTTATTCCGCGAGCGTTCCCGTCTTGATGATTAGCTTATTAGATTCAATTAGATTTTTCAAGGAAATTCGATGAAAATATATGGTGGAAAATTGTTGGGACCGTGGAGGGCGGAGGAAATGATGCGAGTCGGTCTTCGATTAATGGTAGATTGGGTAGGGGAAATGGCGAGCAACGGAGCTAAGTTTGAGCTTCCGCTCGGAAGGTGACGGACGACGTTACACTGTATCCCTGGCAGCTCTAGCGTTTGTTGTTGCTCGCTCAGTTTCAACAAACACGGGAATGCGGGCGAGTAGTTCGGCCCGTACCGTTTTAATTAACGCCCGCACACGTTGCGCCGACGCGACAATAGCACCGCGTATTATCGTGTTTGCCGGCGAGATATTTATATCCCTGCGAGAACACCTGATTCCGATGTGCAATTCCGATTCTCGAAAAGTGTCGCAACGGAAAACTGTCGCAATTAGAACGAAGCTGTACGACGATCATCGCGGACTCGTACTTTGTCCTTTGGCATCGTTCATTCTTTTTTCGAATGTTTTTGCTGTTATTATTCTCTTTATTTTATTATCTTTGTTGAAAATCAACGATACGAACGTTCACCATATTTATATTATATTATATTTAAATTATATTTATATTATATTATATTTAAATTATATTTATATTATATTTATATTATATTTATATGAATATTATATTTATACTATATTTGTATTATATAATATCTATATTGATATTATATTTATACTATATTTGTATTATATAATATCTATATTGATATTATATTTATACTATATTTGTATTATATCTATATTGATATTATATTTATATTATATTTATATTGTATTTTTATTATATTTATATTGTATTTATATTATATTTATATTGTATTTATATTATATTTATACTATATTTATATTGTATTTATATTATATTTATATTATATTGTATTTACATCGTGCTATTTGGCAGATTTACAAGCAACATATATTTTAAAGAAATGTTTCAATACAAGATTCGATGGAATTTGTTATTATTATTATCATTATTATTATTATTATTATTACCATTACGTAGATTCCCATACACCGATTCTATGCGAATTGATTTCGCTTTTGATAAATTACCTACCCGATGATTTTACAATTTCCGAAACTATGCAGTCCACAGTTAAAATATTCTAAATAAATTGTTTAACGGCGCTAATTATTACAATCATGTACGAAATAATGACGTCGTTCTCGATTATCATGTAGCAAAGATTTCCCTTTGTGTAGCACGATTATTGCAAGTCCATTAATAAGCTCGCAAACGGAGGGACGGGTGCATCAATATCATTCCAAACATACCGGGTGTTCCGCAAATAAGGCTACTAAAACAGCACTTAGACTCTGTCCTCTCGAACCGAATGTCGTAAATCGTTTTTTTCCCCCGTCAATCCTTCCTAAGACGCATCGAGTGAAAAAAGGGATGATTTACGACAGTGACAGCGTTTATCGAGAAAATTCTGCGAGAGCGCGGAGTCCGAGGTCAAGGGGAGCTTTTTCAAATCCGATTAGCATGCGCGTTCTGCTCGGATCTAGTCGATCGAGACGTAGACAACGGGGAAAATTCGGGGTGGTTGGAAGAAAGTCGTCGTCGTGAAAAATCGCTTTCCGCCGCGTTGTTCGACTGTCTCCCGGAGATTCATGGTGGAGGGAGTGGCCTTGAACGGTGGATGCCGTGTTCCGGGGAACGCCGGCAAGAAACCACGGTTTTTCCAGTTTCCGTCGGGCGTTTGCAGAAATCCGTGCACATGTTCGACGCGTTCTCCTCGGGCGTAAAAACCGGCACCTCGTGTGCCTCGAAAAACCGATCATAAATATCTATCGCGTCGATCGACGGGTTCGAAAGAAAATCGAAAAGAGGGAGGAGGAGGGACAAAGGGGGCACGGGCGCGTAAATCAACGCGGGCAAGAAACGCTCGAAGGACGAGCTCAAGCGGAATCGCAACGTTTTCGAACCGGCAGCTTTTCAATTACGCGCCGGCCAAGAGAGCAAAAAGTTGGCGGAACATTGTCCGTCCGCGAGCACGCGATACGAATCGGCACACGTGCGCCCCGCCGTCGCCGGGATTATAGAAACTCCGCGAGTAATTGAGCGATAATTCGTTTCCTGGGATTAATTGGGTCACGCCGTCGCCATGCTACTCGCCGGCATTATTTTTAGCTGCGTCTGTTTCACGCGCCTCGTTATTTCTGAATCGCTTTGTTCCTCAATGGGAACGCGCTATCGCGCCGGCAAAAGCAATTACTTTCTCCCTATTTCACGGTTCTCCGTTTTAATCTGTCTTTCACGGGGGTAAATATTAACACCGGTGACGCGCGCACGCCTAGCACGCGCGCCCCTAGTTTCCGCCAGTCTTCTCGAAAGAAACTTTCTTAATCCGGCGCTGGGCGCAAATTAATTATTAATCTCGCCCGAGATGAACGCAAATGGAAATTCGACGCTCGACTACTTTTTAGCAGTTTCGTCTCTTAACGTCCACCCGCCAAATTGAAACCGTCGCTAATTTTTTAATTTACCATCGTACTTAGCGATACCTTTCCGAGTTGTTTATTAAGCAATTTTCGAAATCTATATATATCACTTATCTAAACAAAAGGTTTAAACATTTAGAGCTTCTATGAAAATCTCCGCAGCTGCCCCGGCTTGCTGTTAATTTTCGCGCACAGGAGGCCAAAGCGCGAACGAGAAATTCGCGGTAAATTGGCGAAGAAAGAATTCATTTTTCTCTGGCAGCCGGTTTTTCGGGGGGAATCCATTCTCCGAGGGTCGCGATTCATCGTAATCGCTTTAGAGCGGCGCGCCGCGGCGCATCGGCGTTAACGAAAAGGCAACGCGGATCGCGGCACGATAATTAGCAGAGGACACTAATTACGACGAGACACGGGGAACCCGTCGTCGGTTCCGAGCGCGATTGATTTTATACGCGGCTAAACCCGGCCCCGCCGCTGCAATCCCCCCCGCTCGCAAGCCCCGTCCCCCTTTTTCCACGGTGACTACGTTTAATCTTGCTTTCGTCGCGTAGGAACCCGTCGGAAGCGGAATTTATTGCCGGGACGAAATTCTCCGGGCCTTCAATAACGGCATATTAATTTTCGGAGAGCGGAGCGGCCGACGCGGGAAACGGCGGACTCGTTAACTGCTCGCCCGCCGCGTTTTCCCCAGTATTTTCGCCGAATCGGTCGAGGATTAGGAACGAAATGCGTTTTCGCGGAAAAGCGCGATAATTAAATCTGCCCGCGACAACGGGCGCAGTAGTTTATTGTTCCGAGCCGGGAGCGACTGTAAAATTGCAGCGAGAATTGTTTCGTCGCTTTGCGTTTCTTCTTCTTGAGCGAGAAAATTGAGCAACGTTTGGAATTCGCGTCGGTGAGGACATCTGGGAAAGCATTGTTTAAGACGTTCGTGATGTATATTTGTTGCTTAAATAATTTATTTAATAGTCGGAAAGCGGATGGTCAAAATGCTGGGTCACGTTTGACCTAAGTTAAATTAGTGTACCTCGGGCGTTATAGAAAAAGGTAAAAGGTTAAAATGACCCGGCTCTGCTGGCGAACTGTTAATATCTCTGGTGGAAAATATTAAAATTATTTAGCAAAATGATTTTATAAAATTAAGGGAAAAGTGATTTTATAAAATTAAGCGAAAAATGATTTTATAAAATTAAGAGAAAAATGAGGCGAAAATTGTGGAATAATAGTTGACGATTTTAGAAATACCGTCATGTTATTTTCAATTACTATACTAGTATACTATACTATTATTTGTTGTTATGATACTATATATTATTGTCATAATTATTATACTGCAATTATTATATACTATAATATTATATATAATTATACTATAATTACCATATTACTATACTGCATAAAAATCCGCTGTCTAATTATGACTTCGCGAAACAATTGTATTTCTATACATCAAAATTGATTTACGTATTTCTATGAGATCGTTGCACAGGTGTGACAGCAGTCGCGAATGTTGAAACGGTTTATATTTTCCAAGGCAAACTTTCATGTGCGCAAAATTGATTTAATAGTAGACCGCTCGAACAATGTAGATAGAAGTACGCGAAGTTTGAAACAAAACTCTGATGAGCGTTTTAATAAGACCGCTATTATAGTAAACTTTTCTTGGAAGGTATTTAATAGCAATAATTTCTCTGGCGAAGAAAGCAGAATAATCGTTCTACAGTTTGTAGTTTCGAAATGTTTCTTCGGAAATCGTTGCAGGGCTACAATTTCAACGAAGTCACGCGTTAAATCTTGTTATACTTGTACAATGATACCTTTTACCAGAAAGTAATAATAGTTCATAATTTCGTACGACTTTTTATGAAAATCGATACTTTCGTGCTATTGTGATTATTGAATTTGAATGTATTATGCAACATACAGACACTATTAACCTTGACATTAACCTTCGCATTTGACCATAAATGTATCATTAAGAGGCAACATTTGATATGACGATCCTAATTTCATCATATTTAACTCTTTTTACACTGTAGTGATGACTCTGGTAAAATTATACTATCACGTTGCAAAATAATTTTGACATTAACAAAATTTAGATTTAAGAAAATGTTAAAAATAAAACTGCTGGTATGGATCACAATTTTATATGCATAAAATATACTTTATCACATAAAATGTAAATACCATAAGCCAGAAAAATTAGTTTAGTTTTACAGCTAAATGGTTCGAGTGCATAGAGTTAAAATTGTTCATTCTGGAAACCATATAACAACGAACCAAAAGAAAGTTAATAAATAAAAATATAGATAGAAATATAACAAATAAAAAATACATATAAATTACATAAAATACGTATTACATAAAAATGTAAACTCGCGTAATTAATCTTGAAACATTCGCCGGAGTCCTTACACTGCGCATGCGTCGTTCTTAAAGGGTTGAACGCAGTCGCCAAAGCATTATAGATCCCGGATCTAATATTTCCAAAAAAAGATATTATATAGACCAATCTTTTGCAACGAAATTATAGCAACAATCTTCGAAGAGCGAATCGAAGTGCATTTCCAGGCTGCGCAACGGACTCAGCGCTGCGATTTTTGATCGGCACCCTCGATGTTTACCGATAAGTTGAATATAATTACGAGCGAGTCGGCGTGTGTAGGTGCGCGGGGGCGTATCGTGTTTGCGCGTGGCTCAAACGCTTTATTTACCGAGTCAGATTTTCCAATTAAACCGTGATTAATCTGCGCGACGAATGCTTAGAGAGCCGAATGTTTACGGCAGCGCCGGCGAAATAAGTTGTCGGTACATAGCCTCGAAAATCGATATATCGGCAGGGCAGGCAAGGGATGGGCGGCGGGATGAAGAGGAATCGACGATAATCCGATTTCGATGGACGGCACGAGTTGGATAATTCGTTTGCCTCGTGCCACTCAATGGCGGGCAGGTGGAGGGACGAATGAATACGTATCTCTCTCGCTCTCTGTCTTCGTTTTTCTCTACCTTCGTGACTCTCTCTCTATCTCTCTCTCTTTCTCTCTCTCTCTCTCTCAGTCTCTCTCTCTCTTTCTCTCTCTCTCTCTCAGTCTCTCTCTCTCTCTTTCTCTCTCTCTCTCTCTCTCTCTCTCTCTCTCTCTCTCTCTCTCTCTCTCTCTAGCACACACACACATACAGCAGCATTGATAGGACTATTGAATTCAGTTTTCCTTGACTCGCGTGACTCGAATCGTGCGGAAAAAATGGAAACGGTGCAGGAAAAAAAGAGATTTACGAGCGGCAGTGTTACCGTCGCGGAACAATTTCACGTTCGAAGCGGGCCACGGGCCTCCGATAAAACTGTTTACGCCGCGAGCTATTCATGAGCGGCATCGCTGCGATTTTTAACGGTTAATTAAGTCGGAAATGCCGATTAATTGGCTCGCGATTCCATTCCTTCGAAAATTCCATCGAAATAATTCGAGGATTCGCGTTTACGCGCGACTGTGTATTTACCGGGCAAATAACAGCGAACGATCAATGGAAGAAACGAGCTTTCGGAAATTTCGAGCCGAAAATTGTCCGCTCGGCGAGCGTGAATGAAAAAGCCGGCGCGGAGGACGTGATTAAAAAATTGTGAGAACGACGCGCGAGACGGGGGAACTATGATTTAATCTCGCGATATAATTTAGGTGGCTAATGCCGGCGGAATGCTTCGAGATTTATCGAAAATGAACACGAAACGAACGTAAGAACAACGTCGTCGCGATCGCTGATAACCTATCTGCGGCACCGAGTGGAAAAGCACAGTCTAACGAGTAAGTGGTGGCTAGGAAATTAGAAATTTTAATTCCGGATGTGCTCGCGATGCACTTGAGAAAATTCATTTTTCAGGACTGGCTAGGAAAGATTGGAGGATTCGTTTGGGATTATGGCGGAGCGTGTGATACTATAAAATGCGTGGCTTTAATAAATGAGTGTTGCTGAATTATTTTGTTAGTAATCGCAAACAAGTGCACGTTGATGTGTATTTCTCGTGTAATTTATTATTATTGTTATTATTATTAGTATTTTTATCTTAGATAATATATTTACTTCAATACTTTTGTTTTGATAAAACGAGTCGTGTCATTCTAATGTTTTATAGAACGCGACAGTTTCTTCGACAAAAACGTTCCAGAGCAATTGAGTTTAACATTTTCAAGGCAAATGTCCATATTGATTAGCATATTCAATTACTGTTCCTGCACTGGAACTAAACTGCAGACCTTTGTCCACTCAGTGTGTAAAAAATAATAGGATAAAAGGTTTCGTACAGCTCTAGTTCTTTTTATACTATTCTCGATAAATTTGTTGTTACTGTCTTTGCGTAAATTTCAAATACAGATGTAAATCTATTTTTTAGAAAAATTGCGAAATTTAAGTACGATAATTATAACTTAGTTTATTTAAATTTTCCAGTGCGAAAAATCTTTGAGCGATCTATTTCTATGGAAGTGTTCGAAATGACTAAATCATTGAAGATAAAAGTGGATAAAGGTTAACTCTTTAAGGCAGACGATTTTAGAGAAAATGAAAATCCTAGTTGCAAAGAATTTTTTTAATATAAAAAGATGGAAAAGACATTCATTTAGATTATTTAACGTAAAACATTGCTCAAAATAAGAAAATCAAATAATAATACTTCAATAAGTCCTTTCTTCGGGACACGCATAATTTATTTTACTATTTTTAGTAACTTGATACGTACAATCCCACCACTTCACAGCTTAAAAATTATAAAACAGTATATTTACTCGTAACAAATTTTGAGAAATAACATATATTATTACGAACGACAAAAATTCACTGCGTCACACAATGCGCCAACCCTGATCATAGTAACACACACACTCAACTTAGGGATGCGTTTCGATTTGTATACATTTTTGACGATAAATAGTAATAATTAACATAAAATATTAAATTGTCCGACTACGAGTAACTTCCACTTTTCGAGGTGGCTTCAAACATATCTCACCCTGCGTAAAAAGCTTAGCAAAAGATATGCCAGTGTTTAACCCAGCTATCCCTAAAGAGTTAACCGTGGTCCCACGTACTTCCTCGCACAACAGAGGCAGCGCGATATCCAGATGAAACGAGTTAAATCCCGCTAATTAGAACCACATCGGTTCTTTCAGCTCGATTCAAGGACTCGTTCGACCCGCTTACGCGTCAGTGAATTCCGCGCGAGGATCTGCAAGAAAGCCGTCCCCTTTTCGCGAGAGGTTTTCCACCAGCTCCGTTAACAAACGAGCGCGAACCACAGAGCGAATTGGTGCACGGTTCCCTTGACCCGGTTAGCCCATCGAATCTGTTAACCCGTTGATCGCGTTAACGTCCACGTGTAGTCGGAACGGCGAGCCGCGAATGGAAGTCGGCGTTTCCGCGTTAGGAAGTGCTCGCTCGCGCACGGTGTACGCGACCTTAGCGTAATTTGTCGTAATAGGCATGTTTATTTGATGTAACGTTGATGAGGCTGAGTCACCGGCGTCGCTCCAGATCGCTTGCGCCGGCACGACCTTGGCGGAAAAACACGAAACCAGCGCGACACCGATCGGCCGCTTATGATTCCCAGATAGAAAGAGAGAGAGAGAGAGAGAGAGAGAGAGAGAGAGAGATAGATCAAGATCGATCTAGCGACGCTCGATCGGCCGATCCGAATCGGGGCCAAAGCGCATTCCGACGCGCGAGCTAGCGCGAGGCTATTCCTCCGTGACAGACCCTGCGTCGCATCGCGAAACCTCAATTTGAATGCAGGCGCGATCGATAATTGCTCGCGTAAATACATCCACGGACTGTTTTCCATCAGCTCGCGTCCCGGTGGTTCGCCCATTCGCTAAACTAATCGGCGTCGGTCAATTTTTCGAGCGAGTCGTCGAGCGAGTTGCCGCATTGTCGCATCTTTTTTCTTAAAAATTTAGTCGAAGCGGATTTTCGAAGCGGACGACAGCTGGAAGCTAGACGTTTTCAAGTATCGAGCGTGGTCAGCGAGATAACTCGCATGGTATCGCATGGTTGGCGATACCTTAAAGATAGTAACACCTTTATAAGATTGTTTATAAGTAAGTGATGCATATGATATATATATAATACACTTTTGCAAGAACGTCGAATTCAGCGGATAAATTATTTGCACCGCGAAAGCAGGAGAGAATGTGATCTTATTTAAGTTGTTTCTGAATGATCCCACTTACCGCTGGCAATCTAGTCATTTTAATAAACTAGGAGATCATTGGAACAGGCGACTGCAGCGCGACTAATTTAGGGGTAGTTTCTGTTCGACGAGCAGAGTCGCGCAGCTTCGTTTCAGATTGGATGTTCTCGGAAGCCAGCGATTAAGGAACGCGGTAAACTTTATAATTTACAGGTCAGCTGTCAAATCATCTGCCACGAATTCTCTGAAAATTGCTCCGGACGTTTTCACTGCGTATAGAATTAATCTCGGTCCGGTAGATAACTGTCCATTTGTTTGTCGATCATTTTTGCTGCCGACCAGAAAGCACTTCACTCGCTCGTGGAACGCGATAAACCGTCGTCTCAGTCAGCGAAATGAATTCTTCTCGCAACTATCTCGAATCGATAATACTTCGACACAAGCGAACCGTGAATTCTTGCATAACTTCCCATTTTCATTGATCTACGAATGTTATTATAGCAACGTAAAAATGATTTCGCTTCGAGTAATAATTGTTCAAGAGGTCTTCCTAGTCGCGATATGTAAATATTTTCTATTTCTACAAACAACTTATAATATTTTTAAACCTGCTGATAGTTTACGTTGTTTTCTTGCCCGATCTTATGTCTGTTCAAAATGTGCGTCGCTTCCACGACAGCTGTTCAATACTTAATCGCTGGAAAAAGCAGTCTGACCAAGGAATACTAATTCTACTGCGAAGTGAGCTTGCCCAATCTCCTTACCAAGACCTTGGATTACAATAATTGCAAACTACAAGTATTTGAAAAGTGTTATTCGATCAGCGGTAGACAGGAAAGTGACAAATCTTGCTAGAAATTACGTGTAAGATAATTAGTGCAATATTATGCGTGAGGTTATTCTGTAGATAAAATGGAGAAATGTACGTTCTTCCGTTAAGCTGAAGCACAACGCATATTATTTTTAGAGGCTGTTCATTTATTTAATAATTCCTCGTAATCTTGGATTCGACTGTATTCCTGTTTTAAAACGGAGCACGGTGCACGTTATTTTATCGTATCGAGAAAAGTATCCTACTGGGAATTACATGAAAACTCTGCCATGAAACCTCGATCGCGACAGAAACGGTCGTATCATCTCTGTTGAATCGGGGCTGGCAATCTCGCAGAGGGTCGATTCGCGTCGAAGAAACCGAGCGATCGCGTGACGTGTTATGGAAACGGTACGCGCGCATAAATTACCCCGAGAAGTGCGCGGCTGAACGTGTTCGTTGACGTTCAAGCGTGCTTAATTCGCGCGTGCATCTGGAGCGAGCGAGAGGGAGAGAGGAAAAGATAGAGAGATAGAGAAAGAGAGAGAGAGAGAGAGAGAGAGAGAGCTCGCGAGAACTAGCTGGTGTGCTGGAGCCGATACTCACGTGTGTCTCGGTCGCGAGCACTATTCTCGTAGCTGGATCGAATCACGAAAGCACGTCGGTGACGTCAGCCGGTAGATCACTAGTTTCCGTAACAACCCCGGAATATCCTTGTATCCAACACTCGGTCTGCGTGGCCACCAGGTACAGCACTAAATTTTCCTCCTCGGGCACTGTTCGACGATGTTGTCATCCGCGCGAACGACTCTCACCGGGGAATAACCGAACGGTCCCGTTCCGTGTTGTATCAAAAAACGCGTATAAAAGTAAAAAAAAAAGAAATCTATATGTATATCATCGGGGGGTGGCGATGGACGACCGGTTGTTGTCACTGGAGCAGCTCGAGAACTACTGCTCCGGTCCGTCGGTTTGTCTAGGTGCTCTAGGTGTCTCTGTTCCGTGTCGGCGCAACGACGTCCGCGATCTGTCGTGTCGGCTCGCGAGCGTACCACTGCCAGGAAAGAACTCGTCCTTTGCGCGCGCGCGCCAGTCAACTCTCCGCACACACACTGTGTTCTCTCTACCTGGTCTATATTATCCGGGCTATATATACATATATATACATATATGCGCGTACATATATATATGTATATATCTATATATCTGTTTTCTATGTAGCACACACGTGTGTCCCTGTAACGTCCTTCGCTGCGCGAGACCGATCCGTAACGTGAACTGTTACGCGAAATCCGCCACGAACAGTCACCCACGAGTGCCGCTGCCAGACTGGAACGCGGGGAAACATGTGCGGCCTCTTACATACCGCTGCAGGCGCAGAGGGAACGCGGAGTGGTGGGGATGTGCTAGCGACCAGTCCGACCGATGGTGGGGACGAAAATCCCACTCCGGCGAGTACTACTCGCGAGCTGGTGGGGGTAACTGGCAAGGACGCGAGACCTCGACGTGTCGCGAGTACTCGACGTACTACTTTTTCCCCGAGTATGTACCTCGCTCGCTTTCCACCAGACCATTGTTGATAAGGGATGCTATCGCCGCCTCTGCACCCCGCCCTGTCGGCACTTCGGCCCATCCAGCCGACCGAAATTGATTTTACTACTTAACGGACGCGCAACCTAGTCGGTCGAAAACGTTTAAATTCTTTTCTCACGTTTTGGACGTGTTATCAGACTGCTAACTTTTTAGGAACGACGCGCCGCTATAGTGGCTTTCGCAGACGTCGTATTACGACGCGTCACGCTCAATTGTGTTATTAAAGTAAATAATTAAAATTAAATGTATCATACCTTTAGGAAAAATTATGATGTAAATTATTAAATTATGATATCTTTTACGCGTCGAACTCTGTCGTATAAAGAAACAATTACGCGCAAAACTCAACTATATCTAAGAGGTTAATGATAAGGGATGCTGGTTCGTTTTTTCTCTCATCTAGTCGGTCGAAATTGATTTTGCTTCTCAAATTACTCGCGAGTTTGTCGTCTTCGAGAGTCGAAATTCCATTTATTACTTCCTTGCACGTTCTCAATTTGTAAAATAGTAAAACCTGATCAAGGTTACGTCAAAGATAAATAAAATAAATAATATGTTCGTTGAAATTAATGTTACCGGATTGTTGTTTCAGCGATGGTGATAGAAGAACGATTCCATGCGATGATATATATCTGCAATAAAGTTTTTTCGTACGTAGCTCAGTTTTTGAGATATTAGAGTGGAAATGAGTGGATTAGCGGTCAGTATGTAGGCGAAGTAGAAACAGCCAGTCATGGACAGACGCGTCAGGCGCGGACCTTGTGAACTTTCTACCTGTTTTTCTTGAAGACAGTGTTTAACCCTAGTCCATCCATCATCTTCAAAAGTAGCATGTTTTGAGCATTTGTTCACTGCTTCTGAACGACGAGACCGTATATTAATCTCTTTTAATAATCAAAGGAAGAATTTGCACTAAACCTGTTACCTCATTCGAGATGAGTTGCAGAGACTCCATTTTTGGACAGCTAGATTAGGCTAATACCCTGCGTGGCATGAATGGTATGTCGATGGGAAGTTGTGGGTTTTACTTCCGTAATACCATGGAGGGACATGCCGGTGCTCGCGTGGGCTCGCTTACTTGTGCAATCAATTCGAAAACATAGTTGCTCGTGTCGAGATCAATAATTCTTTAAATTTCAAGCTCTCGGTGATCATTCTTAACTTTCACTCATTTTTAATTTATTTTTAAATTCTCCTCGATGGGAGAATTTATAATTCTTCTCGATGGGAGAGTTTATAAATTCTTCTCGATGGGAGAATTTATAAATAATAAATTCGGAGAAATTACAAAGAGTTATGTAGAAAATTGACAGAAATTTGTTGGGAGAATCGACAAAAAATGATTTCGACTATTAGCAATAATTTGATATGGATAAATAATAAATTCGGAGAAATTACAAAGAGTTATTTAGAAAATTGACAGAAATTTGTTGGGAGAATCGACGAAAAATGATTTCGACTATTAGCAATAATTTGATATGGATAAATAATAAATTCGGAGAAATTACAAAGAGTTATTTAGAAAATTGACAGAAATTTGTTGGAAGAATCGACGAAAAATGATTTCGAGTATTAGCAATAATTTAATTGGATACAGTCGAGTCGTTGAAATAAAGTGTGGCCAGCGTATTTGAATTATACGCGAGTTCACGATACGCCGGCTGTTTAAAGACCGTGCAACTATGACAGCTGAATAAAATCCTTCCTGTTAGCGTCCCAGCGAACAATCGCCATAAGCGCATCGTAAACTTCTCAATTGCGCTTCCACCAGTCCTTCGCGCCGCGATAGTACTCGGCGATAATTTTTTAGTGTCCGATTGTCGCTTTCGACGCACGCACATAACACGTCTAAATTTCGCACAGCCTGTCGGTCATTTCTAACAATGCCACCGCATACAATCGTTCCCAATAGACAGAGGCCGTTTAAAATACAAAACGAAAATCCCAGGAAGACCGGACATTTCATCGTATCGTCCAACAGGTTATCCTGCATTCGTTGCAAATACGAGTCGATGCAATTTAAAGCAACTTGGAAACAATTTATTTATTCCTTGCAATTAACACAGAATATTTTAACTTGCACAAAGATCCGCAGTTTAGCAAATTGCATAAAAAAAAAATTCAGTTCGCTCTTTCCATGTAAACAGCTTCGTCGATGATATACGTAAAAGGTTGCAGTAAATAATTTAATTTCCTTATCACAGTTGCAAATATTGATCAGTGTGCCGAAATGAAGAATGTTCATACCCTACCGAATAGATAGTTGAAACGATACGCGTTGAAATTACGTTGCTTCGAGGATTCCTCGGGATATACAGAAGCAACGAAAACGGCATGAAAATCGAAAAAGCTGTACTTCCTGCATGACTAATGTATCAGAATGCTCCATAAATAATGCAAATTTCCTCTGACGATCTCGCGAGGTAAACTGCAAAAACATAATTGCAGCCATTAATGTTTCATACGGTTCCCCCGTGCCTCGACAACGTACAGAATCAGCCCGGAATAAAAATCGAGGAAAGAAACTCGTGCCGCCGCCTACGGGACGACCTAATCTATTAGAAATTAATGAAAAAGCAACGTTTCCCCCCGCTTTCAGAATTCTACGAATTCGCCGTTATCCTCGACGGGTCCGCGATCTCGCACCGTTAAGTAGCTAAATCCGATCACTGATCAGACAATGGCTGCGAACGGAACAACGCCGAGTCGCCGTTTAATCGCGACTGGATCAATTAAACTCGACCTTGATTTACTTAGGCGAACGGGAGCCCGAAGGTACAGGAAGCCCGCTATCTAAAGACGATCGCGACAAATCGCGAGGCAGATAGCTATCGCAATTTCCGCGATGAGGTAACGCAACCGGCGAAACGCAACCGCGATTGTAAACTGCCGGCTCTGTTCCACGCTGGAGTCCGTCTCTTTTTCTCCCCCTTAACGCAACCTGGGAGCAGTTTCGAGAAGCCTCGTAAAACGCGGGGCGATCGTCGAGCCTAAAAACAATCAGCCTCGGGACCAACGGGGTAACCGGGGAGTATTGCTCGGAACGGCGATAACTATTGCGAGCGTGGTCGCACGAGGCAGCGAGGAACGCATCAATTAAAGAAAGTTACATAAAGTGTCGCTGCAAGAATACCTCTGTTGCGCAAGACAATAATAAATATAAGATGAGAGAGAGAGAGAGAGAGAGAGAGAGAGAGAGAGAGAGAGGAGGACAGGGAAAACCGCAGCTGTTCGACAGTTTCCAAGCGACGCTAAAGATGGCCGATGGAACACTGACTCCTCTAAATTATGAACGTAATATCTCAGCGGTTCCAATTGCACCCTGAATCGCGGGAGTAAATTATTCTCAAAAATGATTACCGGCTCTCAGCATGACTATGATCCGATGAGCACGAAGTATTAATCTTGAACCGGTTTA
>CM052150.1:3529247-3542373 GCA_028455555.1 Augochlorella aurata | reverse complement strand
TGAATCGCGGGAGTAAATTATTCTCAAAAATGATTACCGGCTCTCAGAATGACTATGATCCGATGAGCACGAAGTATTAATCTTGAACCGGTTTAGCGATTTCTGATGGACAGTTCGACTGGACTGCAAGGCCGAGTGACGAAACAGCTAACGCTGTTACTCTAGATTGCGGGTTTCTATTTGCATAGAATATATTTACGAAAACCAGTCGATCCGATTCGTTTCATTTGTCACGATTGACAATAAGCGACGGCAGATGTTGCACCTCGTCGGCTAGAAGAGCGCCGCAAAGATAACGGCTAATGTCGTCGGAAGCCCGTCCCCAAGGCTCGATCTTTCCAGAATTAGTCCGCCGACGGCATCGAAAAGCTGCTCCTCGGATAGAACGAAACCCTCGAGCGAGGTCGGCCTGTTTTTCTCCCCGAAGTATTTATATCAAAAGCGGCGCTTGCGTGCGCGCGTCTTCCGAGATCCCCGTATATTTGCCTTTCGCGGTATCGAATAAAATGTGTCACGCATAGAGAAAAGGGGCGGCGCACGCACGAGCGAGCGAGCGGTTCAGGGTGCAAGGGTTCGGGCATGCGGAAAGTTCAGCGCGGTCGGAACGCCAGCGTCGCGAGCGCGGACACTCGGAGCGCCTCTTGCTTTCGCGCGTCTGCTTTTTAAAGGGCCCATGGAAAGCAGCACGTGCACGGTAAATAAAGGCCGTGGTCGTCGACCCGTTCCTTCGCCGTTTAACGACTCGGCCCGGTCGTTGCTGCGTTATCTGCGGTTCTTGCTATCTTATAACGCTCCTGCCATCCGGCTCGTCGCCCCTCGGAACCTTTCCACCCTCGCCGGTCCTTGCCCCATTGAATTCAGTTTAGTTTCTTCCCGGCGTTACAGATCGCCCCTCGCGCCCCGTTTGTTCTCCCCTCTTATCGTCTTCCCTCTGCCCGCCCCTTCTTATCAATTTTTCTTGCCCTCCGACTGCTCCTTTCGCTTCTGCCGCGCCACCTTTCCCGCCCTCGTTCGCGCGGCCTGCGCCCTCCCACGCGGACCTTGTTGACTTTCCTTTTAGTCGTATTTGCCGACTCTATCTCTTGTTTGCCACCACCGGCCCGGCCCCGCGCCTTTTCGATACAACTTGATTTTTACTTGCAACCACTTACCGTGTTTACCCTTCCACGGAATCGAGCCCCTCGGTCTCCTCTCTCTCTCTCTCTCTCTCTCTCTCTCTTCTGGTATTAGATTCCCGCGATCGCATATCGACGACCGCATCGATCTGCTCGCACCGAGAGCCTCCTTTCAGAGCTTCTCGTTTTTTTTTCTCCTCGGCCTTCGAGCCATTTTCATTTTTACTTGTAACCACTCGCCCCGCTTGCGCTCCCTCGTAATCACTTATCCGCCGTTTCTTTCCCCGGCTCGCGGCCATGCTTGTCCAGGCTTTGTTCTCCGAGGCGATGATCGGCAGTTATGCTCCGATCAGCCGACGAGCTTATTTTACTGGAGAAGGTTCTTCCGGCGAGCAAAGTGCGCTTACATACTTGTCCGACTCCAATCTACTTTCCACTTTGTGCTCGCGCATGATTTTACTTGTCTTCCTATCTCTGCTCGTCTTCTTCCAACGCTGCCTGCTTCGACATCGTCAAAGGATTATAGGAACGTAAGGGGATGCAAATAATTGAGTTACTTTCACACTGGAAGCGATAACCGTTGGGTACTATACAGATCGAATTTTTGATTTTAGATTTAGCGAAGTTAGGTGAACTCTTTTGTTGAGCATGATTCAAGAAATTTCGTTCCCTCGGCTTTGTTGGTTTAGCTCTTAATCAGATTATGGTGGATGCGATGATCCCACGCTATTTTGAATAAATTGACACGTTGAGTGTCGCCAACCCCAATGATTCCCACAATATCATTTAATTAGTGTCCTTTAATTAATGAAACTGAAGCAAGGTACTTGAAATTTCGCACAGTAGGTATTAATTTAACTCTTTCGCATTCTAGGAAGCCTAGTTGCGTTCAGTTTGCGTTCATAAAAACGAGTTCGAAAACCTAGTTGAAAATTAGTGTTATCCATGCGTGATCGTCGCGGTACTTAACATATTAATATACATATTTATTTAACAATTCATGTACTCTATTAACTCATCGATAACTGGCAGTACCCGACAGATAGGTTAATGTCAATGATACCCAAGAATAATTCGAACAACAATTGTATCACATTTCTGAACCCACAAATCTCTGCAAAATTCTTTGCCGAACAAGAAAAACGGGACTACGAAAAGATTTCGCAGAAACGCAAGCACTTGGAAATGCAATTCAACTTTTATTCGAACTATAATCGACCATCTCTTGTCATCTGCGATTCGTAAATTCTTATAAGAGGCAGTTCCGATAGAATATTCTACAAAATTTCATGAAAATCGTCGCGTACCAATGATCGAGGTTTCCTTCTCAGTATCTCTTCTCCCAGGTGTCTCCTCGCATCCGCCTTTTCCGTCCGAGTTTTCCTAAACGGCGAATCGAGAGGAACCGTAATAACGTTTCCAGTTTGCCTGGTACGCAGTGGCTGCGAGAGACATCGAAAGAGAGTAACCGCGAGGAGGACAGCAGAGAGCTCGACACCCATTTCCCTCGGCCGTGTGCGGCAGGATGAAAAATGCTCTCGAGTTTCTAGGCTCGAGCTTCTAATCTCCGCCGGTTAAATATAACGCTTCCTCTCGCCCAAGGCTCCTCCCTTCCGGTCTCGCGGCAGCCTCTCGTTGCAGCAGGAGGCTCTCTCGCCCGGTTTTCCTTTCCTTTGTTGCATCAGTAAACAGGTTAGCCAATTTTTCTGGCGCAGGAAGCAGGAACGTGAGAGAAGCACTGGAATAAGAATGTAACGCGGCTCGCCGAGGGGGGCCCGAGTGGGCACAGAGAGAGAGAGAGAGAGAGAGAGAGAGAGAGAGAGGGCAGGGGGAGGGAAGGGAGGGAGGGATAGGACGGCTATCTTTAGGTGTGCAACTTTTACGTGTACAAAGCGGCGCTCGCGACCCGCACCACCACCGCGCGAGCCTCTCGTACAGGTGCACACGCACGGCTCGCACACGTGCCGCGCATATTGTTCGAGCAGGTTTTTCGACCGAGATTAAGAGCGAGCACGTACACCTCGCGACTCCGCACACGAGTCCGGCTAAGTATGCCAAGGATTACCGGTATGAACTTTTACGTACTGCCTACGAATGCAATAATCCGATAATGCGCGCCTCACGGGCAGGAAACGGCCGCCGGTTTCGTCGCCGCCCGCCGCGCGACAGATTAACGAGGATAGTTCGAAAGTAGCCGCCGACCGGAAGTCACCTCGCCGACGGGAAACGCGACGCTAAGGGCAATTAGAGGACCGTGGGCCCGGCCGGCCGGGCCGATCGCTGCTCGTCGCAAAGCCGCTCGACGAGCGCGGCGTTGCTCGCCCGTGGAAATTCTGCGACTTCCTTGGCCAGCTTGTTTGCACAGGTGTGCGGCTCTCCTCCGCTCGAATGTGTGGTTTTTTCGGGATCGGTATTTTTCCGGGTCCACTCATATCTCTCTCTGTCTCTCTCTCTCTCTCTTTCTCTCTCTCGATTGCTGGCCCGCTCCCCGACCAGGCCGTCGATATCGTCGCTGTTGACGATTATTTTTAACTACCCGCTGACGGAACCGGGTCACTCGGAGTTTTTATCTCTGTGTTTGCAATACTGCTCGCGAATGCTTCGTGGCTCGGACAGTTTTGCCGAGTGGTAGTCGTGTAGTAGAACGGTTTTTGGTGGAACGCCGGCTGTGACCGATCGTTTTCGCCGCTGCAATTGAGACAAAAGTCGAGGAAATTAGGCCGAGAACGAATGCTATCCAGTTGCTAGAAAGGCGGCTATGGGTGCGTGAGGTACTTAATTACGTTTCGGGACGATGTGTGATACGTAATGACACTGTGTAATGGCCGGGCTTTCATTGATATCAACGCGTTTGTTACCAGCCTCACTAGCGTACATAGTTATATCTCTTGTATTTATAGTATTAAATACAACATTTCCTCTTTGAAAATATAACAGAAACATCGCGAAAGAGAAGCAATTTTCAATAACCATATTCAGAAAACTAATGCAACCTTTGTTAAGTGAAATACAAAATCGTGGACGTCAAAATCGTGTCACGCTGCTATAGAGAGTGTTAAAATACTCTATAATAATTATTAAGTAATTATTCCATATAAAATAAATAAAATCATAATGAATACAAAATAGTGATTACAAAAGTTCGTCCGAGATGATACGATTTCGGAGGATCTCCATATCAGGAGCACATAATTTAAAGGTAAATTCTTGTAGCAAAAGTAAAAGTAAAAAAGTTAATATTATCGCCTCGCGTTGTCGAATAACCGAACTTTCCGATACGGCCAATTAGCGCGAGAACGATTCCGCGGTCTTTGCGAATGTCTGTTTAATGTCACCTGTCCTCTAATCGAGCGCAAGGAAGTCCGTGTTGCCGCGCGATTACGATAACACAGCCTCCGAGAAGTTTATCGATCGTGGGCGTGCTTTGTCGTCCACCGGAAAATTTATGCGAGCGCCGATAAATCGCGGCTTGATTAACAGCCACCGATATCGGGCACCGATAATCGCGTTTGTCCTTTGGCGAAGGCATCGCCTAAGCGGCACCCAAGTTTCTATTTTCCCGGGAGCGTGCCGCGGCTTCGTGGTCACGGCCAACCGGCTGAAAACGCTTGTATTAGTATTCGCTCGCTCGCTCGCACGCTCGCTCGTGCTAGCTGGCTCGCTCGGCCGTCATTTTGCGTAACAAGCTAACGTCTCTGCGACTACGTTTTACGAGCGACCTCGCGGGGGCACGTGGACGGGCGAAACTCAACCGCGAGTTATCGCGATCGCGAAATTTCCTCGAGCACCGGCCGTTCCGCTATTTTCCAGCCGGCTCTTATTTCCCGTCGATCTACGCGCGCCAGGAAAATATTCAGCAGCTGCGAACTGCACACCTCTGTGCGAAATAATACCTCGTCCTTCCAGTAATTTCCACGGTGTCGTTCACAGGGTTTTCAAATTGATTTCGAGTTCCCACTGTCGCGCATCTCACTCAATTATATTAACCCTTTGCATTACGATTTCTTTCACATTGTGTTGATTAGTACTTATTCGTCATTAATAATTTCCCTTATAATTTTTATATTTTTATAATAATTTATATATTAAAGAATGATCTTGTATAATACCATTCCATTAGTATCTCTCGCGACGATGTTTATTAAATAATGCACGACAATTTTCAGAAATCTACAGAGATCCACAGTTTAGTGGCAACCTTTCCAAATTACTTTTTGATAAATATTGTACGATCATGATCTTGGAAAAATCTAATAGCAACATTTTCAGTATTTTTTAACCCCTTGCACTACGATTTCTTTCACATTGTGTTGATTAGTACTTATTCGTCATTAACAATTTCCCTAATACGACCAGGCAATTTTTGTTTCTTGTATTCTCTTTATCTAATTTCGTTTCTAAACTTCGGTAACAGAAGAATGCAATTTTTACTTCGACTTAAAAGGAATTAATAATATTCATATTTAGTAGACCTTGCACGAAATCTGTATGAGTATGACTCGTTATTATAGTGCAAGGGGTTAAACCCAGATATATTCCACAGTCTGGTGATCGCGGAATGCGGAATGAAAACGAAAACAAATGCCGCAATGTTCTATTTTATCATCGTCAGTTGCTATCTGTCAATTACGTCATTAACTTCGCGCGAAAAATTTTAGGTCGCGCGTTTCGCGTCGAGATTTTTGTAATAATTTCACCTAGGTTTCCTAGTCGTTCGAATTTGAAGCGTTTAATTATGAAAGGCATCGATCGAGCACGGTAGTTTCCTTTCTATTGTTTCTATCGATCTATCGATACTGTATCTAAGATTACTTTCTGTTCTATCCGACACGCGCATCCTTGCGCAATAAACATTTTTAGCAAATAGACTTTCGATTCGCTGTTACACAATGAACATTCCCGCGATTGATTACGGTATCCTTGTCGACCGATGCAGCAGCATTCTTTCAACAACGCAAGCTGGTAACAATGAATTCACGCGCCGCCTCCTCGGTTAAACCATGACGCGCCACAGGGTTATCCCAATATTCTCGCGTTCGAACAGTATCGGCCGACTTAATACCGGATGATAGAAGCTGCATGAATTATTAATGCGTGTCGTAGCCGGCGATAGGTTCAGGGGCTCGGGCGAGCCTTGTAGTATTTATCAGGCCAGATAGCGAGTAATAAAAAATTGAAGCGTAATTACGTCACCTAGTTCACACATGTGCTCGCCGAGAACGGGACCGACGACGAACAGAGAATGCGTACCTGCAACAGAAAGAATATTCTTGTTAGTCAGTCTGCTGGCCGATCGAGGCCGGATGCGAGTTAACCGACTCCGCGAAACCCAATTCGCGACTGGTCCGATTTCCTCTTTTTCGACGAATCATCCGCGCCTTTTAGCCCCGGCAAAAATACGTTCGCGGAAAAAGAACGGATTCCGCGGGAGAGAGAGAAGCGAGACGCGATCGACCGAAGGCAAATATTTGGGCGGAACCGGCGCGAGCCGGAACGAACGCAATTGCGTGAGCCTCGCGCGTATTTTCGAAGGTGGCGGTGACGCCGTTGGCGAAATAGAGCCGAAACGGCGCGAAAATAGAGCGTGATCCGAACGACGCGGCATCCGCTGGAACTTTTTCGACGTGTGTACGCAGCATTGTTGCCCGCGATCCCTCCGCCCGGTTAGTAGCAATAAACTTGATGTTTTCAAGAGACAGCTTTGACTCATCCGCGGCCAACGTAAACGCTGCAGCAGACCGTCGCTGGACGTCGATTCCCTCCGCGATAATGGAGTTGACAAGCCGACACCAATTTCGCGTTTCGGTGACATCGATTCCGTCCATTATCCTCGGATCTCGAGCAATTATAATTCTTAACGCTTTACCGACCGGTGGCCTATAAATCGGCTCTTTACCAATAATTTGTTATCCATTATTGTGGTAAAAGTGTTAGATTGTACTATTATATTATAGGATATTATATTTAACATTTTTATAAGCAAAAGAAAATATAAATAATATAATATAATAATATAATAATTTGTGCGCGAAAGTCTAAGCTGAAACAGGGCCGCTGTCAAGGTCGTTAAAGTGTTAATTTTAACGATTAATATGGATCATTTTTGCTTGGATCGATTCGACTATTCCATATTGTATCATCATGGTACGATTATGATACAAATGCATCGCAAATGTTTGAATGTGTGTAGACACATTAGAAAATGTCGTTCTTGAACTGCAGATTCAAAGGTAGTTTATTTATTTTGTTAAGAAAATATGCGATGAATTGTTATAAAAATCTACAGTCTAAATGCTTCAATCGATATCTTTGGTTAATTACACGTACAGTAACCTTCATACTTAACAATATATAATTTATTAAGTTTCTACGTATTGTGAACATTCTAATAAATGACAATTTAATCTCATAATCGCGTAACTACTTATATATGAACAGAAATTCGCAAGAATTTCAATTATATCGTCCATACAATATTTCAGAATCTATAAACGACATAAATTATTATTTTTTTAATCTACAGTCTAAATGCTTCAATCAATATCTTAGGTTAATTACACGTACAATAACCGTCATCCTTAATATATAATTTATTAAGTTTCTAGGTATTGTGAACATGATAATAAATGACAATATAATCTCATAGTCGCGTAACTACTTAAATATAAACGGAAATTCGCAAGAATTTCAATTATATTTCAGAACCTATAAACAACATAAATTATTTCGCAACTTAATTTTCTACAAAATCACCATCATTCTTTCCAAAGAAACGATCTCTGCGCAACGAATTACTGAAAGACGACCCTTCGCATTTTGCTTCGCCGCCGATCACTTCTCTTCTAAATGGACCATCGGAAGCCATTGTTTGCGACATGCAACACCAGGCGAAACGAACATCTTATCGGAAAGTTGTTTCGCCGGGTCGGTCGCTGTGATCGACAACCTTTCTCGGCAACACCGCCGCCGAGAGAACCGCCGGGTTTCGCCGCGCTGAAAGCTGATCGAGCAAACACGGCTCCTCGTGCAAACAGAGAACGCCGACGCCGGAGACCGAGACCGCGGAAGAAGCCCCGGTAACGCAGAAAAATGCAGAATTGACTCATCCGTTGACCGTCCAGGCGTTTTCGCGGCGATAAGCGCTAACGCGAGCGATAGCCGGCGCGTTATCGGCGACACCGCGAGTCAACTACGCTCGCGGGATCGAGCGCGCAGTCTTCTCTACACCGAACCGATCGTTGGCGGCGGTTTCGCGTCGTCTACCAGGAAAATTCGCGATTTTCCTTGTCGCGCATCGATATCCTTGGCCCGAGCTGCACGACGGCGATCGGAAAATATTTTCATTGTGCTTCTCGCGACGGGATTCCGAGAAAGTTGATCGCCGATAATTAGACCGGGGACTTTACCCGCTTGCAGCGTCGGCCGGTTGATTAGCGACGGGGAAAACTAGTTTTCATTTTGTTTCAGCAAAAACTGGATTGTAAACATAGACGTTTGCACGAGTATTAGCATTATGAAACGCAATCTTTACTGCTACGTCGCGGATCTTCGCGTCGATTAAAAATTGCTTATATCAATATCGAGGCATGGGAGTTATGCTTACTCATAGTGAAATTATAAAGTATACATTTCATGCTCGATAACCTAATAATAGATTAAAATCAACAGTTTTAGTGTTTTTTAATCTTACCGCCGTTTTAGATGTCTATTTATTGTATTCGGATGAAATGTTGAATAATTCTTTTCGAAGATGCTGAATATTTAGATTCATGTTTCGAGCGCGTTATTGGTCGCAGTCGTCGTCGTTGTTCAATGTTATTTTCTAAACTCAGGCGAGCGTTATTCGCGACTGAATGGCGTTCTGCTGTTTGCAGATCGATCGAGATTCTCCTTGCGTAGTGGCGTTGCTCGCTATTTGTTTTTTGTGCCGGGAAGACGTTTATCGACCTCCTCGAACCAGCCGATAACTGGCCGCGATTCCTTACCTACGAAAACCGTGGCAGAACCGTGAACGTTTATGAATTATGCAACGTGACGGACGACGCGGGCGGACGTAGCTCGCGTAAATATTGTCGACACGTTCCGAGAAAAAATGTTTCGCGTGCCCGGAACGATTATAAGTCAGTGTACTCGGTCGCAGTCACTCGTCGGGTTCGATTCACTTTCCCCGAAACCGCTGACGAACGCCGCCTACAGCGCGGAGATTATGCGAGACTCAGCGGCCGCTTTCGACGCGCGGCTTTGTTCACGTGTAGCGTCACGTGCGCCAGGGAAAAGTACGTTTTCTAAAGTCGGAGGTCTAAGCAGAACTATTCCTGAAATCCCTGCTAAGCATATTAATTTTCAGCCGCCGCGAATCGGTTTTCTGGCCTCGCGTTCGCTGCGCGCAACTCGCCTTTCAGAAAATTATATCACAGGATTCGCGCGGTTGATGCCGCTTTGGTAATCCGCGCTGGAGCATCCTTTCGATATTCGGATATTAACACATTAACGGCGGGCGATCTCGACGAAAGTATGCTAGGTATCTCGCAATCAACGTCAGACAAATCGTCTGCATATATATCTTTATTTTCGTGAAACCATATTGAAGGATTTCAAAATTTACTGTAAGTAGAATTTGAACAACCGAACAGCTTCAAACTATTGAGCTAAATCGTATTACTACGATTCCCGCCTTTAAGGTACAGTCGAGCTAAATCGTAGTACTACGACTCCCGCCTTTAATGTGTTAATTAGTACAACATTCGCGACTTTTCGGCGTCTTGAACTGGAATTTTATTATTGCTTTAGGACGATATTTAGGATTAAGTGTTTACGTGCTTAAGCGGAAAGGAATTCGTTCGGGGATTACTGCGGAGCTACGAAAGCAATAATGCTAGCTTAAGCTATCGGCGAGCGCGAACTTCGCAGGCACGCGTATCGTTACGAGCAGATTTCGTTCGTTGCGTCTCTAGCGACGAAGCGATGTGCTCTACGATAACGCTATCACTGCTGATAATTTTTACAGAATATCTGTAAAGTTACCGTAATCTGATGGCACATTCTTTTGAAGCACCGAAACGAATGCGTGACGTTTAATTTCAATTTTCTCGAGAGTTGAATGTTTTCGATTCGATATTGAAATAATTACTTAAAAGATACGGCAGTTAGGACATTTTTAGTTAGTTTGCGAACTCGATGTTTGCAAAATATAACGAAACTTGCTGACGGAAGAATCTTATATTTATCAATCTTAAAACGAGATATACAAAAACAACTTTCTCTCTTTGTTATTCTTGGTTATTCTTTGTTACTCTTCGTCGTTATTTGTCATTCTTGTTCTTTCCTTAGTTCCTTATTAGTTTTCATCGTTTATGTAACACGATACCTACAGCGCTGAAAGTGACAGAGTGTCATTAAGTATGAAATGCATACATTACTCTATTATTTTACTTTATTTTGTTGTTTTAGTCATTACTTTACTTTTATTTTATTTTAATTTATTTTATTACTTTGTTTATTACTTTATTTTCATTTTATTTTACTTTATTTTGTTACGCTATTCATTACTTTATTTTTATTTTATTTTAGTTTATTTTTTTTACGTTATTCATTACTTTATTTTTATTTTGTTTTAGTTTATTTTATTATTTTGTTCATTACTTTAGTTTCATTTTATTCTACTTTATTTTTACTTTATTTTAGCTTATTTTATTGCTTTATTCATTACTTTATTTTTATTTTATTTTACTCCATTTTGTTACTTTATTCATTACATTATTTTTATTTTATTTTACTTTATTTTATTATTTTATTTTACTACATTTCTTACGAAAGGTTCCTTACAACACACTACTTTCTGCCAACAATTGTAATTAATACATTGTCCACTGCACACCTCGAACAAAAATTCCAAAATAAACGATCCGAAACTGGTCGGGAACAACAATAAGGGCAATCCGAGTGTCGAAAAGCGCGCCGAAAGAATCCTAAAAAGCATGTCGCAGTAAATTTTTCCGGCCGAGAGGGTTCCGAGTAATCAGCGTGGCACTGCCGGTCAATCAGCCCGGTGGCTAACGATCGCGCAACCGGCAGTTAAGCGCTCGGCGTAATTCGCGTCGGAGCACGAGCGTGGAACGCTCGGCACGGCCATTCACGAAGAAGTGGATCTGGTTTAAGGCGGATCCGCGGCGGACCACGGAGGCAGCCGGCGGCTCGCGTACGCTAGCAGTCGTCGGCGAGTGAACCGGTTCACTCGATTTCATTCATTTGCCGGATAATCGGCGTGTTCCTGTTTGCGGCTCAGGGACGTATGTACCGGCGCGAGTGCACGCACTCAAGGTCCCCGTGGTTTCCTCCAGCGATCCGCGCGCTTTTACGTCGGCCGTCACTCTCGGAGGGGAAGCTTTTCCTCCCTTCCGTCACGCTCTCTCGTCGTCTCCGTCGCGACGGTTCCGCTCACAGACGCGGACGGGGGCGAGAGGATTCGGTCCGCCTCGAAAGTGGTATGGGACGCGTGAAAGTCAGACGCCGCGCGTTCCTGACGCGACGCGTCGCGACGTCCGCGACTATTGCATGGGTTTATGGAAGCGAAGTCGCATTGCCTTTTTTGTCAGCGTCGCTCCCTCGCCTTGACAGACTCCGATTCCTAGCCCTCTGCGAGAGCGAGCTGCATTTCACGCCGAGTGCGGGGCTCTAGCCGAGAAAACTTGCATCCGAGGATTCTCGTGGTATTGTTATAGTTCGGTGGAAGTGTTCTCGTTAATGTTCAGACACCCTTTCGAACTACCATCTTTATATTTTCAAAGAATTCGGGTCATTTGGTCCAGCTTTCTAAAATGTTATTAGCCCTTTGCGGTAGTATGTCTACTGCCAAACACCAAAATTTATTCTTTTTATTTTTACACAAAGTTAAAAATTATTATGTTACATGTATCTTGTTAATTTTGCATATTATGCATTATTGTTCGTTCTACGAAACGAGCGTAACAACTATGTATTAATTATTACTTAATTTCTGAGGAGTATTTCAGAGAAACTGCTATTATTCTTTCACCAGTGCCTGACCACGTGCTATTGTCATAGTTTCGAGAGCACGTTTCACCTGTTTCAATTTTATTTTAATTTATAGATAGGTATTCTTTGAAACCTGTTTTTTCTTACTAAACTTCGAATTTTCCAGCTAAATAAAAATTCTCTGCATCAATTGCAAGACACAGAAAACAAATAAGGGTGTATTTCCTTCTTCAATATTTTGACAAATAGAATATAATTTGCATTTGACTCAAACAATCTCTATTTCGCTCATTTAATTTTATCAAAAATGCATAAAATCCATTCACGATACTTATGTAATTACTGTTATAATTAATTTTATAAACTAAATAATATTTTAAAGAACGCGCTTATTAATTTTATCGTGCTCAGTAGGTAAGCAATTACGTTACTTTGTTTAGAGAAATGGATCGTTTCTTTCCAAATGATACAGTCATTTAATTATTTCGTAAAGAAGATTTTCCTGCCTTTTTAGACTTTTCACCTGTGGATATATTACTGTTGCAACTATTTTTCATTACTCAGAGCATAGAGGCTGTTGCCAAAGTTTGTTGAATCCTATTACATAGCGTTTCGATTCGGGAACTTGCTATCTATACCGTCGCATCTAATTGCGACTGTTCGCCGAACGCCTACCCGATTCCAATAGATGCACATCTTTCATAAATATGTCCGGTGTTGTGCCAGTTGTTGTTATTATTATTGCGACGCCATTACTCCGCAGCCTTTGCCGCGCATAATTGGCCTTGAACGCTGGGAGCGTATAGTTACAGCTACACAAAAATTGCGCAAGGGCGTGGTTCAGCCAGGGACTGTTTTAGAACCAGACCAGAACGTTCTGTTATGCGAAGAATGTCTCCAAGAAACAGTCACCTTTTCCTGTTGCATATTTCTTGTCAATCGACCAAACGGCGTCCGATCGCCGCGCTCGCTGACTACGACAATTCTCGATGACGGTATTCTTGTTCTTAATATTT
>CM052150.1:3518789-3529147 GCA_028455555.1 Augochlorella aurata | reverse complement strand
GGAACGAGAACAATAAGCGTAACATCGAACGTGCTCGAATTTCGATAAAAGTTCCAACGCAGTTCCCTGAATGTCTCTTATCGAGTAATCGGCGCGTAAAACGGCGTCGCAGTTGGTCGCGTCGATGCGTCGGGCAGTTTCGATGTTAATCGTTGATCGCGGCCGCGTGGAAATAGCAGGATCGAGCGGAATTGCGAAAAATCGAGCAGATGTTTCCCGCGCGGCCTAATGAAACGGTAGAAGCCGGTGTGGGCGGAATAAGAAAGGCGAGTCAAACGGTACACGCGATCGAACAATGAAGCGGGAACAGGGCTATCGATTGGCGCGTGCTTATCAGAAATCAAGCCACGCTCTCGTTCAGCGATCGCAGCGAAACCTATTACACGATCGTTACGTAACAGCGGCCGTGATTTTGAATAATGCAATGCGATTCTCACGCTGCAGACGTACAGTCTCGTCGGCCGGATGATCATTCGTCGACGCGCTCGCCGAAATCTCTGAAACGAAAAAAACCAGGCGGCACCGTCGTTCTCTTAATTGTCCGTTTATTCATACTTTTCGGGGCCGATGCATATTCAACCGAGCGAAATGTTAACGATCCCACGGCCGTTAACGGCTGTCCGACGGCGATGTGAAAGCAGACGGCACGTTTCTCGATCTGCATAATCGCCGCCGATATAAATAAAAGTCATTTTCTGTCGCTACCGCGCGACTTTCGAATCCACGCGCGTGTTTATCCGGCCGCTTTTTAAAAGTGAAACTGAACGATTGCCAACGGTGCTGATTGATGCTCCAATTCTTCTTGGTCACCGTCTGCGTGACGTTAATGGGCTGCGCCGTCTTATAAATGCCCTGTTTGTCAATATTGACGTTATTTTATTGTAACTCGACATCGAAGAATCTGCAAAAACGTGTACCTTCCTACGATACTAATGAATAAATACCCTAAGCTGCTTACTGATTTTGTTGCTGGTGCACCAGTCGCTTCGATATTTTAAGACTTTATGACTTTATGATTATGACTTTACAATCGATTTAGAGGGTTCAATGTATTGCTCAATGTATCCAGTGTTTATCGGAAGTGTGAATATAATTATACTAAACAATGCGCTGACTCCTACACATTTCGTTATGCCGTCACAGCATAACGCATGACGAAATATTTATCTACATTGGATCATTATTCTTAGTCATTATACTTTCATCGCTTATCATCTGTTACGCGAATAGTCGCGTATATCGAGATTCGCCTGCATTGTAAAATACAAGTACCGATTACTAAAATAAAATTTCACGGTTATCGGGGTACGTTTTATTTTACGAAGGATCTGCTGACGAAGCGCCGATCATAAATTAATCATATAGTATATGACTCGCTGAGACGAGCTGCGAAAATGAAACCAGAAGCATCGGAACTATTTTCATGCTGCTTACCCGGAGGACGCCAGTCACGTTTCTTTTCTTATTTTTCTAAACAAACGTTGCTCCAAACAGCGTCTGGAATCGGCCACGTCTCGCTCGCAATCGTCAGTCACCGCTCGCAATCGTCAGTCACCGCCGCGCAAAGTCCGCAGCTCGCTAATTACAGCGTCGCGATTACCATAATTAAAAGACCGAGCGAGAATCATCGAGACGGCGGAGGAAGCCGGGCCGAAACGAATCGACCGTTCGCCTCGTTTCCTCTGTCGAGGAGGTCAAACCGTCGATTTTTCTGCCAGTGACGCGAAACTGCGTCGATCTTGTCTCTCGCTCCCATAATTTGCTCCTGACCGGCGGCGATTGTCAGCCTAACCCTGGCCAGTAATCGATCGGCGATCGGCCGGCGGCCTTCGAACGATGAAATATTGCGCGCAGCAGACTCACGGCCGTCCAAGACATCAATATTAGTGGGTCAGTTAGCAGCAATAAGGCTGCGGCTTCCTCGGTCATGTCGCAAACAGCGGCCGCCGGTATTTTTCCTTGTTTTCGCGACAATGCGACCGTGATCTTTTATTCGACCACGTTGCACCTCGTTCGGAAATTGCAGCTCGGGCTTCCGTCGCTCCGCGAACAACAACCGACGTTAACGGCTGCTCGAGACAAAGTCTCATTGTTGCCGAAGAATTTTCACCTGTCGTCGCTTTGGTCGCACAGTGAACGTTGCTGGACATTGTAATATTATATAGAGACTGTTTGATTATCTTTTGATTAACGTTTTGCTACTTTGTGCTCGCTTCTTTACCATATTGCGTAATAATTAGACGGATTTGGTAAATTTATAGCAGAATTGGTCGTGTCGAATGTAAAATAGTGAAAAGATCCAAATGAATTGGGAATTATTAAAATTATTGAAATTATTAGAAGGAGATATTTGGCTCTTGAATTTTGTAATTGATGTATAACGGTTTTATAATAAATATTATATTATTTAATATAGTAAATATTATATGATTTAATACAGTAATAATTAATATTATCTAATATAGTAATAATTAATATTATTTAATATAGTAATATTATATACAGACTGCTTGATTATCTTTTGATTAACATTTTGCTACTTTCTGCTCGATTCTTTACCATATTACGTAATAATTAGACGCATTTTGTACATTTATGGCAGAATTTGTCTTATCAAATGTAAAATAGTGAAAAGATCATAATGAATTGGGAATTATTAAAATTGTTGAAATTATTAAAAAGAGATACTTGGCTTTTGCATTTTGTAATTGATGTATAACAGTTTTATTTTGTATAGAGATCCGCGAAATTTGATACTCGATAGCAGACGAAGACGTCGACGAAATAGAAATTGTCTCGTTTTATTAACAGAATTATTAAGGGATGAACGACGAGCGTTGATCGACGTAGTTACAGAAACTATTCTGAAACGAATTTCTGGGTCAATCTAATCTTGTCATTTACAATAATGAATTTTCATTATGCAGGTGTTTTATGCCATTTCACACTTTTCCTCTTCCAAACGTGTCATGAGAAAGTTTCATCTATTTTAAAGCATATCAGAAAAGAATAACAAAAATTCCATACAACGAGTCTTGCGTTTAAAAACTGATTGTTTAAACTGACTCTAATAATTCACCTGTACAACCAGGAACAAATCGCGGCAAATAGAAAACCACATTGTGTTCAGAATAAATAAAAACCGTAGTTATACGTATGGAGACGCGAAGTACTATACTTTATAAATCGAAGCTATTTTAACAATTTACCGACCGGTAGCCTATAAATCTTCTTTTTCCCCTAATCGGTAACCTGTGAATCGGTTGCCGTGGCAAGCAATAATTTATTATCTATTATTGAGATAAAAGTATAACATATAATTTTTTAAACATTAGATACCTTTCGCTATTAATAAAACAAATAAAAATAATCAAATAAAAATAAATAAAATAGATAAAATAAGTATTGTTTAATGCCAATCTTATGAAAATATAAAAATGTTAGTAGATTTAATTACCCTATAATAACAAAAATGTTCACGGCCAAACGAATGGCCGGTCGGTAAAGTATTAATACGGAGCGTAATTTCTGTATGGAAAGTTTCCGCAGATTTAAAGGGTTTAACGCAGTCCAGTTCCGCTAGATCCCCGAAAAAGGCTACAGTAAGCACTGCCGGAAGCCGTAGCGGCTCCAGGTTGACGTTTCCGAGGTCCGCCGGAGGGAGCAGTTCGTAGCCATAAAGCGTCGTCAGTCATCCGTCATGCTTCGACGTCGCTTCACTATCGATAACGCGAAATAACCAGTGAAATCGAGGGAATTCCCGGAGCCCCGTTGAGATCTCCAGTCAATCCGTGCCGGCTGTCGATGAACGATAAACGGCGGAACGACGGCGGAACGACGCGGCCGCGAAAATTAATTGGATCTGATTTTTCGCGGGGCTAGCGCCCGATTCCTGGCCGCGGAATTGATTAGCGCGAATTCTTATTGGCCGGCGCGGCGGGACGGTTTCCATTAAGTTCTCGTCGCGACCGAACCATTTATATCGCGCCGCTTCCGAGATAGAGCCTTCGTGACTTCTTGCGCCCGAGCCTGATGCAATTTTATGGAAAAATTCGAGGCGGCGGGGCCGGCACGGCGCGCGAGAAACTCGCTCGACCGATCAAATGCATTCTGAAATTCAATTTTCGCGCGCCGCTCGCTTCACCTTCGCCGTTGAACAGAATTTATTCGGCGTCTGTCGGTTGGAATATTTTCTTTCTCTGCTATTCATTGTTAATTTATTCGGTCGACGTCGAAAGTAAATCGTTTATCAGTCTCTGGGTTTTAATTGTTCCTTCGAAATTATTTGGAACGCTTCTCGATTTAATGGTTCCTTTGTGGAACCGCTCGATTGTTCATTTTTGCATTCATGTTGAAAATAAATTATTTAACGCGTCCGAGGCTTTTAATGTTTGCGTTGCGTGCTGCTGCTGTTCAGTTCCACGCTGGTGTCAAATAGACATTATTTGTCACGTTTGACGATTTTCATATTTTCTTTATATGCTGGACGATCGTTAATCCTTGCATTGATGTTGGCAATAAATTATATAGTATGTCCAGGTTTCGAGGTTTATGTATATATCGATTCTCTCGTTTGCAATGGCTCCACCATTCGCGACGTCTAGCGTCATTAATCTCATTTAAAGGACACAAAGACGTTGGAAGTTTCTGATGGGCCGATAAAAAGCGAATGAAACACGACAATGCTTTCTTCGACGGCAACGAAACTGTAGAACGTTTTAGTTAACCTGCTATTAGCAATTTGTTGTCTCTTATCGGTTTCAGATTTAGTTCGGGGAAAATGACAATTTTATTCGCAACTAACCCAATTTTCTGCACGACATCTGGCACGCAACTGCGATTTCGTCGAGCAAATAATATAGTTTCTGTTTCGCATTTAAATTAAAAATAGCATGCTACCTTAAATATTCCAGATACGAATCAGATCTTTGTAAGGAAGAACTACGCTATAATGGAGAGCAAAGTCTCTTGCAGAAGGAAAATTAAATATTATATTATATTAGGAGAAATAATATAATATACTAATACCTAGTTATATGCTATAGGAGATGCCTATCGGAGATATAGTTATCATTATTGGACTAATAAAACATTTTCTTAAACGGAATAGTACTACATCTTTGATACTAACGATTTAATAAATTTTGTAGACTAAAAATGTTTAATTCATTAGATTTAATATCAAGTCGAAGATTCAGCCTTATCACAGATTTCTGCAATGAAGGAAATGTTCAGAGAATAAAGCGAAACGGCTCGTTAGCCATTAGGTTAATAACGACCAATACCTTTTAGCTCAGTAAAAGCTATTCCTGACATAACAGGCTACAGCACCATCAAAACAAGAAAACGAATGCGAGCAATTGACGCAAGAAAATGGGACACATACGGCCGACAAGCTGGTCTCCTGACCGGCGAGGAAAACACGAGTGAAAAATGCGAACTTTTTGTCCGAGCATTACACGTAACCGCGCGCGAATTATCCATAAACAGGATTACATAAAGAGCGACGCGCGATAAGGGAGCAACGTGCAGCGGGAGAAAATGTTTCTAATCCTATGCGGAAACAATGCGGCATCGTTATCGGCGTCGCGCGGCCGTCGTCGGAATACCCGGGGCCGACTCCGCGGCAGCTCGCAGCGACGAAAGAATCCGCTGCCGACGCCAATATCACCTGACACGCGATCGATCCTCCTACTCGCAAGTAGGGTACTCGACGGTACTATGACCCGTGACAGTATAATTAGCCCGGCCGGCGGTCCCCAATTATGGAGAACGGTCCAGGGTCTCGTGTTCTCGGCGACCTTGGAGTGGAACGTGTCCGGCACCGGCCGACGATTATTTAACCCGACGTCGCATAATCGTCGGCTACGTAACGACAGCATAATTCAACGACGTTACGTTAGCGGGCCGCGTGTGCCCCCCTTCGCGCGCGGCTCGCCGTGAACCGACGTCCTTGAATTTCACTTCCCGGCACGTCCAATAAAATTCGATCGCGCGGGGATACCATGTGCGCGTCGCGATGTTTTCATTCGATTAATCCCGGCGCAGACGGGATAAACACCGGGGGCACGATCGCGAAAACTTTCTGCGCTTGTTTCGTCGCCGGCCGTCGGTGCTGATCGGGCTTCCCGCTGCGCGAGTCCTCTATACGACAAAGAGGATTCGTTGGTACGATAGCCAACACCTTGAAATTGCCTGGTAATCTTTCCCGGGATCCTCCTTGATCGAGAAAGTTTCCTTTCTGGATGATGTTGCTGCTGGGATTCTTGTTTATTGCCGGATAGTCGTGTGGTTAATTGGATGGGACCGTTGCGGTCGTTGTTATCGAGTGGATTAAATACGGAGCACGGGAACTTAGGTGTTAGTGAGTAGCAAGGTGGAGTACTTTGCAATTGCATGATCAGTTTTCTTGGGATCATCGATGATGGGGTGAATCTTCTTCGTGCTCGAATGTTTCTATGGGTAATTGAAGGTGGTAGCACTGAAATCGTTGTTTTAGAGATTAACTGGGTAATTGAATATTTTAGAAATAGTTAATAATATTCTTAAATAATTAATATTTAACTTGTTCATTCTGCAGCATAAAATCCGCAGTATAGTAATTAGGGATATTAATGGAGCAGGAGAGATTGACATTTAAAATTGCTTAGCAACCTTTATGAGGATTCTGATTGGTAGAGAGAGTTTTCTTTTTGTACCAATGTTGGTAAACAATTTCAACGTCATAGTTTCCATATTCCATTGACTCATTGTCATACGCCAATTATCAAAGATAGCGAAAGTTCCGAGCGATATAAAGTACGCAGAATTAGCGTCACGTGTCGGCCGAGGTCGAAATAATTCCTACGACCCATGACGCGTTGCGAACACCACGTGACTCCGACGTAAAAATTGTACCAGGCGTTAAAATTAAAATTATGTTACATTATGCATGTGCGGACATCAGTCAAGGAGAGGCAAATAATTAACGGTGCAAGTTAATGGAACACAATTTCCAACATTTGCCAAAGTGAAATTTTATCGTCGTTATTACTCAATCATGTTAATTTCCATTTAATTTTCGTGCTCGAGATTATGCGAAGGCCGTGACATACTTGGTTGGATTCGAGATATGCAGTACCATTTGAAGGAAATAATAAACATCTCATTGCACGTCGGTGTTTCGATTCATTTCAAATTGTATATCGTACGCGCATTTGCAGTATGATAATTGAGAAAATATATTTCTTCGTTTGATCAACTAGAAGAATCTAGAATAAAGATGGCAACGAGATATATAATACTAAGCAGCGTCAGGATCGATCTGACCTAGCATTTCGACGGCTTCAATTAACTTCTGAGCTTCTGCTGGTTAACGTAACGCGTCGGTTATTTCTGTTAGATCTAATAAGATGATCTCGAGGCATCATTTCCATAGACTAGACCATGATTTCAATAGATCTAGCCACTGTCCCTGCGAACTAAATATGTTTGTTTCTCAGAAGCGAATGGTTGGCTCACTTGTTAATGCAGAAATCAGGCCATCGTTATAAAAATTTAACTTGAATTAATTAATTATTTACCACGATTACCAATATTACCACGATTCCGCAGCGCAAAAGAACAGTTGACAGCGTTTAACCCTCTGAGGCGACGCTAAAAATTGCTACACTATATGAACAGAACTTTTGCATTATCCAATTTGTGTTCGATAAATTGTCGAATAATAAAACAGAAGAGGTCTTATTTCAACTTGGTATATATTAACACTTTGCCGGCCGCTCATTTCTCGACTCATTACTGAGGCAAGAGAAGCGAATCCTAAAATTAAGCAATAAAGTATGCGTTCTCTCGGCAGGAAAATTAATTTACATCTAAATAGCATACCAGCTGTTGGCCAAAAAATCCTAAGCTCAAGAATATTAGTGCTGGTCACTAACAAGCATAGTGGAAACATCGACGCTGCGCCGATGTCACGCGTACGTGACGCCGGCCGATAACCGTTGGCGAGCAAAAGTCACGCCAGCGTGACAGCGGCCGGCAAAGTGTTAAATAAAAGCAATCATACCAAATGGAAATAGTAGAAACAAAAGCCTTCGTGTCGTAGTCGAAACAGTCTCGACTACAAAGGGTTGAACACGAGGCCGCGAAGGAACGCCGCAGCAGCTCCATAAAAATTTCTATTCCGCCGCAGCTCCCTCGATAAACTTCGCGACGAACGCATGCGTGCTCGCAATTATTATCGCAGGAAAGTTTCGAGAGTGCTCGGCGAGTCGAAGTCCTTGGCTCGATCGTAGTAAACCGGGCGCTAAAGATAAGAAGCGTTTCGCGTTTCTGCGTTTCGCGGGAGCCGGGCTCGTAAAAATTCGAACGGATCCGCAGCGGCCTAAAAATATCGTTCGGGATGAAAACGAGGAAAAAGGACGGGCGTGGAATAGCGGTAAAAATATCGGGAAGCCTGACGACTGGCAGATCGACGATGGGTTAATTGTACATAACGCGGCCGCGGCGCAGAGTAAACGGAGACGAAGAGGAAAAAGGCGACAGAGGCAAATGAGGAGCGTTCGAGAACGGCCACTGCCAAAAAGTCGATGTGGCAATCGCCGCCGCGTTCTTTCGCTCGGCCTGCCAGCTCAGCACCTCTGCCATCGTTTTAATTTAAGACACCCCTTCAAATGTCACGAATACGCATTCCGTTTCGCGCCGCGTCTCGTCGCCGGCTCGAAAACACGCCGCGACGCGTTTCCTACCGCGTTTTCCTCGTCCTCGTGACTCATTTTTCGGCCTCACGGAAACGGTATTATGCAAGACGGCCCGCCGAGCATAAACCGTCTTCGAAAATATGCGCGCGGGTACATCGATCTTTTCCCGTTGCGTAAGCTTCTAGATCATTCTCCGGTGTTTCGGCTGGGAATCGAGCGGCGCACGATCGACCGCCGAGGCGTCGCGATCGATTTTATTCGACAGCGATCGCATCATCGGATCGATGATCGTTATCCTAGAATTGTCGAAGTTATATAGACACGTGCATTGGAAATTGTTAATTAAAACTGCGAGATGTTTAATTCATTGTTGTAATGTTCATAAGGCGACACGTGCCGGTTGTTTTCTTTGGCGCGAAAATTTGATCGATTGTATCTTCCTGATTTTATTAAGATCCGATGGATGGATGTTTTAAAAAAATAAATCGATGTCATGCAATTTTAATTTTCAATTTGTCGTATTATTTTACTTATCATTTTCCTATGATTTCACGTGGTTCGCATGACGCGATATGGTAAAAGCTCGAGAAATATCAGAATAATTCGTTTAATAATTCACGAGTAGAAAAATATATCAGAAAAGAGGAAATAAATTATCTCACGACTTCACAATTAAATCACATAGGGTGTAAAGTAAAAAACTATTTGCAAGATTGATCTTCGTACTCAACATTGAAATTCAACAATTGCAATATAGCCTTTTCGCAGCTCATAAATCCCAACAAAGTCCATCTCACCGCAACAGATTGCAACGGAAATAAATCTTGCGCCCGACGCGGCGACAAATTGTTAACGAAAATAAGTACCGAAGCATCGTTGAAAATGTTATACAATCGCTATTAAATCAAGAAAAATATGAATAGATCAACTTGAAGCTGATTAAAGAAGTTTCCGTGACAGTCGAGTACAATACAGTTCCGATGGCCCAATTCCCGGCTTAAAGAACGAACAACGGTGACCGAGGGCGTCCGTTTTCCTTTCCCATCGCTTTTCCGGCGGTTTATAATATTAGCCGGACTTGAATCATCGCGTTAGAGCTCTCTGGCATGGTCTCGCGTGCTGCCGCGTGCGTCTGGCCACGGCTGCGTGGCGGAGCGCACACCGTCGCCGCCGGTTGGTGCGCGCATTTTTGTTTCGCGGACTGTAGATGGAAGTGAAAAATACGGTCTGGAGCCAGGCCAATGAAACTATTCCCAGAGCAAGTGGCATAAATAGCGTTGTTGTGGTGAACGGGCCGCCGTCGCTGCTGGTGCCGCCGCCGCCGCCGCCGCGCCGGTGTGCTGGCTGGATCCTCTTCGTGAAACAGGAGGCCACTTTCCGCGAAAAGAAAAAGCCGACCAGCGGATCACCGCTGGCAGGCGGTCTCCTCACTCCTGTTTTCACGGAAACTCGATCCGACTTGGTTGCCCGGCAACGAATATTTATTTACTGGCATAAACTCCTCGATGTTACACAAGAAACGTGGCGCGCTGCAAATTGTCGGGTCGACGCCGGACTTCAAGGATTCATCGCGAAAATAAGAAGTTTCTCCGCCTTTGTCCTCTTCAAGGATTTCTCTTCCGTCCGCGTATCGTTCCGTGCACATTGATTATCGACCGGCTTCCTGTCTTTTTGCAG
>CM052150.1:3507695-3518689 GCA_028455555.1 Augochlorella aurata | reverse complement strand
TTCTTGTTACCTTTTGTCACCTTACTCTTACTCATTACCTTCTATTTCTCCTATATAACACAAAGGATTCGCCCCATTAACATATTAAAAATTAATAACTAAATAGATAATAAACAAATGAAATAATTCTCTCCCCATTTCATGAACGCGTCGAATGCCGCTCACAAAGAGGTTACAATAATTTTTAACTACAATTTGAAATTCATTCTGATAACAATATTGTTAAACTAATAATTACTACGATAAATTTCAACCTTCTCGCGCCGGCTTCGTTATTTAAACGACATTAACATCGTGAGAATTTTCCGGGTTGCTACGCGTCGAATGCCGCTCACAAAGAGGTTACAATAATTTTTAACTACAATTTGAAATTCATTCTGATAACAATATTGTTAAACTAATAATTACTATGATAAATTTCAACCTTCTCGCGCCGGCTTCGTTATTTAAACGCCATTAACATCGTGAGAATTTTCCGGGTTGCTACTCTGCACAAAACAGTCACGCCGAGGAATATTCAAGCCTCTAGCAGCAGCTTTCCAGGTTTAATTTCGGAAACTGTCCAAGTGCAAGTGGCTAAAATTCAGCAAGGTCTGTTCTCGACGGGTCACAATAGCGCGCAAAATAGAGCAGAACAGATCGGCGGTCTGGTATCGAACGCGATCGGCGCGGCGACGCGATCGAACGGTCTCTATTTGCATCGTAAAATTCGGCCTTGGCAGGCCTCCGTGGCCCGGTTGGGGGAGCAAGTTTTACGAGCAGTTTTCCGCGATTATTTTCCGAACGGCAGACGACGACCAGCGCGAACGCTTGAAGGCCCATTCACACCGAGAGGCGGCCGGTCACTCGGTCGACCGTGGTATTCCTGGGGTGACACACGACGCGCACCTTCGCTCCGATGGAGATGAGGCCTCTCTATTTATAAATGTGGGTCGACGTGGCTGCGAGCAGCCGGCTCGTTCCGTCGTTATTACGAGTCCGCGCGCGGAAACCCCGCGTCGTCGCTCGATCCGCGAAACGGGATTCAGATTCCTGCTACCGGAAACCGAGCCCTTCGCTGCATCGATCGTCACAGGATAGCAACGAACGTCGATCCTCTCTATGCTGATCTCGAAAGCACTGTTTGCCACGCTATAATAAAAATTCGTTCAAATATTCGAATACAGCCTCGAAATTCTCTATTATCTGCACTTTGTACATAATTAAAAGTGTTTAACACGATTTTTCGTACAACTCAATAAACATTTAACACAACAGCGTGACAGAATAACTATTCTATTATCCGAACGTGTATTTTCTGAATTTATTAACAATGTCAAACCGCTGATCAACATTGATCTTTTGCTATTTTCTGAAGATCGGCAGTAGATGTTAATCGTTTCCCAAGAAGGCACGTTTACAATGTCGCAGATAGTACAAAGCAGACTATAATATTTATATAATGGGACTACAATTTGGCCGGTAATGGAAGGATCAGTGTCGCTGTAACCGTCGCAATTGTTTAGACAATGTTGCTCGAGTTTCTCGTCGAGCGCGAGAGAACGCCGCAGCGAATTCCGCGTGTCATTCGTTGTTTCCGCGTGTTACGCGGCGCGTTCGCGTGATTTAACGCGATTATTATCGTTCCTTGCTGGTGGCCTGAGCATTTTCCAATTTCCTCGGTCGCGCGCAATATAAGGGTAACGCGTGCCAGCTCCTCCGCGGCTGGCGACGCTGATTTATCGCCGCATCGCGAGGACATTAAGGGTCGGTTCGCGCGGCGCTGCGAAAATTTAAATCAGCAGAATGTGTCGTAACGGCCAGCAACGCCGGGCATTCATGGTACATCGGGAAGAACGGCCTTGCTACAATATTAGACGCGACATTAAGCGCGCAACAAAGCGGCGAGCTTGCGGTTCGATCACTAGCTACGCGCCGGCCCGTTTTGCCAGACTGTACCGCTTTATTTTCACCGATCGCTGATCGATTCTCCGCTTTGAGACCGGCGCGTCGATCGTTACCGATTTGCACGGCGATATGAAGATACCTAAATTCGAGGTATTTGCCCTCGTTCGCCTATCAGGAATATTTACAATGTTTTAGAAATTTCCCTTCGGAGACTAAGGATTTTAGTAACAAAAATAAGTGAATAAATAGAGAACCAAAAAACATTTAAAGCATTTCAGAATATTATTTTGCAGATTATTATTTTGTAGAATATTATTTTGCAGATTATTATTTTCCAAATTATTATTTTGCAGATTATCATTTTGCAGATCAGACTATGAAACTTTATGCAAATTCTTGTCTTCGTGAAACCTTCTGTAAAAATTTCAAGGTTATTTTATTATTTTGCAGATTACTATTTTGCAGATCAGACTACGAAACTTTATGCAAATTCTTGCCTTCGTGAAACCTTTTATAAAAATTTGAAGGAGATTTCTTAATAATAATATTAGAATGTAGAATAGCAATATTATAATAACGTCTAATTGCGTTTAAATAGAATTTTCCATACGCGACAAATGCATACAAATTTAAGGAACACGCGGTTAGTTTGGGCGCTCGATGTTCGTTAAGCTCGGTTCACACGTGGAACGTCGTTCTATATCACAACGGCGCGTGCAACGTGTTAGCGCGCCACGTCACCGGCGTTGTAACGTGAGCATTGAAAAAAATGAATTGAGCAATCGAACGAGAACCGTTTAGCGGATTTGTTATAATTAAACAGCGGATGTTTATGAAGAATTCTATTTTTAGAGATGCGAAAATCCCTGTCGAACAGGCTTTAATTATCATTATGACTTCACGGTCGCGGTTCTCTCAAACGCCCATTTATATTCAATGGGTGCAGTTATTATTGCACAGGTGCGTTTTTAACGATTCGAACAGGTAAAGTTGCTCGATTAATCCGTTTCTCGCGACCTGTGGTTTGTATTTAACCCGAGAACGAACCCCTTCCATATCTAAGCATGAAATTTTAAGCAAAATAGAATCCTAATAATCAAAATATTATTTATTATAACCTCAATATTAGGACTAAATTATTATCCGTTTCTCGCGACCCATGGTTTGTATTCAACCCGAGAACGAACCCCTTCCATATCTAAGCATGAATTTCTAAGCAAAATAGAATCCTAATAATCAAAATATTATTTATTATAACCTCAATATTAGCATTAAATTACTTTGTTTGCATTAAATGTAGTGTAATTAAATTATTTTTATTTTATTAAAGCCTCAATATTTCAGCATTTATTTACACGTTTGCAAACAATTTATTGTGTGATCGTTAGCAACCCGAAGGGGTCGTTTTAGGGTTAATTGAATCAAGAGCGTGGACTTCGCAAGACCCGAACCGATTTTCATGTGCAGAACCGGCTTAAATTACTCCGTCAGGGGGGCGAGAGTTTCCTGTCTGCCGCCAGCGATTCGCAGGCAATGAAAACGTGCGTGTCGTTGCGTAATTGAATATTCTTTAATTAGCAATAAGAGCGAGACAACTGTTCTGCGTCAATTGTTCTAATTCATCGCTGGGAATGCAGCACGCGTATCGCCGCGAACTATCGGAGACCATTAAAACGCGTCCGAGCGGACGGCTCTCTTTCTGTGTTCTGGCCGCACAGATGGTCGGTGACTTTTATTAAAGTTATTTATTACATCGGTCAAGAGATCTTTTGGCATCGAGAGGCGCTTGAGCGTAACACCGTACCTAACTATACCCCGGCACACGTCACGAGACATTGATTCTTTTGGATCATGCGAACAAATGAGGAACAAAGTCGCGAACAAACGCAGAGACATCGTGTTGCGTCCGCTCCGTTGACAAATGCTCGGATTATATTTATTCGACGCCCTTAATCACGGGATTTCGAAATCTTCGACTTACCACTTTCTGACCACGACACTATTTTACATATACAAATGACAGAAACGAGGGTCCCAATTGTCTCTTGTCGCAGCGCTTTCGAGATATTTCGCAAATGGACTCTCGCGGAAGCACTTTTGCAACATCGGAATCGTAAATTCGTCGAAATTAACGACTGTTTGGACAAACAATAAACGCCCGATGACTTCATTTGCCAGCAACACGGTCGTTCCGGCTTTCTCGGTCGTTTTTATTTCAAAACGGTCGTCGCTTTTTTAAAAAAAAACCCGTCATGTAACACCGTGTTCGGCGTCCCACGGCTTCAAAATTGACGATGATTCACGATTAACCTTTACCGCCGGCAAAGGTTGTTTATTACTTGTTACTTAATATTAATCACAGAAAAGAAGAGGCATTTGCGGTCCGACAGGAGGACAACCGCGGGAACAGATTGATTTATCGTCTTGAGAGAAACGCGCGACGCGCTCAATCGTCGCCGCGAAAGTCCGGCCGGCTTATTAGCCGGCAGTGATCACGATTAATTTCACGGGGACCCTCAGTTAACGCGCGTGTCACGATCCCGTTTTGTTAATTATCCGATGATTTATTACTGCGTGCCGGCTGTTTCGGGAAACTGTATCTCGTCGATGAGTGCGCTGCTCCTTTGAAATCAATTACAATTAAATCCTATAACGTCCCCCAGATTCGCGTTTGACTTAATCAGTTCTGCCATAGTAAGTCATCAAACCTCGTCACTAATAACAACAACAACAACAACAATCTTAACATCAAAATTTTAGCCATTTTGTTAACAAAAGATGTATCTATTCCTTGATTAAAATGACCGACTCTGTAGCTGCATGTTCCAGTATCGACGAAATTGTTTATTCTACCTAATGGTCCCTATTATAAATAAACAAACGACGACCTGGATACAATATTTGACAGTAAATATCGCGACCCTCCCAGAATTATAGTCGCCGGGTCCCTCCAATCAGAAGAAAGTTCTCCAGCCAATTCCTGCCGATTCATCAACGTCTACTAAATTGATGAATTACTTTCGCGGCTAATGCACAGGCCTCCGAATATTTACCGAATGTATTATCGGCGTCGAGCACGGGAGGCCTGGATGAATGGACGAAAGCCGAGCACAGCAGTGGAATATTAAGCTAACGCGACCGGAAGTGAGTCAGCGCTACGCGATATTACGCCACACGCAATTATGATGTAACGGGCCTCGGCAGCCGAAACTTGTTTCAGCTTTTGTTGTCAGTGGTCCCTCCTCTCTCCCGCCCGGCTACGACCGGACATCCTACTGTTATGAATCTCCTTTAACGACGCCGATTTATCGTGCTCGGACCGCGCCGCGGGTTTCACGTGGATCGTTAACACCGCGCCGCCGACTTACGCGCGCGCGCGCGCGCCCGCTTATACCGGAAGCGTGCCAGTGACTTGTTTTTATTGTGAACCGCAAGTCATTCAGGAAACAAAACGTGCAATTCCACGGTTATTTTTATATTTTATGCAACGACGATTCGGATAATATTCCTCGGAATCATTGTACGGTACAGGCTTCTCCAGGAGAGGAGAACAATGCAAGCGGTCGCGCGCGCGTGCCAAGAAGCTTTCAACGGCACCGTAAGTGAGCGATGAGTTTTGTTGTTTTCACACGGTGCGCGAGAGTTCATTGGTTAACCACTTGGCGCGCCATTTTCTTCGCAGTTGCCGTGGTCAGAAATTGCAATAGTTTCTTAGACGGGACAGAAAATTGCTGTTTATTCGGTGTCTAAATTTACTCGAATGTTTGAATATTAATGAGAAGGGATTAGAAGTTTATTCAAATTTTAAAGGGCGGGATAATATTCCTACTTAATAATTTATTAATATATAATAAGTTATTAATATATAATATAATTTTCATCACGAGTTGGACTCGTCAAAGTACGATAAGGGGTTAAGAGAATACTAGTTTGGAGAACGTCGAATAAGAGTAAGGAATTATATAGATCATGCTGAACGAGGATAATTGTTCATCTTGTATATAATAATAAGTTATTAATATATAATATAATTTTCATCACGAGTTGGAGTTTCATCACAAAGTACGATAAGGGGTTAAGAGAATACTAGTTTGGAGAACGTCGAATAAGAGTAAGGAATTATATAGATCATGGTGAACGAGGATAATTGTTCATCTTGTATATAATAAATAAACGAAATAGAACAAGACTGAAACTCGTGAACGTATTTTAGAGCTGTGCAGAATTACGAGCGAATTATTCAAGCATTATATTTACAAAGTAGTTCGATCACATTGTAATTCGTAATTTAGATCTCCCTTCAATTAAATGGCAATGTAATTGAATTAGGACTACGAATTTTGACGTAATTGGATTCAAATGGTGAATTAAAAGATAATGAATTAGGTGATGGTAGAAGAAAATACGCAGAGAGATGAAAACTGAGATATGAAAGAAAAATGTAAAAATTTATCTCGCTTCTACGAATTTCTGGACTGTATTTGAAGAAGACTCGCAGTTCAATTACATTGCATTTCAATTACATTGTATTTCGATTACATTGTATTTCGATTACATTGTATTTCAATTATATTGTATTTCAATTATATTGTATTTCAATTACATTGTATTTCAATTACATTGTATTACAATTACATTGTATTTCAATTACACTGTATTTCAATTACATTGCATTTCAATTATATTGTATTTCAATTACAATGCATTTCAATTACAATGCATTTCAATTACATTGCATTTCAATTACATTGCATTTCAATTACAATGCATTTCAATTGCACCACGTTTGAATAACATTCGTAATTAAAATTATTACCAATAGAATTAACTGAAAGCTTTGAATTATGTGATTGAATCACAACGTAGTTGAGTTACTACATAATTGAAACACAATGTAACGAAATTGGGAAATTGAATAACGATGTGATAGAATCAGCATAAATCTGATATAATCGACGATTTAAAAGTGAATTGAAAATGTTCAGCAGATAACAAACGTTGCGAATCGAAAGAAAAAGGTCGACACCGAAGACGAGTAACCATTCTAACAAAATATTCGGCTGAGATCGCCTGATCCAGTACAAAGACTCGACGAAACAGGCCTTGTATACGCATGGTAAAACAAAGCGGAGATTGTGGTCATTCGAACAGGGTCGCAAATAAGGAGAAAGCAGCGTTACCTTGCGTGGTTTTGCCGTAGTTCTGCGCTGTCTCGTGTCTCCCCGTTGCTCCAACCTGAAAAACCAAGAAAAACGAACTCCATTAGCTTCGTCTCGTGATTCCATCTCAATAGGGCTCAGCTTCACGGCTACGAAAAAGCGTCTGTTTTTCTATCAAATGTTGCGTGGCATAAAAACCCGTTCGCCCACTTTCTATTTAAAGGATGCAGTTAACTAGATTATGCATCTTTATGCGTGTTTGCCATGCGCAGATCGATAAAACAAGAAGGAACTTTCCCGTAAAATTGGCTAACGACGTTTTCACTTCGGCCATTAAAATTCATTTAGCGATTCTTGTAATCACATTTGCTCGCCTCGGTATATCAGGTTTATTAGACAAATTATTCTTGCTCGACGCATCGAGCGCGTTTTCAATAAGGATCGTGTACGAGAGGAAAATACGCCTTTAACGTTCCAAGTAAATAGAGAATTAACCCTGCTAATATATCGACAATTTACCAAACAATTTTTATTTTTTCACAAGATGACGTATACGTCTTAATTATACAAGGTCTCCGAAATAACCAGTAACAATATTGATGACACTTGGCAGCATCATCAACCTGAAATATTAAAGTAAATGCCTTGTAAGTTGTCTGTAGATAGTTATTTAAGAAAATAATTCGGCTCATAGAGAATTAAATTATTTTTTTAGACATAAAATAATATTAATGATATTAATAAATGGGTTTCACGCTCGGTGCTTTAATGATATCGATGAATAACCCTGGGTATTTTAAACATTCGTGATAAGGATTCAAACGATCTGAGAATATCATTTCAACTTATTAAAACAATTGCAGAAACGAGCAGGGTCCGATTTAAAAATCTTTATTTCACAGTCTACCAATGAGTATACAAGATGTAACGCCGACGCGTCGCCGGAGCATAGAATGCGAGGGTTGGAAAATGCGACTTGGTCTCATGAAAATTCATTGTGGAGATGTTACGAGGCTCGCGCTCGCTGAAAAAGCATTTGTTTTTAGGGCCAACGGAGCGAATAGAGAGAACAGAAAGGTGTGGCTCAATTTATGCGGCGGGGATTTCTTACGAGCGGTTTGGAAATGAGTTCGAGGAACGCTTTCACTGAACGACACAATGGGCCAAACGGTGACAATAGCGATCGCGGCCGCGCGAAATCAATTCGACGCGGTTTTCACGGATCAACGACCCACCTTGTTCTGCATTGTCGAAACCATTGATCTATTTGCATCGGTGGATCGGCAAATGATAATTAGCGCAGCCTACCGTGTGAAACGGCGTCGGCTTTTTACGGTTGTCGCTTCACTTTCACGAGTCGAACTGCGGATCGATGCAATTAGCAGACGCGAAAATAAACCTTCGCCCCACCTCGCTTTCCCTGCAGGTTCCTGCTTTCGCGTGCAATTTATCGGACGTCGTTGAACAATGCCTCTGGGACCTCGGGAAAATCAAGGAGCAGAGCCTGGATTCGTGCGACGCTGAACTTCCTGTCGAATTCACTTCGTTTCTTAGAAGAACGACGAAGGGCTCTGCTTACTTTCGGCTCGATTCGCATGATTCCAGAACGTTGTTACGATAATATTCGATATTAAGTTGTATATAACACACTATATACTATAGACAGACTATATTATATATGACAAAATAATTTTAATTTATAGAAGCAAGTGTTAATTACTATTAATCATTGTTGTACCAGTTTCAAAGCTGTGAATGTATTAAGAACGACGATCTACTTTACTCTTTCTTTTTCAATTAAATTATTAACGATGTGTCTACGACAAAGTGAGCCGCAGAACTGTAATTGTTTCTGAAAACAGCTGCAAACGAACATTGGCAGAGCGAGGTTACGAAATTACGCGCGGAGGATTCAAAGTGAAATCGATTGCAGGCTGCGTCGATTTTGTTGACTCGATGAATAACCGTGAAATGTCCAGCCGATAGGATCTTAATCGGATGAAACTAATTAAGCTAATTATCGCTAGCGAAGTGCGACGGTCAAAGTTCGAGCGGCCGTGCGCGCGAGCGTCGCGTAAGTCGGTTGCAAATTTTCGCATCGGTTAACCTGCCGGTTGTCTCAGCCGGTTTTCCGAATGCCAGCAACCGCGCGGCCGCGGCTCGAAACCTTTGCAACCTGTGCTCCATGGTGGATTGTTGCGAAACAGTTAGCTACACCGAATTAACCGTAGGATGCGGCCATGAATTATTGTACCGGGAACCGCTACAATTGATAACCGGTTTACAACATTATTTTCTGCTCAACTGAAACTACTCGTAACTCTAGAATGTTAACCAGGAAGTGCGGCATTTTCAAGCAACGATGTCTGCTACCCGCGTTTAATTCGCTTCCAGGTGCCTTCCGCTTTCAAGACACAATGCGAGAAAGATAATAACTTCGACAAAGTTGCGCAACCCTTTGCACTCGAAGCCGCGTCAACTCGAAATCCAAAGTAGCCTTTCCCATCTACAGTGTTTTCATTTCCCACGACTTTTAGTATAGTTTATGTAGTTGAAATCGACTCGTTCAACAATCTTTTAAATATAAACGGTGTAAACATTAAATATTAATTAATATCTGGAAACGCGATGCGTTAATTTCTTGCGGTGCTTTAGAGTCGTCGCTCGAGTGCAAAGGGTTGTCACTGATAATTTCTTCAATTGGGTTTTTACGACCTTTTTAACCCTTTGCACTCGATTGGCGACTCTGAGGCGCCACTAAAAATTGGTACAATATTTTTCAAACTATTTGTAATAATATCGGATTCGTTTATATCAATCTTCATTAAAAGATTGTTAATATTGATATAATATAAAATAGAAATCAAAAAACATGTTTTGGATTTCGAATTGAAATAGCTTCGAGTGCAAAGGGTTAATAGTTCATGGTTCAAGTTAACAAAAGCATTAAAGATCTTCATGTTGAAAATTCATCAACGGCGTTATCATCTTTTACAAAATATTTCTTCGTTTACAATCATCGTTCCTATCCTCTTAGGTATGGCTGTGTTTTGCGCGTAATTGTTTCTTCATGCGGCAAAGTTCGACGCGAATTACGCGTAAAAGATTTAATAATTTACATTATAATTTTTCCTAAAGATACGATACATGTACTTTAACTTTAATTATTTAATAACTGTTAATACAATTGAGTGTCGTAATATGACGTCATCTCAAGCCACTATAATGGCGCGTCGTTCCTGAAAAGTTAATGCAATATTTGAACTACGCATTTTTTAGAGACTTATGGACAGTCCAATATTTCCTCGAACTAGAAGCCAATAAATTATCAAACGATTTTTCCAGAGACCGCGTTAACGACTTCCAACGAAGAAGCGCGAACGCGAAGTCCACGGTCTCGACAAGCCTCGCGTCAGAAGTCTCGCGAAACGCGATCTCGTGAGTCAGCCACCCGCGCCGAGCCGAATCAATTTTTAAACCGAGCGAAATCGTCGGTCGGCGGGGCCGTGGAAACGGCGAAGAAAAAAGTCGGCGAGCGAATGCAGGCGTGCATCGACGTTGAAACGCAATCGCGAATGCCGGCGTGGCATCAGAAATAGCCGGGCACCGGTAATAAAAGTTCTCGGAAGACGCACTCGTCGGCTGTCACCAATTACGGAGTTGTATGGGTCGCAATGCCACGGACCGAAATATTGGAGGTAATTGCCTGGGATCGTGTTACGGGGAATCGCGACCTGCTAACTCGCGCCCTAACCGATTAGTCGGTCGATTCGCGGTTTCTGCTCGCGAGTAACGATAGGTCGAGTGTTCGAAACGTCGCGAAACGTCAAGCAAAACCAAGCGGGAATTATTGCGCAAAATTTCTCGAATTCGGTTTTAACAAAAGAGTATAGTGATAATGAAGATATACTGATAATGAAGCCAGAAAGTTCTAATTAGAATTATTAT
>CM052150.1:3470526-3500070 GCA_028455555.1 Augochlorella aurata | reverse complement strand
TATTTCTTTAGTAAGTGTATTATTTTAACTCTCCGTTGTCATACTTCCTGTGCGAAACATGCATGTTATACTGGGTCAGTCGGACCTAGTTTAGTTTTTGAACAACTGTCACCCAAAGACTAGAAATACTATTGAGACCCAAACATTTTGGAATATAATTTGAACATTCTAGAACATTGTTTCCTCTATTGGAACTCAATATCTCACTTCCAAATATGTCACTCATTTCAGAGAAGGAATATGGGACATTTTCACCTAGCGTGACAGTGGGGAGTTAATCATAAATGTTATAAAGGATTTGATCAATTATTTAAGAACAGATAATGATTTTATGGATTGGACAATGTTGCTTTAAGCAGACTCCTAGCCTTTTGCTTGCTGTACTTTGATTATTCCATTTTTTAACGTTGTAATGTGGTTCCATTCTCTTGTAATCTACGTTAATCAAATAAAAAAAGAAATATTTAAGAGTAAATATAAATTCCCTTTTTCTTCTAAGAAAAAATCTTATTATCAAAACAATTCTAATCAATGTATTGAAACAAACTCCCAACAACATATTCAGAAATCATTGAAATCATCCTATGTTGGGATAGCAGAAGTTAGTCTTTTCTCGTACACTAGGCATATATCATGCGTACACTTGATTGCAATAAACATGATCTAAATATAACTTTATTTTCATTCTTAATATTTTTAGGAAGTTGAAAACAATCCAACAGCATTGCTGAATTTCTCATCAATGCATGAAGATCCACAGTCTAATCACGATTTCGTTCACAAAGGGGTGGCTTCCAATAGCTTTTCGCAACGAGGGTGCTACACTATTGGCAGAGGTCTGCCACGTAGAAGAACTCAATGGGAAATGAACGTGAAAGGTAGCCCGGGCTCTCCGACACTTTCTGGTCGTCTTAATCAATTTCTGGCAGCATCGCCACCCCGAATAGTGACCTCGTTTCGCCGCGGTGATCGAAGGGGGAGAGTTCATCAGGGAACTGGCTCGGTATCTGGTAATGGGCCGGTGTGTTGCACCTACTTATTTACACAAGCAACGTTCCAAGAGTACGCCACGGTAACATATGTGCTACTAGGGGAAGCCTCCGCGGAGGATTACTATTAGAGTAGACCTAACATTAATTCCGCGTGCGGTAGATTAGGACACTCGCTAGGTTTCCCCTCTGCCGCATATTTTCCCTTGCTGCGACTACTGTGCGCATTGCTCATCTTCCCTGTTTATGCCTCCAAAGTTCTCGGCTCTAATTGTCTCATTGCGGATCTTTATGCAAAACACAAATTGTCTGGATCACGAGAATCGGCGATCAAGGAGAAATTTATATAATATTAATCTTCGATTTTTATCGCGCTTTTTAACGTCTTCGATGCGTTCTCTTGTTATATTAATCGACCTAAGAATTTATACACAGCGTGTACCATTTAAGATCTGATATTTACTATTTTATTATAAACCTTTTCACACGATTTTTATGTTTTATTTTTATGTTTTATGTTTTGCATTTTATACATGATTTGATTGATTGCAGAAGGGAATGGTTGTATATGGAAAATTTATGTAGGACGACTCTTTTGGATATTATCTTTGCTGCTACTATTTCACTTCGTCATGGTGTATCTATTTTTTTTAAATTATTAATAATCTAATAATTATTAATCTGAATAAACGCAATATTAAACATATCGAAATATATGATATTTACTGAAACAACAATAACTGCTAGCGATTGGCAGTCCGGTTAAGGGTTAAAAACGTGTTCACGTTCATAGAATAAGAATATCGAAATGCTTGATCCGAGATGAACAATCTATCAAATCTCGTCGCCTATTAGACAGAATTGTTAAACGTGTATTCGTTTCGGAATAAAAACCAGTCTCGCTGCCATCAAACTGGAAAAATGATTCATCTTCGCATGTCTCCTCAGTCCCTGCTCCCCGAACCGGAAGCCATCATCGTAGCAATAAATCACTCGGGCGAACATTCCATAATAATACACTGTTTGCATAAGTGCGGACCCTAAACGTCGCGCGCGACGGATTTGCATGGCGCGATGGATTTGCCTATACATTGGATTAATGATACACGAAGAGAGCTCGTTAGGTGGTGCGGAGCGCGAGTCGGCTGGAAACGCGGGCTGTGCTTTTAATTAGGGGGTTAATGATTTATGATCGCGCGTCTATCGGGCGGGTATCGCCTTGATTAATCATAATGGAACGCGTTGACGGTTATCCATCAAGCGACAGGTGCGTCGGAAAGAACGCGATTGTCGTTCGCGGCCTGGGCTCTCGATCTGAACGCGTTCGAGGGATCGTGTCGTCACGGAGATCGAGATCGAGGAGGAAACTCGAGACACGCGCGAGTCGCTGAACAGAGATCTTAATAGCTGGAATAACTGGGGGGGACGCAGCGAGCGGAGAATAATACGGGCTAAGTAGATTACGACAGCCACGGTCAGACAACGCGTACTACCAAGTTCACTTGTTCGAAATGAAAGCCGCATTGACACACTTTCCGCGCCGGTTCATTCATACGCACTCGACGAGCAGCGAACACAATGGGAGCGTTCCCGAGTCCTCGAAGCTCCCAGCTCGTTTCGAAAAAGGTACGAGTGTATTTCATTGAAATAACCGGCGAAGTCGCCGGGAAAGGTGAAGGCTCCGGACAGGTGTCTTCGACTTTTTTTTCTCTCCCCTTCTCTCCCCATTGAATATCGATACTCCGCTTTCCTATCCGGCTTGTTGACCCTCGATTTGCTTGCGACTTCGATACTCGAGACTCGCTTTGGTTTCCCGCGAGGACTGTTTAGCCTGCGATTCTTTTTGTCCCGACGTCGGAATGGAAATCGAGATTCGTCGAGCTGTTCCTCGGCCTTTGATTCCATCGAGGATCCTTCGACGTTCTTTCACCGAAGAAAAACTTGCGAAACTGTTGGGCGTCGTGGTTTCATCCTTGCGACTGCTGACTCAGTTTCCTGCGTAACTGTTACGCCGTATAGTAGATTTGTAAGGTGTAGTATTTCTTGTCTTATTTATGATTGAAACGGGCGAAGTGATTGTTTTAAGTTGGTATCGTCGAGAAATGTGGTGACTGGATGATACTGAAATTAGGTTTTCACTGGAGATGTCGGGAGAATTTAAGAAAATTGTTGCTTTAATTTATTAAAACTGTTAATAGAAGAAATGCATTCTTGTTTCACTTCTCCCTTTTGCCATTAATGAAGACAGTTTTCACAAATGGCTCGGCTTCAATTTATTGATTTTTCAAAGACTTCGTATTCAATATCATAGTAGTTAATTTATGCATTGACTAAATGTCATGACCGTATGCGAACACTCTTGTCAGTATTCGTCCAAAGAAATGTGTCACAATTCGATCTATCTCTTTAAAATAATGTTTCTATGATCGAAACACGGACGAATTGAACTGCGGCCTCGAAATGGTAAAAGTTCGAAAAAAAAAACATAAAGGAATCTTTTGTGCAACCATTCTTGAATAACATATGTGGGGATTCGAACATTTTCATGTTGCAGAAAATATTACCTGTCACATGGACGTTGTGAATGGTTATTGAAATAAATACTTCCTCCCTCTGTAACAAAATATAGTTCGACGAAGTGACCTACGACTGGAAAACGAAGAAGAAGATTGAAAGAATTGAAGAGGACCACACCTTCTCTGCAACCATTCTTGAAGAGCATATAAGCAAATTCGAATATTTCTAATATCGTACAAAATATCGGCTGTCCTATTAACACGTTCAGCACCACGTCACCCTAATATCGGTAACGCTAGTTTTTAAACAATTTTGAAAATTCATTTTCATTTTAATATATCCGAATAAACTGAATTTGACTAGAATGTTTCGGATGCGAAAGAGTTGTAATTCCATCTCCTATGATCAATTTCAACTTTCTAATTTTGCTTTAATTCATTAAGTTGCTTTGATTTTGTGAAAATTTTGGTGGTCGAAGAACGCAATTCGAACATTTTCAATACAAGTTCGTATACTCGAATAAATCCTTCCGCCGGAATAATACTTCGTTTCGGATTCCCTGGGAGATGCTAATCCTAGACGCTAGTCCTAGACGGTAGTCCTAGATGCTAATCCTAGATGCCAGGTCCCCTTATAGCGCACACCCGGTAGACTTTCGCAGCCATTATTCCGTTCCGCGAGGTGAGCTCTCGATTTCCTGTTAGCCGTGGAAGCGTCCTCGGCGGGCCGCAGACGTCGCGCTTTCGCGAAAGCATTTCGACGCAGCCGAAAGGGGCGTATCCTGCCGAAGATTTACTTCCGCCGGCGAAGTATACGCATTACCGGGGGCCAGGATTTATCGCGGCCTGTATACGCTCGCCTCCCATTGAATAATAGCGCGCGCGTTCTCCAACGCTCGGCGAGCGTACGCCGCGACCATGCTAATTCCCCGTGTAAATAAAGGACTTATCTGCGGGGCGCACTCGTTCTCCAGACGTTATGATATACTAACCTCATTAGCATGAGGCCCTGCGGAGAGGTATGGCTTCAATAACGGCGAAGTGCCGGCGCTTCGACGCGGGAGATCGATCACGCGGTTGAAAGGAGACTTCCAGTTCTTGGTTTAATTCCGATCGGCTGTCAGTCCTTCCGTCGGGGATCGCGTGTGCCGCCGATACCTGCTACAAGTTCGAACGAGTCCGACGGCAGCTAATTCCGGCTCTCGTCGATCAACCTTCTTTCGAGCTTTTCCCGAAACGATTTTCAAAGGGCGGCCCTAGACGGCTGGAGTTCCCGCGAAGTTTCGGCGAATGTGGAACAACGACGATCCAGTGATCCAGTTCCCGTGATTGCGAATGCTAGAGTTATTCGCAGAGGAACCAGACAGCGGAGTACGCCTCCGAAAAAAGAAAAGGGAGCACTGCTAAAAATGGACGAGCTAATGTTGCTGCACGCTCGTCTTTCGATCTGCCCGATTCTTCCGTTGGACATTCCTTGGTAAAGTGGATCAGCGCGTCACAGGGACTCCGGTCTCTAATTCTGCTTTTGCTTTCAGCGCCCTGGCCTGGATTCGACGTTGCTCCTCATATTTTCTGGTGCTCGCGAACGATTGGTACCTTTTCCGATGCAGTAGTAATAGGACGGCTTTTTAAAATTTACTGTTGGGAGCTCGAATAAAGCTCATTTGGAGGATCGCCATCGAAGGCAGCTGTCCAACGAGCCAGAAACTAAAAAATTCAGTCTAATTCAGAAACAGTTGTACCTTAGACTACTGTATTTTATCATCAAGCAGCAGCTTCGTCACTGTGTTGCTCTCAGATCAGGTCTTATCCGCTGGATACACAGTTTAACACTTTTTGTAGGCCCTGGAAGTGCTTATTAGGGAGGACGATCTTTGAACCTAGCACTTCATGGTCAATAATCATTTCCACATTTTCCATTTACTGTTACAGCTAGGCCCCGTATCTAAAGTGCCTACTAGCTAGTAGATACAGCTTCATACTAGCGCCCTCCCATCAATTTTCCTAGGACCGGGTACAGTGACCGTATCCAAACTCGAGAATCTTCGATTACCAAAATTGGTCAAAGATGATCGGACAGAAGATCGCTGAGGCGTATCCGGAGGTGATCGGTGAAAAATCGAGCCGAAGCGGAAGATATCGATAGAGGCCCGCATGCGACGAGCGCGGAAGTCGCCGGGTCCCGTTAAAGTGTGAGCCGAAGCAGCCACGGGAATTCATATCGCGTAATGTACTAATAATTGCGCGCAGTTGCCGCCTCCTATCGCGGCAGCTGGGTCTGTCACCGCGTCACAGGTCCCGTTAACTTCTCCCCGGCGTGTATATCGAGCATTAATGCCGTCCCGGCTATTACCCGTCCCATTATCGCCAACTGTTCATTCCGTTATCCGGCGTGATCGGCGTCAACTCTTTCAGCCGGTGTCAGTCGCACGCGCAACCTTCCGCTTTGACGGCCGCGCGTCCAGGAGTGCCCAGACAGGACACGCGATTGATAAGTCGTCTTCCGGTCGCGTCCGAGTTTGCCGATGACGGGGCTCGATCGATTCCGCCGATTGTTCATCCGCGTGAAGCCGGCGTTCTTACGATGCTCGAGGACCGTATTGTTCGAACGTTCCCGCGGATTTTGAACGAGCCCGATGATTCTATTATTCTTCTTAATTATAATATTCTTAATTATAATATTCTTAATTATAATACTGATATCTTATACTATCTGGTTGATGCCAAGAATCTGCTGGTAATACTCTCAAATGTTTATTATGCAGTTGAATTATTTCATCTCTAGCTCTTAGGGCAGATTCCACCGTTTCAAAAGTAATAAAAGCAACATTGCTTTTTCTTTGATTTTTTATTAACACTTTGCCGGCCGCTCATTTCTCGCATCGTCTTTACGCTGCCGCCGGCGAACTACTGAGAGAAGCAAATCCTAAAGTTAAGCAATAAAGTATGCTTCCTCTCGGCAGGAAAATTAATTTACGTCTAAATTGCATACCAATTTAGTTAGCCAAAATATCCTAAGCTCAAAAATATTAGTGCATAGTGGAAACATCGACGCTGCACTGAGCCGATGTCACGCGTACGTGACGCCGGCCGGTAACTGTTGGCGAGCAAAAGTCACGCCAGCGTGACAGCGGCCGGCAAAGTGTTAACTAACAGCTTTGCACATCTCCATACTTAGAAAATTCTTTATAAAGATCTTTATACGTAGTCCTTTTTGCTAAGTTACAGACAAATAATTTCTTAATTGGCATACCATCATCAGTTGTTTCATGCATATAGCTATATTCAGATTCATCCTCCTTTGTACAGAGTTCCTTACAATATAAATCATTCAACCGATTCAATAAATTTCTATATGTCATTCTTGTAGTTAATAATATTGCCCTCTTACAAATTATTTATTTTCCTTGTTATATTTTTAGTTATCTAAAAATAAGTATTAAGTAGTAATTCAAATTGATAGCGTTTGTAATGTTTGTTAAATGTCTGCTTGTTGTTGCAAACGCTTAGTTACAAGTTTGAAAGATGGCATTTATATGAGAAGGTGCTATTGGTAATATAATTATGAATGATATAATATTTAAGGTGTTGGAAATTCTTGCATCGCGTCGCTAGAAATAATTTTACGGCGATCCATCGAAATTATTATCGTTGTTAACTCTCTATGGGCCAATTTTCGGGTTACATGCTAATATATCGACATTTTACCAAATAATTTTAATTCTCTCACAGGATGACGTATACGTCTTTATTACCTAAGCTCAATATTATATATAATACTATATAATATCAAAGTAAATGCCGCACAAGTTGTCTGCAGATAGAAAGCAACGTAACTAACAAATTAACTACTCTAGCCTGACATTACAAAATCCAGAATATTCCTCGTTTATTATTACATATTCCAGCGATGAAACGAACCAAGACTCGAAGGGCGCAGAGGAAGTGCGACAGAGAATTTTCCGAAAAATCTTTACCAGCAAGCCCCGTCACCGCGCTAACTGCAATTAGCCGCAGAATCCCGCGGTGTTATTAATTAGCTTGCCGCAAGGATCAGCGGCGTGTGTCACCGCGTGACGAAAGTTCGCCCACGCAAGGATAATTTTATTAAGACCCAGAGCGCGACGTTAACCAGCGTCGAAGGCCCGGCAGTTCGTGGGGGGGATGACGCGGCGGCGAGTATCGGGCCATAAATTCGGCTGGATATCGGCGAACGGTGTCGGAACCTGCTCGGAAAATTATGGGTTGCCGGAAAATGCGATAGATGATGCCGAAACGAAAACGAAGCGCACGGCCGAGCGTCGACCAATCCCGGGCTTCTTGTGTAACTCGTGCGGCCACTGATTGGAACGGGCGTGGGAGTATCGAATCGATTAGACCGCCGATCGATTGTCGCACAGGGCGCTCTCGTCTCGTCCCGGAAACTCTCGACTATTGCTCCACTTTCGACGGTGCCCGTGATTCCTTTCGGCCCCGCGAGCCCCTCTGCATCATCTTCCACGCTCGCGGCTCTTCCATCTTCCACTATTTTCTGCACCACTATAGACCATATTCCATTCTTCTAAGAGATTGCTCACCGCGTCTCTTTAATTCCATCCCTTCTAGCCCCTTTAATTAATTCCCGCAACGACGAGTCGCGAGGAGAGCCTCGAAAATGTGTTCCATTGAGGCACGGGTTCGGCTTGGGGGATGTATAGTGTGTCCGTCGTTTCTGGACACTGTAACGATTTTTCCGACTACTGTTTGCTCTTGAAATTGCAAGAAACGGTGGGAAGGATGAGTTCTTTAACTGGTTTTTCGTTAATGCTATAATTACCGTGGCCTAAATGTGACTAATGTGTATTTGTTTTACAACGATGAGAATATTTGATCCATTTAAGCACCACATTGTTGCTTTTAAAATTGTTAAAATTGAATTGTTAAAATATAGTCTCGTTATTTGTATAGGAAAATATACGTCAATGGCTTTTTGTGTTCGGTACATTTAGAGAAACTTGCTATAATGTGTTAACTGCGACGGAAAAACTGGAAAGTCAGTTTAATCGATTTGTTAGTGTTAAGAAGAAGTCTACAAATTAGAGAAACAAAATTTTATAAATATATAGCAATGAGAATATGCAACAAAGTTATTTATATACAATAAAATATTTAGTGTCTCTTATTCCATTGATTTGTTGTACGACAGCGTCAATTTGACCCGCAAGGGACGCATTAACCCTTTGCGATCGAGTGGCGACTCTAAGGCGCCGCTAAAAATAATCACGTCACGTTTCGAAATAATTTTTATCAAATTTACTCACATTCAAAAAATTGTTAAGAACTGTTAACCCTTGCACGAGTCGCAAAATTCAATTCCATAATGTATAAAACGCAGCACAGATTATATCAAATAAAAACGCTATAAGACTGGAAAAATATTTTATATTTTCAGCTAAAATGCCTCCGGCTGCAAAGGGTTAAGTTGTAAAAATAGCGACCAGACGAGGGCTAACAAAGAATGGGTTCGCAAAGGGTGACTCGAGTGACCGGAACTAGTCGCCCTAATTGCGAATCGCCTCGCCCGCTAAAACTCGAATTACAGTATTCGAACCGATGGTATCTCGAAACCGCTTCACACCGTGAAGTGACGTTGTCGACGAGCGGCGCGCGATCGGTCCGGTTTAATTAATACACGGCGCGATGAAAAGCGTAACAAATTTGTAGATTTCATTTAGTAATTACATCCGCGGGCTGGAACGGGCTATCTACGGGTTCGTCGTGCCGCTATGTCCGTTTAACAAACCCCTCCCGCTCGGAAAGTATCGTTTACATAGGTGTTCCATTTCCACTTGACGCAATTACGTGGCTGTCCCGTGTTTTTCACCGTGAATTCTTAATGCGTCCACGCTCCAGCAGCCCGACATTCGAGAGAGCCGCCGGCCGATGCATCGAAAACAGCTCGTTCCCTATAATTGCCCGGGCAAACGTCGCTTAATTACCTCCTCGGCCGGCATTTAAAACGCGTTTACATAATGCAAACGGCGGCGCGCGTGCACGGTCCGCGCGCGATCTACGCGCCGATGACCGTTCGAGCGTGAAAAGCGATTCCCAGGGTTGCCGGCGAAACAAGAAACTCGCGGAAAGAGAAATATCAATAGAGCTGCCGCGCGAAGAAACCAATTTGCGAGGGGCAACGCGGGTGTCCGCTCGACTCGCCAGCCTCGGTTCGACAAATACGTGCCGCGTGTTTAACCGGGATCGGATGAATAAATTCAGCTCGTTACATATGGTAATCCAAGGTTATTACGTTCTGCCCGAAGCTCATTAAGAAATTAATGGCACCGATGGAGACGGACGCTTGACGGGAACAAAGGAACGTTCCTCCGGACGACGAGTTTCGGGAAGTCGAAGGTCCGGAGTTCGATTCGAACTTCGTCGGCTTGGACTCCTTCATTTGGAGATATTTTTGTTGAAATGTATGAGTGAATCTCTGCTATACGTAATACATATTGACTGTATGTAATGTGTGAGAGTGCGCATTATAAGACAAAAGAGAGCTGAGAGCTCAATGCGAAGACGAGAGTGTGGTCAGAGAGGTAAGAACGTATGTACTGTAGCTTATAATAAAACGTTGCCATACAAAAGGTGCTCTAAATTATTATCTTAACGATCCACATAATTTAACAATTTTCATCGAGCATCCAACAACAATCTCTGCACTCTGATTTTTGGTAATACATTGCGAGACAGTTGCAAATGCGAAGTTTCTTTAATCTTTTCTAAACATCTTTCGTAATCTTAAATGTACGCTCGAAAGAGTTTTAGCAAATTTTTACGGAATTTTAAAGACGATTTCGATGTAGCGCTATAAATTTGCATTGCTAAATGATATAATAATCCGTGTAGCCCGGAGAACTTACGCAAATTTATTCCGCGAGTATAGCTCGTCATTTTCGATTTGTTGTTTTTTAATTAAACGCCACTTTCGATTATTAAGTTACGCGAAGCATCGCTTTTCCGAGTTCCAATTTCCAAGAAAAATCATCTGAAGCATCTTGAAGCATCGACGCGAGAACTCGATTAGGATGTCCGTCAGCGAAGAACTAAGTGAAAAAGCCAGCTCCGTAGTCATCCGGCTGCATCCGGAAGCAGTATAGATGGCTAATTAATACTTTCATCGCATAATTTTCAACGAGGACTTAGATCATTCGTATTATTCAATCTAGAACGAACGCAAATACCGAGATCGCTATCTATCACGAGCGGAATATTTCTCGGAGATACAGATCCTTCGAGTGGTCGCTCCAGCAGATCAGCTTGGACACCTAATTGCCAGTTGTATTCCACTTAATCTCTCGACTTGTAACAAGGATCAGCGCGATACCACGAATTTGATAAATTCACACCGTACCACGCAAATTGCATTAGCGTTCTGTACCGGACCGTGTTCAACGTTTGATATATGCGACAGATAAATATCCGCATACGAATAGAGTAATTGCTGGATAGAAAATTAGCAAGCTCTTTAATTACCGGAGAAAACACGAACGAGATTGCTATCGTTAATTCTCGAAGGATTCCCCTGTTATCCTCTCAATAATGCGAGAACGAGCGAGCGTCTGCTTCGAACGCCGGTCACTTGGACGTTGCTGATTGGAAAAATGTTAATGCCTCGCCGGCAATTGCATCTTCAAGGACACGTGTACGCGAGTGGTAAATATTCTTCTGATAAAGAAGCTCAATGGCATCACGTAGGAATATCACCGTTCTTAACGAGTCGACATTTCCATCCATTTGTGTTATACGCTTCACTTCTGCGTAATTTTCAAAACAGACGAGTTCGATGATCAACATTTCTGCAGCTTTACGTTCTAAAGAAGTTCGAAAGGAAATTAACACTCAAATTCGCTTCATTTTTACGCGAACAGAGTCCGGAGTCGTTTCTCTTCATTTTCAAAAGAATTTGCTCGGTTTAAGCGGCTCCCTCGTCAATTTTTCCGTAATTCCTCTTTGCGCAGAGGTTCGAGAAGAGATCATCGGCGAAACTGCAGCTACTGGGAGCGAGAACTATAGCCGGGACGCGCGCGTAATGTTGAAAAGCGGCAGCGCAGCGCGTCGTGCACGCTGGCTGCGGTAATATCCCGGTAATGGACACCGGCGCGACGCGGGCAACCTTGAAGAGATAAATTTCGCGATAACGTCGATAATTAACGCCGGTAATGGCCGTTATTATCCTAGGTACGAGGGAAAAACGTTCCAGAAACGCGTGCAAATTTCGAACCGATGAACGCGTTAATCGCGCGTCGCATGCCCGCCGCAGCTTTCGTCGCCTTTGCCGACGGGCGCGAAGACGACGGTGGAACCGTTCGCGGTTGCGCAATTCGATCCTGATCGCGGAAAGAACAGTCACGTAATTGAGGAAGCGGCCGACACGCTGCGTTCCCCTAACGTACCTCCGCGGCTGCTTATATGTTGGAGGAACGCGTTACTGCCGATAAACCTTCCAGGAACGCTCGCAACTCGCGAGACTTTACGCACTCCCGGCAGTTGTTCGATCGGTTTAAAAACCGTACCTGGGTGCAGACTGTTCGTTGCAAGAGGATTTTTAACTTTCACTACTGATATTTATGCTGTTGCAGCATCTTCTTTGGAGAGTATAAGATAGCATTATTAGGACGAATGCAGTTGCTCCATTGGTGGAGCGAATAGAGGAAACGCGAGTGTCTGGATGATGCGACAGGTGTTTAATTGCAATGTTAACCCTTTTAGTGCCGGAGGGCGATATTATAAATAGTCTAATTTCATTATGAGAGAATTAAAATAAATAATTTTTCGGTTTAACTTGCCCTTAGATTCTATGCCAGTTGATGGTGAGACTGCTTATTTATACAATATCTAGATATAAATATTTATGTTATTATAATGAATGTGCAAAATTATGTCACGAATATATTTATTGTAACATAATTTTGTTTCAGCAATGTTATATTACTTATAATAATTAGTTGTTTCGGATGAGATATACTTTGCAATAAACGGTCTATATAAAGTTATGATAAAAAGATGACTTTTTATGTAATTTTCAATGAATATAGAAAAATTAACCTCGCTGTTTTATTCTCTATTTTGTCCTTAATACACTGCTTTTTGAATTGTGTAAATATTGCTTTTTGAATTATGTAAATATTGCTTTCTGTTTGGTTTTATGAGACTTTTTCCAAATTCTAGTAAAATTTAAAAATTCGACCGGTTATCTTCGCATACGCACCTCTTTTTCGCCCTGCACTAAAAGGGTTAAACTGAGTCTTTATTAACAGTAAGTATTGTTAAAAATGAAATATCGAACGTTCGGATTACTGTAATGTTACCCAGAAAATCGGCAAGCTGTAAAAATGTCGTTTTCTGCGGCAGCTGCAAGAAGCAGCGGCTACGAAGAAATCAATCTGTCCTCTCGATAATAATAGCGATTAAGAAATGACACGATTTTAAACTCTTCCGATGTTGCCGTTTCGAGATTCACCTACTCTCGTCGGAAACGCATCTATCAATCTAGCAATTCCGCGTAATTGCTTAGCAAATAACGCCGTTTCTTCGCCGGTTAATGTCGATGGAGGACGCTCCGTGTTCCATTGTTCCGCGAGATAACCCGATGACCCAAATAGCGCGGGCCTTAAAGGAAAATCCAAATTGGACGACACGCCGCGAGCGCGGCGATGCCGTGACGCGGATAATTGCGACGGCAATTAACGGCGCAATGTCACGCGGTAAAAACTAAACAAAGCAAATGGCACGAAATGTCAGGTGGATGGTCGACCCAGAAGGGTTCCGTAAATAACAACTTTCTAGTTGATTGTCTCGTAATTATCGCAATTGAAACCGGTCGGCGTTATTAGATGACGCTACGCGGCGATCGCTTCTGCCGCTGGTCGGGATTACCGGCAACGCAATAATTGCGATAATGCGTCGGTGTGTGTGTGTGTCTCGGAATGTTGCGTAACCCCGTTGCAATCGTAACGCCGTTAGAGGTGTTTATTACTCGCGTCGCGAAACGGGCGAATATAAACTCGCGAACTTCGTTCATTGTTTTCGGAGGATCGTCTGGTTGCTACACTTTTTCCTGCGCCGCCACTTCCGTTGGTATACGCGAAATGGTTCGAGGCTTCGACAATTATCATCGGTCAATTGTACGTTTACTCGGCGTCGCCGCGCCAATCAACGTGCTCGATCACCGCCTCATTATGTCAACCCGCGTTTAGCGTTATGTGCAGTCGTCGGTCGCCGAGGATTTACGATGAATATCTTTATTTGACGCGGGCAAACGCGGGGAGAAAGAATCTTCGACGATGTAGGTGGGCGAGATTAGTTTATTGAGGTTTATTGAGATTAGTTTATTAGTTTGTTGAGGTTATACTTTTCGAAATTTGCTGTTGCTTTAAATAGGTCATGTGTTTTCGTTATAACGCAAATGGCCGGTGGGAAGAGAAATTATATTTTCGATTCTTGATCATCATGTTTTCATTAAGCGCAAGAGATTTTTTATATTATATATTAAAGAATGATTTTGTATAATATCATTCCATTAGTATGTTTATTAAATAATGCACGACAATTTTCAGAAATCTACAGAAATCCACAGTTTAGTGGCAACCTTTCCAAATTACTTTTAGACAAATATCGTACGATAATGAAACCTTGGAAAAATCTAATAGCAACATTTTCAGTATTCTTTGAAACAAAATATCGTCCAATCAGTCGAGGAGATTTTTCGACTAGTGTGACAATTATGAGACTATCGTACAACAATGCAAACCCGCAAAAATCTCTGATAATCGACAATGCACCGTAATCGATAAAAGTCCATTTCTCACAAAACTACTGTCTAAAAATAACCAAATAACGAAGTTAAAAAAAGCGGACCTACACAAATCTAAAAAGTCCATCTTAAACATTTACATGTCATTTTCCCAAAACGGGGATCATCATTCAATGAATAAAATAAGCTCGATAGAACAGTGCTAGGGAATAATCCATGAAAATGGGAAATCGCGCAAGGATTCGCGATTTCGTTCTAAAAATAGTAGCGGCAGATCGACGGCAGAGAAATTGACGTTTCGACGCAGAAGCGGCAGACGGTCCCGCGATGGAATCGTCTTCGGAAGCGTGGAAACGGTCTCGCGAGACCGAGCGTTTTGCAAGCGTAATTGGCGGGTCGGATCGGGCTGAGAGATTGCATTGTGGGGCGAACTGGCGCGTAAACAAAGATCAGCTTTCCTCTCGGCGCCGTTTCGCAACGGGGGCCGTCGGTTTCGGCTATCGGCAGAGCCGATCGCCAGAGCCGATCGGGCTCGCGATCGATCCGCGATATCGATTCGCAACGGGGGATTCCGCGGTTCGCGCGCGTTTGCGAAATCGGCGGGCGCAGCTGCCGCGCGCGATATATTTAAGCTGCGGAGACGGTCTATTGGTAAACGGACCGGAATCTGGGCCAGTTACAACACCTGTCGGCGAACACGACCCGGTCGAAACCTTTTGCTAAGCCGAGTGCCAAATCTCGCGTCGCCAAAACCGCGATTCCAGCGCCGGCGGCGGTGCGGCGCACCTCGACGCTGATATTTGGCACGGGTATTCGAGATTTTCGATCGGGCCGCCGCTCGGTACGCGCAAAATAACCGGCGACGCTGTAATCTGATTACACGACCGATGAAATGTAACTGTAATTCCGCCGGCGATCGCTCTAATGCCGGGGATTGTTGATTACAAGCTAGCCGGTTTGTTTAAATATTAGTTGCGGGCTGCTAGTAATTAAGGAAATTACCGAGGGTTCACTTGTAATCGAATCTACTGCGGTGGAACTTTAATTATGCGGTCGGTGTGGGGTGACATAAATATTAACATGGTCAGCGTCACCAACAGTACATTGTTATATTTATCGTATTAAATACATCGTATCTAAAATATGATAAAATCGCGTTAAAGAGAAGCTATAAATTCTCTAAATATCACGCTATTTGTTACAATTTTGAGTAATTATACTCACAGAATTAATTTGATGTTCTTTATGTGAGGTGCAAAATAACGAACGCGTCGAAACGGTTACTTAATTACAGTGTCAGATTTTATCTTTAGCAATTTGCGCAGTAATTCGTTTTGCATAAAAACTAGATAATTTTCATATTACAGGACCGGATACTCGAGCTATTTATCTCGTTTTATTTGTTGTTAATCTTTACAGAGAAGAGAAATATACTAAAGCAATTCGTGGATTTTTAGATTATTTCAACGAATTCCTGATATATATTTCATTTATTCATTTCCGTTGTAGATGCAAGAGATCTGCAGCATTTGTATTAGCAATGCATAATTGAATTGCTAGATTAACTAGATGGAATAATTGTAAGATAAGAAGAACCGCTCATATGTAGCTGGCATTGGTAGCCTGGTAAAACAGTGCGTAAAACAATAAATCATTCGCGTCATCTAACAAGTAGAACCGACAATCACTACAAATACAATCATTATATTTTTCTGCCATCTATTCGTCATTCAATTTCAAGAAAAATTGTCCACAAGAATCATCTGCCTTAAAAAAAGACGTCCATCTTCGACACCCCTCAAGTTGTTTCACAATTTCTTCGAGCTATCCGCGTATTTCGCGTATTTCGTCGAGCACAAATCCGCGAGCGAGAAGATACACGACCATACGTGTCGAAAATATCACAATGCACGTTCTACGTACCCCTTTTTGTTTCGATAACGTTGCGGGACGCGCACTGATTTAATGGCACACGGTGACGCAGCCGGCGAACAATGTGCGCGGCCCGCGATACAAATTACAACTGTCAGCGGAGACACTCGTAAAGCGCCAATGACGATCCGATCTTCGCGCCTACTCAGCCATAAGTCAATATTTACGATGCGGTTAATGCGAGAGGGTGAGAGCGACGCATACGGTTCTCGCTGGAAAATTTTTTCGCTCGACACCCTGCGCTGGAAAACTCAACCGTCTAGTTACCATAAACTCATCAATCTCCCGACGTCATAAATCCACCGATACACCGTGTTCCTTTGAACCGAGCAATAAACTGTTTGCTCGGCGATACAACAGAGGTTTCGATGCGTATTGTCTTCGTTGGAGCTTCATTATCGATCTAGTAAACCCGGGAATAAATTCCACAGAAGTCGGTTCTCGAATGCGACGCGGACGAATATAGCGGAACACTGGGTCAGCTGTCGTGTTGACCGGGCATTATTATTTTGGTATTGTAATTTACTGTTTTAGATTCGTTAATTTCGATTAAATTGACTGTTGATTGATAATTGCATCAAATGCCTTTTCCTCTCGAAGAAGTATAACCTGAAGGATCTACTTGAAGGATTAGAACAATCAATGTTGATAGAAGTAATCGCGGTGTAATAATTAATAAAAATAAAAATAAAAATACTGCAATAGAAATGGAATAATAATAAATTGTTTCTTCGAGCGATTTTGGAAAGTTGGAAATAGTGTAACGATATTATTAACTTCTCCTTTCGTCTTCACGATGTTATATTTGACTCAATTTTGTCATAACGTCTATAGTTTAGTTACTTGAGTATATTATTTATCGTTGGAAGGTACTCTCAAGGGTCGTTTCCAAGTAACGCGAATTCAAAAGCTGTTTAAACAGATAAATAACACGCTCCAATAAGCGAAAGTTTCCGAGATAACGGATCAAAGACGAAACAAAGTCTTCAGCGCATCGTATACAAACACCTGGCGAACGCGACATTTTCGCGTAACCCGCAAAACGAAGCTGCGAGCCAAACCCGGCCAATTTGACTTCTCGTCGAACGCTATCGGATCCGACACGGTAAAAGAACACTTGGTCCTCGGGTGTCGCATTCCACGTGACCGCATTGATCCGAGGCTCAGGTGGGCGCTGTTATCTCCTCTCTGGAACTTCATCCCAGCCTTTATCACATACCAACTGTTCGTTATCGAAAGTATCCCAGCTATCGCCGCGTGTTTGTCAACAGTGCTGCATACCTCGGCGAGAGAGCCGTGATTATCTCCTCCCTCGAGAGGAGCCTCGCGCGTGCCCCTGTTCAGGCATCCGTGTAAACGTCGGGCAAAGAGTCGCAAAAGAGAAAGCGTAATCCACACGGTCTACCAAACTATAACAAAGCAGAGCGGTAACAAGAAGATGACCCCGTTGGAATGTCCGCGAAGAAAGGGAACCAGCCACTGGAAAATAGCAAACACCTCGCGGAGGATCTACCCCATAGAATACTCCCTACGATCCCATGGCAGCGTTGGCGGAGCCATGATTAGGCGCACACAATATCCAGCTAATCTTGCCACATAGCAACGTCATTTGGTACTAAGCTGGCATAGACACCCTATGCAGAGTCCTCCACCGAGCATGCCCTAAGCTTGCACAAAGCAAATCGACGCGAACTAAACGAAAACCAACAGACATAAGACCACCTAGCATCCCAAAGAACGAAGAATCAGAGGTCCAGTAAACTCGATTCAACACTGAACCCTAACCAGAACGATCCAATCAAGCGTAAGTCGTCCACCATAGCAGCTAGTCACTGGGTCAGACCATCGACATCCAAATTCTCCAAAGGTGCAATCATCCACAGAGCAATCTACCCCCCAGCAGCTATTGTGCATTAACACTTTCGCAGCTACTGAAGCTTGCTGCTCCCTTACCTCGGCACTGTCCGTCGCGAGCCTCGAACGACCAAGGATCCTCGCGGATCAACACCACCAGGTAGATCACTGCACCACGTTCCCGATCGACCGCGCGCGTCAGTAGCAGCGAAAGTGTTAAAGTGGCACACCCGTTTCCGGCAGCCGGGCGAGCATGATCATAGGTGGTCGGTCGGCAGGCAGTGGTAGCACGAGGTCGCGGTAAACACACTCGCGGCTGGGGCTCGTTCTCGCGGGGCTAGGCCTACCTGTTCTACCCTGGGCAGAGCTGGACCATCACAAGAACGTACACGAGGGCGGACCCTGCACACGCGCGCGCGTATACACACCTTGTTACGCACGTGTTCCTGACAGGAGGGAAACGTGGATCGCGTGTGCCGGCCCCGATCAGCTTCGCACTGCTCGCGGACACCCGCGGGTCGCTTCCTTTATCCTTGGTAGCCGGGACACGTCGTCGGAGGCGGCGGCGGCGGCGGCCGCGCGGATGCGATCAGACGGCGCGTGTCGTGTCTCCTCTCGCACGCACGTGTATGTTTACGCGCGCGGTTAGCCGTGTGTCGAGTGTGTAGGCTGAGTCTGTGTTTCGCTGTCAGGCTGAGTCTGCGTTCGGTGTGTGTGTGTGTGTTTACGCGCGTGTCCACGCGTGTTCTCTGTGTGTACGGTAGTAGTAGTAGTGTGTATGTGTGCGTGTGTGTGTACGGGAGCGGGAGAGTGTGTCGAGAGCCGTGACAGCGTGCACGGTGGTGGGCGAGAGAGCTGGGTCGGTTGAGGTAGTGTGCGGCTTGTGGGCGCGTGGGTGGCGGCGACGACGTGCCGCCGCGGCCTCGGTCTGTCGGATCGGACGCGCGTCGACGCTGATTACGGCGAGAGAACGTGATAGCAAGCGAGGAACGGTAACACGCAGCTCGGTGTGCCAGCGGAGACTGCCGGGTTCCCCTCGGTCTCACCGAGTGCTGGCCGGTATAGTGGAAAGATATATAGAACGCCTCGTAACGTGTGTATACACTGCTGCTGGATTCTGAACGGTCGGGCATGGAGGGGTTGGTTGGGAGGAAACGAGTCGGCGGGTACGCGCGGCTCCAGAGGGGGAGGGAAGCAGCACCAGACAGAGAAGGAGAGGGCGAGAGAAAGAGGGAAGAGGGAGGGAAGAGAAAGAGGGAGAGGGGAGGAACGGGAGAATCCCGCGAGGGGAAGAGTTAGTGATAACAGAGGGCGAGGGTGCGACGCGAGGGGAGGGTTGCACGCTCTAGGCTCTGTGACCTAACCCGAGTCATCCTGGATGTACAATGCGCGACGCCGACGGGAGTGGAGGGGGAACGGAGTCGTGTGGTGGGCTGGTTGCCGGTGGTGGGGAGAGTGCAAGGGCGAGGTGGTGGGGGAACACTGAACGGGAAGAGGGGAGGATGGTGGTCATTAGTGCTACTGGGACACGGAAGCGAATCCTCGCTACCCTCCGACCCTCTCTACGGCCCGTTTCGCGACCCGGTACCGGTAACCACCCACTCTTTCCCACCTCTTTCTCGCTCTCTTTCTCCCAGTTTCTTCTCTTTCCTGCCGTTACTCGCCGCTCCTCTCCTGTCCCGTTCTCGTAGGCACGCGCTTCCTTCTCGCGCTTCCCGTCGAGAGTGCACGTAACAAGCGGCCCGGGGGTGTGCCTGCACCCTGCAGCTGCTCGCCACCAACCCCGTCCCGACAGAGCCGGCTACGAGAGAGCACGCGGCGCGATTAGGCCGCGCTCGCGACCTCGTCCTTGCCTTCCGACCAAGATCGGGGCCGTTCCGTTCCCTCGTTCACACGAGCTTGCGCTCGCTCACACCAGCTCGTACTCGCTCCCACTCGCTCCCACTCGCTCCCACTCGCTTCCACTCGCTTCCACTCGCTTCCACTCGCTTCCACTCGCTTCCACTCGCTTCCACTCGCTCGCTAGCTGCGCGGTTTTCTTTGAACGCGGCGCCGCACCACGGAATGCGTTCATCCTTCCGACGAAGACGCCATGCTCTGCCGTGCTCTGGACCGACCGAGTTCAAATCGCCGGCGATACCCTCAACACCTGTCAAAGCACCTTTCAAGCCTGTTTACACGGCCCAGGGGTCAGGCTTGCTCTGATAAGGAAATTACGACGCCGCTTTCAGTGTCAAGTTCGGTGCCGTTTCGGACTAGCCTGTCGGAAGTTTGGGTACATAGAATCGTAACTTGCTCGATGACGGTTCTAGGGTAAGTACTCAGCGGTCTAACACAGTCCTCCTAACAGGGCAGACCTTCCAGGAAGAGTATACTTGTTCTTGGCGAAAGCGAGACGACCTCCAGTCGCGTGTTATACCTAAAGATTAACAACTTTTGGAGCGTGTGTCGTCGAATGCTTCGCAACAGATGTCTGCGCAACTTCGAGGTTCTAGACATCATCTGGGGGTTGTCCGTTGGAAACAACGAGTTGAGAGGCTACTCAATCTCTGTTCCCATCAGGAATTAATCGAATGCGATAGTATTTAACGATTACTGTTACAGCTGACTGAAAAAACGAATAGCATAATAGAGAACCTTCTTGCTTACATTCCGATTTGAGTTCAGAAAAATGCGTCTTTTTACATGTCCTCGAAAGTTTAGAACCGTGGAAGGGGCGAAACAAGCCTAAGAGGAAGAACAATATTTTTATGATATCCCTTCCTTTTCAAGAAAAAGAGGATCTTCGAATGAACTTTTACGAACCCGCGTGTTCTTTTAAAAGCTGTATTGACTTCTTTATAGTTAGTAATTTATATTTAGCCTTTACCAATCTAGTGATCAAATATTGCCGCAATAAAGAAAGATAATTCTATTATTTAAATAAATGTAATTCTAGAAATTAATATTTAGCTTTTATAAATTCTGTTCGAAATCTTCGGAATAAATCCGACATGATATTTTAAGTAGTTAAACACTCCTTACAGGTATCAGCCAATAAATTTGTACAGCAATTATGTTGACTGAGTCGAACCACTACATTTTAGATGTTTCATCTATAAAGCTTAATGTTAAAGTCGATGATCCATCCGCTTCGTATTAAAAATTCCAGAACAATGGAGCTGTGGGAGTTCGAAATGCATCGTGCACTATACACAATTCTCTTTTAGGAGACAATTCGCGTACGATCGAATCGTCTCGCGAGTTGAACGCTTCAAAGATGGCAGACGCTGCAGCCGGGGTTTCGAATCCACCCGGTGCATTAAGATGCTCGTAAGCAAATCCGAGCGCTATATATTTCCGAGCGGGGCGAGGATCGATAGGAAGCTCGGGGATTTAAAGGCCCGTAATTGATTTCCTGCCGCGGGTCGGTCGGTCGCTGGAATTCCATTCTGCAGCCGCCCTTTACCCTTTCACGGGCCTCCCGGATCAGCCCACGCGTGCTGGGCGTGGCGAGAAATCATTCCGTGACCGAGAAAACCTGGAAGATCCTCGTCGAAGGTCAAACGATCATTCGTGGTCGTCGCCGAGGGTAGAGATCGCATCTCGTCTCCCTTCCTGCCGGGTAGCAATATTGATCAACCGTTGCAGCGGACGAACTTTGACATTTGCGGCGGTATTGTGGAACAAGCTGCGACCGATTGACGGAAAACGGTGCGTATTCCGCACGGCCCAGAACCGGCCGAACGCGTTCGCGTGCCCTGCTAGCCGAAATATGCGACCTTTCGCAAGGTGAACACGCGTTCTTGATAATAATGTCGGCACAGGTAGTCCTCCCGGAATTTTCTTCCCTTTTACATTGATATTTTACCTGACAATCCAGTGTCGTAAACGGTTCCGTAAAATCGAAGTAATTTATTTGGGCAAATAATCCTTTCATTTCGATCGCAGTGTGTATTTAATTATAAAATAATATTATGCCTTTCGTCGGTCTAATTTCACGCATCCACGTCTATTAAACCAAATTATTTTGAGACGTTGAAAGAATTGGATTACTAGACGAGTAAAAACATTTTTGCAAGAATTGTGATCGCATGGAGTGTGAATAAATGCGAAAAAATGACATTATTCTGTGTTATGATCTCATGCATAGAAGCTCGCTAGAATTACAATTATAATAAAAATTGAAATATATTCGTAAATTTGAAGATATTTCGAACGCGAGGAAGCCAAGACGAGACAAAACCAGCAAATAAGAAAAGTACGAATAATTATTACTAGCTAGTATACTCGTCGTCGCTCACTCTCCGCGACACGTGTTAGGTACACGCTTTCCAAATAGGTCGCAACAGCTGTTTAATCAATAACTAGTAAACCGGTCCATCCAACACCTGAACAAGATGCAAGCCATTGGAAACGATTCGTAAAAAGCTGTTCCGTTTTAAGAGGCGCACGCAGGCTTTTTCCGCGGAGTGTGTATCGTCTCTTTTTAAAAGCATTTATCGAAGGTCGCGCGGAGAAGCATTATATAAAGATCTCCGCGGTATACAAAGGAATAGAAGGAAGCCCAGTGGACCGAAGAGCTGGTCTTTCCGAGCTCGAACAATGCCATTTAGCCGACGAAAGAAGGGAAATCAGAAGCTGGATTTGTCGCAGGGCTGCTCGGGGATGGAGATAGTCTTTGGTAGTTGTAAAACGGCTGGTGGCACGTGTTGTTTTCACCGTTGGAGGGGCAACAGTTCTCGTCAACAACGGCTCTCTCTCTCTCTCTCTCTCTTTCTCTCTCTCCCGATATAACCATTAAGCCGACGTCGAACGAGTCGTCAGCGTTTCGAAGTGCTTGGGTCAAGGTTCCGATATTGTCGCTGCTCGGACGCCTTTCTCGCGGCCGCTCAAGGTAGCTCTTGACAGCGCAGCTGATTCAGGCTGATCCCACCGGCTTCCGCGTATTGACACCGAGCATCGAGCGGCCGTCCGTAATTCTATAATTAAGCGCGGCTTTAATTGGGGTTCAGCGAACGAATCTGGGACGGCCACTTGTCGTTCTTTCGCGGCGCCCTTGTGTTCTCAATACTCGAGGGTGAATAGTAGTATTCGAGGACGCGGCACGTGGCTCCCGGGTGAATCGATGCTGGGCGATCGAGATTTATTTCGCGATACGCGAGACCTGATATCTCGAACGCTGTTTCACCCGGCGCACGCACGTGCTCCTGCTTCTGATCGTTCCGATAACGGAGGCGGTCGACGAACTTCCTTTTGTACCTGTTAGCGTAGCTTTCTGGGGACAGGCTCGGCTGACCTTCCGCGGCCACGGTTTTCTTGGAAGCATCGCTTTTGATGTTGAATATTAGATTGCAGATAAAATGGAAAGTCCTTATCGTTGACACTGCCGGGATAGTAAAAGCGACCCATTTCAGATTGATTACGCTTTCCTGGGGTTACCGAGCTCGCTTCGAGCGACCTTGGGGAGTAGTATTTCTCTGGACTCGATTCTTGACGTCGAACATTGACAATTTTCTGTTGCGTCGACTGGAGTCGTGCTATTGTTTCAATTTCAACTGTTCATTTTGGCGATGTTTTTACGCATTTTGTGAACATCAGTCTAGGCACTGGGTACATTAAGTCACTTCGAGTAAACCCCTTGGCATACAATGACCTATAGAAGGAGTCACGTTTTTCACGTACTGTTTTAGAATTTGGCTTGTTTCAGATATGCATAATTATTGCAATACATATCTAGCATATATATATATATATATATATCAAATTTACAATCTTTATTTTATTTGATTCAGCGTTAATTTTGCTGAACTAGACAGGTATAGAAATTAAATATATAATATTTAAATAAAAATATAAATATATATATATTTAATTTTTATACCTGTCTAGCTCAGTAAAATTAACGCTGCATCAAATGAAATAAAGATTATAAAATTGAGATAATTACTCATTCACCCCTCTTGAAATCTGCAAATTCTAATCACTAGACCGTGGATCTTCATGCAAAATAAAAATATTCTGCATAGTCTTCAAGACATAGAAAAGCACACATTACAGAATAAACGTCACAAGTCTTCTTTCCGTAACAATTTTACCAAATTTGCACTAATACATCCACACTACTGTTTCTTCCTTTCACTATTTCCAATCACGCCTACCGATTCTTCCCCCAAACAAAATTCGCAGTCGATCTAACAATAGCTTGATGGAAAAATGCATCTGCCAATCTGGACAAGCAATTCCGCGTATCAACGACACCGTCTCGCGTTTCATTTCTGTGTCAAGGGGTTAACGACGTGTCAAACGAGTCTCGTTTCGGTCGTCCTGCGACAGGAAATAATGGCAAACGCACTATCACCGAGACAGCCGAAGAGTCGACGACGTGTCGTCGATTAGCCGGTGCGGAACGTCTTATTGTTAGACGGCTTGCGGTACATCGTGTACACCGTTCCGGTAGAACGCGTGTAGTCGCAGGTGCGTATGACACTCGCGTGACATCGTGCCGCTTGTTCTCGGACATGCCGAGTGCGAAATAGGTAGAGAGACGGAGAGAGAAAGACAGAGAGAGGGAGAGAGAGAGCGTGAAGGAGGGGTGTGGGAGACAAAGAGAGACAGAGCCAGGAACTCGCCGATGGAATGTGCAGTTTAATTGAAACACGCTCGGCTAATATGCATACGATTATGCGGCGGGTTAGGTGCGTGCGTGCGTGCCGGCCCCGGTTTTAAGGCACGCGGGCGAATCTCGCGTGCGGAAGTAAGAGGAGTTGAAACGGCGCGGCGTGGCGGCTAACACGCGTGGAAATTCATAATGTACTTACTTTGTTAATCGTATGCTAAACAGCCACCGTCAGCGATTTGCCAAGCTGTCGCGCGCCGGGGAACCGGGCAATGATTTAGCCGGCTGTATTTTTGCTGCCGGGTTCTCTGCATCGACCGGGCTCGCTCGTGACCGAGGACGTTTCGTGGAAACCTTTCTGTGTTCAGATACAGCTGGCCGTCAACTCCAATCGGAACTCCCGTTTCCTTCTTATCATTCTGCACTTGTACTTGATTATTGTTACGCTGGTTTTTATCGATCACCTAATTTTTACGGTAGTTCCCTTTCCTTTAGCGTGCTGGATTCGTGGAAAGCGTTTCTCGTATCACAGATCGCGTGTTCTTGTGCGGAGGTGCACTATTCGGGAGAGTTTATGTTGCTAATATTTTTAACGCTTTGGATGTTGGGCTAATAATAAAATTGTAGCGAATATATAATAGGTATCTGAATATGTGTCGTTATGATACTAACATTATAAACAGTTTCAGTATTAAACTTACAATAAAAAGTCGTTGCTGTAAATGTGTAATAGGTGTACCCTATGTAACCCTAGAACAACCCCCTTGCATTTTTCTGTATAAGTGACATCGGTTGCGAGTGGCTCAAAATAAAATCTTAGTAATCAAAATATTATTTACTATTTTCATAATATAAAATACGAAAAGTGCAAGTTAAGACGACAAGGAAAACCTCGATGTTTTAGTATTTATTTACACATTTGCAGCGACTTAAAAATATCGTGTAATCGCCGGCAACCCCCAGGGTGGTTCTAGGATTAACACTGGCTTTATCCTAGCGTTATAATCTTCAATATCGAACTCCCACTAAAATGTCATTATACCAAACGCGCAAAGGTACTGAAATCTAAAATCGTGTCACCAAGGAGTCAACTATGCGAGAAAGCTTGACAGTAAATTTAAAATCGGTTTCGCCTTCATCCCGTAATCCGAGACTTTAATCAACTTTGAATTTCAATGTCCATTGAAATCCGAACGCGCGTCCGAATCTAAGCGCGAGCTCGAATTGAATCGAGGTGCGGCTTCGGTGCCGTATTCGAACTCGAATTTAAATCACCCGGCCGAAACATTTTACCGCCAAGCATTGATCCGCAGCTGAACGAGCTGCTCCGACAATCGTCGGATATTAATCCCAGCGGCGAATAAACTCCTTATCACGGGACCGTGTATTTAATTCCCATCCGTGATGTACACGGCGCATAAATCGTCGGTCTTGTCGGGACCAAGTTAATCCTCGCCCCGAAATTTCCTGGCGGCGCACTTAATCGATATTCGGGACCGCCGTGACACCGATTCCGCGCGCCGGACGTTTCCTAACGCAATTACTTACGGCCGCCGACGCCGCCAGGCCGGCTGTCAGAAGAGAGCCGGAGAAAAAAGAAGACGCACTCGATGCGACTTTGCGAAGAGCTTCCTCAGCTATAACAGAGACACGGCTGCTTTCGTGAGATCGTGTTGACCCATTTCCTATTTCGCGCTGATCCGCCCTGTTCCGCGCCGAAAGAAACTTTCCGTCGCGGCCGTCTCATTCGCGTACGTGCAACAAAGACTGCGCCATTACTCGGGAATCTGCCGAATCCGTAATTTTCTGCTCGGTCTGGCCCGCCACCGTGCCCCATATACCATCAAAATTGAATTTCTTTATACGCCGTGCCTCCGCCGAGACGTTATTTCATCCATTTTCCTCTATCAACTCCCTCCGCGACATCGTCCCTCCCGTCCCCTCCCGACTTCCTACCTGTTTCTCAACGTCCCTCCGCCTTCCTCCCCGTGCACAATGTACCTCCGCTCGTGGAAGGATTACAACAGCGGGAAAACACGAAATACCTGCGACGGAACCGGGTCTCTATTAAACAGGAATTTTCCTTGTTTTTGCCCGGGGAATGCGCTAATAGGAAAATCGTATCTGGAATCTTTACACGAGCTCGGGATGTCGAACAGGTACTGTATATTCTACCATAATCTCAGAACGTGTACAAAGGAGAAAAATACTTTCTATTTCTTATAATCGACCTAGACAATTTTTATCTTGCTTAGAAATCTAATAATCATTAAAGAAGAACAAATTCCTAAGCGTCTTCTGGTTCTTCCAACGAGCGCAATTTTTATCTCGCATAAAAATCCGCGGTCTGGTTATTAAATCACGCGCGAGTATCTAAAGAGATTTTTCAAGTAGGTCGAATTCCATCGAGCAATCCGTTAATTTCGAGCAACCCGAAATACGCTCGACTCGGCTCGAAGGATCGATCGACGTTCGAGTGCTCGAATAAATCGAGTTCTCGCGCGCCTCTGGAAGATAGGCAGATATGGTAAATTGGTGTTCACAGTCCACAGCTTGTAGCGGGCGTTTACATACCCCGGCATCCTGGCGCATGATCCCCGCAGGAAGATATAAGCTCCTTTCGAGCGCCCGGAGCAGCTCGCTTCCGGTACAAGGACTCATCCCGGCTCGATTTCCTAGCTCGTTGTTCGCCGCGTTGCGCTGTTAGGATTCGCCGGGACTCCTTTACGGGTCCCGATAAGCGGTCTCCGACCGTCGACGAGTTTCGAAACTGGTTCCCGTCATGGCGACGGCCGCGCATTCGAGAGCAATCGTATTGGCGCTCGACGATGCGGCCATCTGAACTGACCACCCCCGCGTTTCACCTGCTCGTACATATATATATACACACATACACAGGCCACGTAGGAATCGATAAAATTCATTCGGAATTATGCGGAGCCAGTCACCGGATGGAGAATAAACGCTTTGCGCCGATTTTAACGAGTTATCGAGTCCTCGGACCGACTACGAACTACCCCTATTTTACGTTTTATGCATTCACGATGGACGTTTTGTCTGCTGAACTTCTATCTCGCGGACACCGTGCTCGTTCGCGATAACTATAATGCCCGTACCGCGGTGGGATTCCCGCGGACGAAATTCCGGGCTGGGTTCGATTAGGGATGATTCCTCTAAACCGATTCCCGATTCGCTGACGTTTGCGATTGTCGCATTATGGGATTTGGAGACGTTTTTGATGGAACGGCGCTGTGCAGAAATTTACGCAAATAATATTGTATTGTTACAATATTTATGTAATTATAGCGTGCATTTATATAATAATAGTCTGTACAGTCTGTTCTTATACGTCTACAGTCGAGGATGCATGCTGGGAATATTGTCAAATCGGTTCCTTCGATCTAATTGGCTCAGATGAAAAATTGGAAACACGACTTTTTCTATTCCTCTCATTTTTGCAGAAATTTGTTTACGCGTTGTCTAGTGAACTAATCCGTCGTTTGAACAAAATTCATCTCGTTTGGTCGATTTTTAAAAATCGTTTCCCTGCTGAAAGAAACGTAAACTTTCTTTTCAAGAGATTTAGCACCTACAGTGCCATGTCACCCAAATATGGGTGACACTAGTTTTCAAGCAATTTTGAAAATTCATTTTCATTATAATATATCCGAACAAACTGAATTTGATCAATTTCAACTATTTAATTTTGCTTTAATTCATCAAGTTGCTTTGATTTTGTGAAAATTTTGGTGGTCGATTGTCGGCGACGAACGTGTTAAAGCGGTCAGTCGCGGATAGAATGGAGGAGGACGCGAATGGAAAATTTGAACGCACGAGGTTTTGAAAGAAACGGGAACGGAGATAAGAGGGAGCGCGTACGAAATATGAAAAATTGCAATTCACGGTGTGTTCGCGGCTCGCTGGGCAACCTTAAACAAGCGAACGCGTTTATTGGAGGCCGATAACGGCGCGCACAGTCCGCTGAAAATACCGCGTTACTTGGCAACAATCTTCCCGCGGCGCTCTATCAAGCTCTATCAGAGGCCGTCACGCCGGTGACAAACCATTCGTCAAAGTTATGACACTCTAACAGCGTGGAATCAATTATTCGCGGCAGGGCCGGCGATGCTGGGACGCGGCGCGCTCGGCCGCGCATCGCCGCGCCGCGAAAACAAGTTTCAATATCGTCGAAACAGAAAACTGAATTATTTTAGCCGGGCGCAGATTTGCATTTTAACCGGGCCGACATCCTTTTCCGCTCCTGCCACCCCATGACCTCGATTATCGTGCGTACGAATGGGGACGGCGGGTGGAGGGACAAGGAAGACCGCCAGAGAGAAAGAGAGAGAGAGAGTGAGAGGGAGGGGATGGCACGGGAAAAAAACAGGGGAAGAAGCGCGACCACGTGAATCGCGATCGAACAGGAAACAGTTATCGATTCGCGCGAGCGTGGACGAGAGAGCCGGAACGATTCCGCTTTTATTGCCGTTCCATCTCGCTGCCTTCTCCCGCGCGGCTGCTTTGTTCCCCTCGCTTCGCCGCGATTCGTCATGAATTCTGATCGACGCCGCGTCGGCCGGAACTCGCCAGGAAATCGGCCGACCGAGGAGACTATTTCGGCGCGACTAATGCGATTAATTGAACGTGGGATCCCGAAACGGCGGGTTCTTCGCGACTGTTTTCTGCTGCGGGTCGTTTCGACGGTCCAGCGGAAATTGATTAAAAGACGTTCTTATGGTAGTTGCGATCGCGACACCTTCTAAGATGGCGTTCGTTGTAAGGACTATAATTATGTCTCTGTTGCGGAGAGCAGAATATTGCACAGGGTGAGATCTATTACAGAAGAGCATCGCTGTGCTAGAA
>CM052150.1:3454715-3470426 GCA_028455555.1 Augochlorella aurata | reverse complement strand
TGCATATTGCTATTATATATGTATTACTACCCCTTCATTATTATAAATTAAAAGGAGCCACCCCAATTCTAGGCGCAATTTATTGGAACACGAGAACAGTTTCGTCGAAGCAGCCCCCATTGGAGCACCGTAATCGCTCCGAAGCCCCGTTTTCGAAGTAAAAAAGCTCGCGGAGCTTCAGCAAGGTGGAAACGGAGTCGCTGGACGTTCAAGGGCGCTCGATCGCGTTGTAATTCCGTGATACTACTCGATACGGAACCGTCGCGTCGTCTTTGTCGAGAAGCAGAACGCGCCGCGGGCAACGGGGAGCGTTGGAGCGCGCAGTTACCGAATACAGGTCACAGCGCCTCGTCAATAACGGCGCGGCACATCGACGCGGCATCGTCGACGAGTACGACCACGGCGACAACAGCCGAGGTACGCGGATCCTTAAGAACGAGCGACCGCCGCGTCGTCCGATATTGTCACGCCGGGACAATGGAACCACTGACACGCTTTCAGGACCCGATACACGTGACCGGTCCCTTTGTTTTTGGCTGGTCCAGTCACGATCCACCCACGCCGGCTTTATTTACGGCTTAATAACTCTCGTTTCTCACCCCCGACGCGCCTTAACCCCTTGCCGCCAGCCTTGATTCGCAGATGATATTTAGTTCGACGCTCTACATTGTGTTAGGAGGAGTTTTTAAACAAATCAGGAGTGTAAACAAATGACAATGCGTTCGTGGAAATTGATTTTGTCGCTGTCGAAATAGATCGAGGCAATGCACCTACGCCAATGTTTATGCCAGTCGGTATTGGATTATCGATGTGTAACTGGAAATGGGTAAACATGTTTTAAAAAGTATTGGAATAATGATAAATAATAATTTGTTTGTATGAAATAGTATTTCGAGATCTATTCGACGTAATTGAAGACAGTTGCGGTGGAGAAAATTATTAATTGGAACAGTATTTTATGAAGATGCACTGGAAATAATTATCTGAAATAGTATTTGATGTTTTTAAATTTGTATTAATTATTTGAAATTTGATTTCTTGCGATCGATTCTTATGAGAGAAAATAAACCTGTGGAAGAAGAATGTATGTATATTATTTTTTAAAATAAGCTTTTTCTTAGATTTTCTTAATTATTGAATGCAATTGGAACATTTAACGCCTGTTTTTAACAATACATATTTCAAACAATACATACGTCAAGCTATACTCGCAATTTGGTCGACATAATAATGTTCTAGTTTTCCATTTCATATATCATTTCATATATTTCATATATTTCATATATTCCATTTCATATATACGTGTTCCAAAAAATATATATTCAAGTACCTATTTTACATTTGTAAAATCAGTTAAGCATTTCATTTAATACAGAAAGAAGTTGTTATTCCGAATGAAGCATACGCGGCACAGTTGAGGAGACCAGTATTTCCGGTTGATGGATTACATTTGCATAGAAATAGTTGCCTCAACGCACGCACCGCGAGGCTTTATAATGAGAAATTCCTGGCACTTTTTCACAGAATGTAGAACTCCACGGTCAACAATGAAATCATATTCCGCCGTGAGATAGAAAGGGTTGCCGTCGGACACGTCGCTTTGTAACGTAAGGTTCCATCGAGTTTGACACCCGAAGCCATTTAAAGACAGGGCGAGCGCGGCGCAGAAAATTAAGGAATTTTCGCGATTTGATTTCAAACGCCGCTAGATCGCTTTGTAATCCAAGCTCGCCGCCGCTTCGGCAGCACAATTAAACGCCCTTATAATTCGAAGTAAGATCGCGTCTCGGATTTTATTCGTTCCCGCGCTACAGTCGCGCGAAGATTCCCGGTGTATTAAAGCCGGCAAAGCGTGCCGGCAAATGAAATTTTTCGAAAACTTCCCAGGCTACATTTCACTGGGAACGCTGTTAGCCTCTTTCCGCTCGCGAACTACACAGGGATCGCGCATTCTTACCGTTTTTCGCGGAAAAGGAGGAGTAATTCGGCGAAATAAAAGTCGCGGACGCTGAAGATTCAGCGAGGAAAGTTCGAGCCTGACGCTCGGCAAGTTTCCTCCTCGTTTTAAAGCTTCTCTTCTTCTTTTTAGGGGGATGTTAACCCTTAGACGGAACGAAGTTTCTCCGCTATTTTTAGCGGCGCTAATGAAACATCGATACCGTTTCACCGGCGCGCCTCCAAGTCGTGGAAAACTCCCCCCGGCCGCTGATTAACTTTTCCCCGGCTGTGAAATTCGATTCGCCAGTTTCGAGATAGCAGAATTACGACGCGGGGAAGGATCTGAACCCGCTTTGCCCGACTTACCGGCCGCGTGTGGCTCTACCCGCGCTCGGAACTCTCCGGCGAGCTTTTTATCAGAGGAATGCTGCCGCCCACGCGTTATGCAAACAAAAGGAATTTCGGAAAGTGAACGCGCCGTGGAAAAAACTTGACAACAAATTCGATAAGACCCCGTGCTCGAATTCCGGACATTTGTCCGACGATAAAAATGCGAATTATTAACGTCGAGGAATTTTTCGGGCGCGAAAGCAGCGGTTCAAAGAATTTTTTATGTTACAGGTCGAAGTGTTTGTTATGTAATACATGGATCTTGGATTTTTCTGGGTTATCTTAGCTTTTCTAAAACTATATTTGTTTTTTAACCGCGGGTATTGCGATTTATTTCTTAGTTACTTTTTCATTTTTAATCATTTCTCTTATGAACGATTTAGTTATTATTTCTAGTGCATATATTTTCATTTACTTTATTTCGAGATTTTGATGAGAGAAAAATCAACGTTTCGATTTAAATAAATAAATAAATAAATAAATAACTGTATGAGAAAGTGGCAGATGAACATCTTCTAATGACAACGATTAGACCTGGGTTGGTAATAATAATTAATTGTAGAAAATACAAAGTACATTTTCTTTAAAAAATTATGTTGTGATTGCACAGGATGATGCATAATTGTAAATGCAATATTTTCGGCGTTGGAAATTCAGAAATTTTAGTAACGGCTGTTAATGAAAATTTCATCACGCCGACGTGGCTTATGAAAATTTGATCCGTCTGAAAATATACTCAGGGGCAACGATCCCAGTTTAATTAACCCTTGAATAGGGTGTATTTAGAGTTATCCCCGGCTGATTATCCCCTCCTGTCCCCCGCTCCTCCAGATGTTCCATAAATTATTCAATAAATTCGGTTCATTTGCATCGTTGATGAGCTGTCATTTCTCTTATTGTTTCCTTTCGGTGCCCCGGGGATAATTCCACGTTCGGCAATCTAGTTAAAACGCAATTTTCTACCGAGGGGTGTCTAAATATAAACCAGATTCATCAATTCCCCTTCCAATTTAACCTCGTGCTAAACGAATGTTCCCAGTTAGACACGTCGACAACTGACTTGTTGCATCGCAGTTGCATTTTCACCGTCTGTACCATGATAATAAGGCCACGCTTCTACGAATCGCCATCGAATACCAATCCAATATGAATCGCGAACTATGTTAATAAAATTCAATTTAACAAATTTCTACACGGCATGATACCCTAATTTTTGTTCTCTTGTTAATATTTTACCGAGCGGTGGCCTATAACTCGGCTTTTCACCCCTATCGGTGGCTTATGGATCGGTTGCCATGGCAACTAATAATTTGCTATCTATTATTGAGATATCATTATATAATTTTTTAAATATTACATATCTTTTGCGACGGATAAAATAAATAAAAACGGTAGAATAAATATTGTTCAATTTTAATGTTAGGAAAATATAAAAATGTTTGCAGCCGAGTTACCGATCGGTAAAGCGTTAATGCATTTATAAATTTTTATTCTATGTCAAACGTTGATAATGATTACATGATTTACCATGGTCTTAAAATTTCTTGACACATGTTCTATGTTTAAACGGAACTGCACGAAGTTGTTTTCCGAACGTGAATTATTCTGGTAATCATGTTCTATATTTGTATAAAAATATAGCTATCTTATTATCGCAAATAGTAACATTTAATAATATTTCACATATTAATATTATTCCTTGCGATTGTTATTACACTTCTAAAATCATTTTACTATACTTCCCAGTGAGTGATATTACTTTAATCAATAATACATTGTCAAAAGACAATAATTTATCACTAGCTTTTAAAATTCACTTTTATTCTCATATATTCGAACAAACATAATGTTAAAAGGATATTCAGCAAGAAATTAAAACACCATCCAGTATGATAAATTATAGCTCTCCAATATCACTTTCATTAATCAAATTACACAGATTTGATGGGAATTTTTCTGATCGATTTTCGTCGCTCACCTGTTAAGACGCGACAACCAACGCAAAAACGTCCGCGTGCATTTGATGTAACGATTATTTAATCATTATTCAATAACCTCTCGGCAGGTCCCCGAGGAAAATCGACGATAGTTCTACGGAAAAAGGGAGGCCAAGTCTCGCCGCAGCAGCCCCTCGGCGGCGCTGGCCCGCGCTCCCCCCCGCGCCGGTTTTTCTTGGTCCGCGGCACGGCTGCCTTTTAGCCGAACGACTGGCCCGCTCCTCTATTTTTCCATTTGCATAGCTTAAGCGATTTGCCCCTCCATTTTTCCATTTACATAGCTTAAACGACCTGTCCCTCTATTTTTCCCATCGCCAAGTTCCTCGACTTCCGCGACGAAATACGATTCGCGCGCCGCTCCCGTCCCCCCGTCGTTTCCAATCGCTCCTCGTCGCTCCTCGCCGCTCCCCGAGGCCCCCGCGTCGTTCCTCGGGGCTTTTACTCGCGGCGAGGACGCCGATCTATCGGGTTTCTGAAGCGGGAATAAAAATGGTGCGGGCGAAAGGTGCGCGAACGCGAGAACGTCGCGAAGAATGCGACCGCCGCGGCCGGAGCCGAGCGGGCCGGGTCGGGCCGGGTCGGTCCGCGGAAAAAGAGGAAGAGAAACACGAAAATCAATACGTCTGAGCCGTGCGGAAACTATTTCCGCGAGCTTCCGTGCTCGACAAATAACTCCACTTTCCAGGAGACCGACATTGTGACCGGGATATATTGTAACTACGCTGGCAACTGGGACGCTCCCGCCCCTCGCGTTTTGCGAGCACAATTCTCTCTCTCTCTCTCTCTCTCTTGCTCCCTTTCTCTCTTCCAACCTCATCCTAGCCCCCGCGCCGCTCGCGCAACCCCCACGAGCCGGTTGTAACTGTTACGCGAGCGTGTTCCTCGTAATTGCGTCGACCGGGACTGGGAAATTCGTGCCAACCCCCCTTGTTCTTCGATGCTCTCGACGTGCATATTTATCGGCGAATTGGGTCATTATTCGGGAGCGATTCGCGATGTGGCTGGGCTGGTGAATAGAGGACGCTCGGGTGGATCAACCGATTTCTAACGAAGTCGTTTGCGTATACTGCGTAGAAAAGCGTCGGAGGTTTTTATTTTAAGAGTTTACCGACCGGTGGACTGTAAATCGGATTTTTACCTCGAACGGTAGCCTGTGAATCGCTTGTCATGACAACCAATAATTTGTTATCTATTAGTGAGGTGTTATTATATAATCTTTTAAATATTAGATATGTTTAGCGATGAATAAAATAAATAAAATAAATAAGGTGAATATTGTTCAACGCTAATATTATGAAAATATAAAAATGTTTACTTAAGGCTATGTTTATTTTAACCTTTCGTCGTTTTAGATGAGTAAATTAATAACAATAAATAAATAAGTAAATTTCTTGGATAAAGAAATTGATTCGATCGTTTCTCAATCCCTTGCACTACGATTTCTTTCAGAACTGCGTCGATTAGCGCTTCTTTGCACTCGAGTGGCGACTCTGAGGCGCCATCAAAAATTGTTATATTACGTTTCAAAATAATTATAACGGCATTGAATTTTTTGATATTTAAAAAACTTTATGAAGTGTCAGAAAATTCAGTGTCGTATGCATAAAACGCAGTGAGTTATATGAAATGAGGATACCATAGTGAAACTATTTTAGATTTCGAGTTAAAATGGCTTCGAGTGCAAAGGGTTAATAATATCCTTCATGAAACGAGAGGATTTTTGTTTTCTGTCTTCATTTTCTTTTATTCCCAGATTTTGATGACAGAAGATCCAAATTTTCTTTCGATTTAGGGGAATCGATTGGCAGTCGCATTTATCATGTAATGTTCGTTATGAGTCTGACTAGTTATTATAGTGCAAGGGGTTGAGAGGGGATCTTCATAATTTCGACAATTTGGGAATAAAAGTTTAGATTTAGTGTTAAATACCGCGGTGCAGGTATCGATACTATTTTCGAAAAAATAGAATAAAATTCGAATAAAAATAGAATAAATTTCGAAAGTAGACATCGATGAGTCTACTCATTGTCAGTCGCGTCGCTTTTACTCGATCGCGATCCATCAACTATTGTATCTTCAGCAGCTTTTTGCTGCTTTCTGCTTTCGAAAGCGTCCTACGATTTCTACAATGGAAAGAGCTGCAAAGAGTTCGCCTCTGTTGCATTTCCAACGAAATTTCCAATTTTTACATAATAACTCTGCGTTCATTTTGATTAATACAGTCGTATTACTATTTTGTTAAGAATAAATAACGTGACTCGAGTTGAAGCACTGTTTCCAAATGAACAAATTGTCACAGAAAGATTATTGAACTTAGATAGAGGAAATAATAAATAAATAAATTTATGATTTAAATCGCGAGGGGCTCATTAAACTCGGTCTTGAACTTTTACGGTAAACATGCGCTTGCAATCGATATGCAATTTCTCATTCTGCCGGAAAGACTAACAGAAAGTAACTCTTGTTAACGGACTGAATTTACATTTGATATGCATTAACAGTTTGTTGAAATGATTGAAATTTGCCTGTTAGTTTGTTTCGTGAATCAAGCACGGCGAGAATAGGCCGATAAACGATGCACGCGAACACTTCGCCAATATTATTGCTACACGATATAACTGTTTAAATAAATATTAATACCAACGATGAATAATAAATGCAATTCGATACTCTGTAAAGCTCGCTGATTCTCTCTCATCCGACTACTCTCCGCAACTGACAACTCGGCACACACTTCGCAACATGCATAATGTGTGTGCACATCATTTAGCGGATGGACACTCATATAATATTCCTATTCGCGCCATAAATTACGTAACGTCGCTCCGGACAAAGGACACACCCGCGCCCCATACTCGCGCAAAGTTTTTCGGAAGCAGCGCGGTATAATTATCTCTACGATCTATAGGATTACCGAACACAGAGCTTAAATAATCCATAGATATCCGTCAAAGTTAGGCTAAAATAGAAGAGAAGATGCGAAAAAAGTGCATATTTAATAGTAGTTCCACAGAGTACCGAGATATCTCCGTACTCTAAGAGTACGCAATCTCCTCAGGAATTATTCTAAAATAAAATAGAAATAATGCAATGAATAATAACAACGGCAACAATGTTTAACAATGTTTAACGAGAGCGCGCGCTGGCGAACAGCAGCGCCCACGTGGTCGCAGAGACGGGGACAGGTCCCAGAGGGCCCATTTTCGGGGTAGAATTCCGCGAGAAGAGATTAAGCGCCGCCATTAGGGGCGTAAAGTCCTAGGACAGGCTATTTCCAGAATAAATTTCTGAAGGCATCCGGCGGAGGCCCGGCACGCCGGCGAAAAGCTTGGCCCCGGCGCGTGCACGGAAAGTTCGCTTCTCCCCGGTTGCGACAAATATTTGCGGTGTAAAGTTCGATGGGACAATATTTTGTCGACGGGGGGCCACGTTCATTTGCTCGCTTCGGCGCTCGATACTTTTTAACGTTCGCTTTAATCGGTCCGATGCATCGCCGGTTCGAGGGTTTACTTTGAAACTGATTGTACAGCGGCGGGGATTGATAAAAATAATGTTTGCGCTGTCAAGGCGTTAGAGTGCCACTCGACAAACTTCGATCCGTGTTTAAGCTGCGCTCTGCTGCTCTACTATAGAGCTGTTTCGCGGCCAAATGTACAGCTCGTTTCATGGAACACGATCGTGTGAACTCGACCGAAATTAGGTTTAACAAAATCCGTTCTGGCAATGCGAGGATATAGATATGGGATCTTTAAAATAAACATTGAACTGTCGGATCAAAATTAATTATATTTTACCATTAAAATCTCTTTTTAATATGCAGTTTTCTCCTATGTCTTCTACAAGTGAATTAAGTGGAAAACAAATTTCCGTGGTAAAATATAATTAATTTTGATTTGACGGTTTAGTCATAAATGTCATAGCTATTATTATTGTAATATATTATAAATTAGATGCTGGACATCACTTTACTTTTCGAAAGTAGAAAATAGTACAGATAATAATTGAATCTATAGTGATATAAGAGCTGTCTTATTTTCTTAAAATTATAAACAATTCTTAATACGCAACTGGCATTGTAAAATTATACTGTGAATGTGACAAAATAATATAAAAGAGTGAAATAGAAAATAGGCAATATTTTAGTTCATTGTAATAAACAAAATCGAACAAATATGTAATCAAGATTATTTTTAGTCTATCAAGAGAAGGAAAAAGATGACTCCCACCGCAATATTTCTTGAATTTCCTGGGAATTCGCGAGGATCCTGGGTAAATTTCGGCAAAGCAAACGAAAAGTGCGGGACAGGAAATATTTTTGCTGCGTCCGTGCGATACTAGATTATGTATCACGGCGTAGGTAAAACGCTGAATCCTAAGTCCATTCATTCGACGGTATAATAATATATTCGTTATTATTCTTATCGTTATTAATATAAGCCAGGCGATCCCCGAGTCGACACAAGTCGGGGAGGTAAAACACCAGAGGCGAGATTGTCATTCTCGCTCGTTATTTAAATCCAAACCCGCTTTTCTACCCCCTCGACCCGTCTCACCGGCTATATTTACCCTGTCGGTTGAATTATCCACCGCGTTCCGGTCTATTTAAGCGGAGACCAGCGACGAGACGGGAGGAGCGCACGGTATCGCCGATCCGCCCACCGATAACCGTGCGTGACTCGGCCAGGATTTTCGCTAAAATGCGGAAAGTCAACTCGAAAGGTCAACCGGGTAATAAAACCGAGGCGGTTTCGAGCGCGAAACGGCCACGCATGCCCGCCGCGTCATCTCCGCTCCGCTCTGCTCCGTTCGCATCGATTGCGAGCGTCCCGCGTCGTCGCGAATCCCGAATCTCCCTCTGCAAAATTCGAAAACGACCGTTTTCCTTCAATCATTAATCAAACACGAATAATCAGTTTTATAACAATCCATCAGTTTCTGCTAACGTATATAAATTGGCACATTTTATGGATCACCGGAACGACTTCCCCGCGGCTTGTCTTCGGAAACGCGGCTCGGCGTTTTCCTGCGTTCTGTTGCCATGGAATTGACGATTTTTGTACGATCAGCATGGATCTAGAAACCTCTAATAATCACCAAACTGTGGATTTTTATGCAACATAAAAGTCCACCAATGGATTGTACGCATTTATGACAAAAATGTCTTGCTAAAATACAAAACTACAAACACATTAATAAAATCGAAGAACACTGCTCTCTTCTCTTGAGTGTATCAATATTATTAAAAAGAGAAATACATTTTCATTTAATATCTCTTCCAAAACTGTTATCTTGCATAATGATTCATAGTCTGCTAACGATGATCGTAGTATAAGTCTCACCTTAGGATCGCAAGATGGCGACCGATAGCACAATTTTTCGACACTCCTCCCCCAAAAGCTGTTCCACAAAATCGAAGAACATTGCTCTCTTCTCTTGAGTACATCAATATTATTAAAAAGAGAAATACATTTTCATTTAATATCTGTTCCAAAACCGTTATCTTGCATAATAATTTATAGCCTGCTAACGACGATCGCAATATAAGTCCCACCTTAGGATCTCAAGATGGCGACCGGTAGCACCAACCTTTCGACACTTCTCCCCCAAAAGCTGTTCCCCTAATCGCCCCGAAACTCGATCTCCACGGAGCTGCAAACTCGAGTGTCCCGAAGTTGGTGTTTAATCCTCGTGGTCGCGGAGCTTCGGAAGACGTCGCTGGTTCGTCATGAACTGCGAGAGAGCCAAGGAAGAGTATCTTCCACCGGCGACGAGCCAGGACTCCGCCGATGATCGATCCGATCGTTACACAGCCACTTATTACAGTAATCGCGTTCGAGTACCGCAGCGACGTGCTGGTAGACCGGATCCGGAATCGGGCAGGCTGACGAGACGACGACGACGCTTAAACGGAAGTTGGCTTAAGTTCTCAGCGGATCCTGGACCGATCCTTGCCACTGGATATCGGCGAGGTTCGCCCCGAGGTTTCGTCGGAGGCACGCATGGCAAACGATTCCCGCGCGGATTAACGCGAGCGAAGCTCTTAATCCCCGCGTCGAGATACGGCCGCCTCGCGAGCGTCGCATTACAGGCCAGCAGGCATCCGAAAACGGTAAAAAGCGCTGAAAATTTATAAAATATGTGGAATAATTCCGGTCACGGTGTGGTATAATTTCTTTTCATTTTTGTTAATTATTAGCACGGCTGTACTACTTGAAAGAATTATTTATTAACGCGGCTGCGCGATTTCAAAAATCGCCTCGGAAGGACTGAAATGTAAAATTATTGTTAACAATTTCTTAACTTATTGCTGATAGGTATAACTGCAAAATTTTGACTTAATCGTTGACTCATCTCTCTTATCTTTATTTTCATTTTATAATTCATATCTTAATGAATTTCAGTAATTTAATTGCTACTATTGTGTACGGTGAAGTTCTAACTTTAATATTTTAACAAATTAATTAGCTTCAATTACATAGAGCATACATTTTTTAAAGTATTAATGCCACAATTTAGTTGTTTCAATATTCATTAACATCGTACATTAAATATAATGTTTTCGTGTACTCAATATTTCCAATTTGTAATTATAATGTTGCTTATAAATGTTATCGAATAAATATTATTATTTGTCCTGTATTGATAGTATAAAATTGTATAAAATTTTGTGTATATAAAAATTCTGATTGTATAAAATTTCGTTCTTAAAAATGACAAGTTAAATAAATATGTGAATCGAACCAGAAAATATTTTCTACCGCTCTGGGGTGATTTCCACCCCTGCAGACGCCGTCGCGGAAACTCACCCCCTTGTCTCGCGGCTTCCTTTCGGCCGCGTTCAACGGGATATAATTAAAAAGGACTCTTAAATAATCGGCGGCTCTGACAAGAGGCCTCCAACCCCATCTCCTCGGCTCGTCTCCTCCCCTTCGAACTTTATTAGGTTAGTATACCGAGCTCCGGGTCAGAGAACCTTGCAGACGGATATTGGGCGGGTCGTTTAGACGATGGAAATTCTGCGGGCTTTCTTTGAAGCTACTTCTATAGGCTCTCGCCGAAGAAGTGAAGGATTTGGTAATTGGTCTGCGTTTTGGGGTGCCGGGACGGGGTTGCTCCGCGGTGAATTCCGCGTTTAAGGGGTGAGCAAGATTTTATTGCTATGCTTAGTAGACTGCGGATCGTCGTACGAAATAAATATGTTCTACAGTGGTAATTGTTATTGTTATAAGAGCAAAGATATTTTTAAGTGATTTAAATTTCTTTTGATTATTAATATTATAACTTGAATAATTTTCGTTTTGTGTAAAGATATACAAGATTGTATAGAATTTTGACATTATTATTTGCGCGGATTAATTTTTTAGAATTACGTTTGGATTAATGAAAGTAGTTGCTTGTTATGCGAGTGTGTGGCGTGCATCGATTCTCCATTTATTTTACGCTGTGTCACTTAACCACTGAAAAATGGTATCGTGGATCAGTCTCGTTTATCATGTTCTTCACGTATCAGTCTCATTTCTCATGTTCGTCACGCATCGGTCTCGACGTTATGCGAAAAGGGGTTAAATGTTACATGAAGGCATAAATAACTTCCTTTTTATTGTAGCAATTTTATTCATCGATAAAATAATTACATTCTAACCAATTGCGTGTTCGCCATTATTTGATTAGAGTGACTGCAGATATTATATACGTGTATATATATACATATGCATGTATATATGCGTTTGCGATAGCAATAATTGCAGTAGTGATAATAGGAGTATCGATACTTTGTTTTGTAATGTCTATCGACCTCTATTTTATGCAATTAATACAGATAATTTGTATTTTGCATAAATATCCAATGTATGGCAACAAATAAATTCTGGTAACAAATTATTATAAAAATTTATTATACAAACTATAGAAAATTATATAGAAAATTAGACAGAAAATTATATAGAAAAATAACATAGAAAATAATATGGAAAATTACATAGAAAATTATGTGGAAAATTATATAGAAAATTGTATAGAAAATTACATAGAAAATTATATGGAAAATTATATAGTAAATTGTATAGAAAATTATATGGAAAATTATATAGAAAATAGTACAGAAAATTACAGAGAAAATTATATGGAAAATTATATAGAAAATTGTATGGAAAATTATATGGTAAATTATTTTCGAACACAATTATAGTAATAAATCATTCCAAAATATTTTATTAGTTCCTCACCACTGTGTTCGACAACTGATCCATAAATAATGTTCCCCAACGACCTCATAACCAAAAGTGGCCCCAAACCGTCGGAAAACCACCACGAAGCCAATTTACCAAAAAAGCGCCATAAGGTCCAATGATCGTATCGATCTCCGGCAGACGAGCATACGGAAATGCGGGGGCGGCTCTAGAGCGATCCAGGGATAAAATCAGCGATCACGGCCCTCTGTCAGAGATTTCATCCCGGTCTAATTAAATCGGGCGAGCTCCCAGCCGAAAAGGGGCAGATGGACGACTCAAAAACTCGTCGGTAAAAACCGCCGGCACCTCTGACCGTGGATTCGTTTGTCCGAAGCAAACGAAGATATCCCGTGGCTGCTGGCAAATTCCATCTCGAATCACTGGGTCACCGGAGCTATCGCTCGGTCCACGGCGAAAAAAGGAGGACCATGAAATCGGATAAAAAAGGAAGGCACTCACGGTTATCACGGGCTCCCTTCAATCGCTGACTTCTGGCTTCCCGGCTCCCGGGTTTCCCGTTCGTCCATTTCATCCCAGAAATATAATACCCCGCGTTATTCCGATTCGACTTTTTGATCTCGTCGTGCCGGCCACTTCCGGCCACCCAGCTTCACGATTCGCGGCCCCAAAAAATATGTTTTGACATTCTGCGCGGCGGGCAAGACTGACCCGGCTTGCGGAGGAAGCTAAATAATATTTCAACCCTTTAGTTGCGGCCGATATTTGGATTTTTTGGTGGAAAATCGTTGGCTGGTTGATCGAGGATATTCGATCAAGGTGAATATGAAGAGAGAGACGTGGAGAAATGAGATAATTTTCTTAAGGTTGAAATTTTTAATTTTGTAAATTTAGTATTTATGCGACAACGTTTCTCAGAACATTAGTCGAATTTTGATTCGAAAAATCTGTTCGGGGATGTTATTCGAAATGTTGGTCGAAAGAAAATTATTTATTAGTAGAAGCAACTTTTTGATTTGTACGTTTCCACAATTCATTTTATTTATTTAGTTTATTTTATTTATTTATATACAGGGTGATCCGAAAGTAGCTGTAGGAGGATGTTGAATGAGAATATCTATCAAACGCCATGTTTGTTTCTTGTCACTTTCTTTTTCTTCCAACCTGCAACAATAGACAATTATGATGATAGAGTCATTAAAATTGTAATAATCATAAGAAATCGTAATAATAATAATAACATGATAACATGATCATAGTGGTCATTTCACAGATATCACCTTTCACACACAATTGTCACATACGATACTTGATAATTAAATAAAAAAAGCGATAAAATTCAAAATAGCTTTTTCTTTATTTAAAAAGGACTTCCTATATAGTCTTCCTATAGTCTAGAACTTCCCATACTCCACAACTTGCTACATTCTGGATAACGCAGTACACACATTTTTCCGCTTTCGATTTTTGGGACCGCGTGCCGATCGGCCGTGCAGCAATTCGTAATCTCGACAGGCTGGTCGGCTCTACCGTCAGAATTGCGTCGCAGTGTAGATAGTTAGTGCAGGTGCGAGCGGGAAGGGAGTCCTTTGAGAGCAACTCGATTCGAAGTAATTTAGCGGCCGGGGCCTAACTTGCTGAGTGGTGGGGCTTCGAAGTTTCCAGCATTGACGAGGATGAAAGCTCCGTGAATCCACCTTCCGCCCCCCCTCTCCCCCCTTTAGTTTCCACCCCTTTGCGAGCGCGAGAGGCGACATTAATCTATTCCGCATTGCCGATGATGAATTTCCCCGGCCAGAGGAAACCGGCTCCCTGCCGCATAAGCTGTTTCCCCGCAGCCTGCCGGGCTTGGCTTTGCGGCCGGCTAAAAATTAATTAGCCCCTTTTGCAGGCCACGTTTTCCCGAGACCCGAACGCAGCCGGCTTCTCTTCGGCGACGGCGCTTTTCATCGACGACGCTTAATTGTCCGGGGCTGGTTGACGGGCCCCGTCGGATTAATGCACTTTTGAGGAAGACCGATGTCTTCTTCCCCCTAATTACTGCTCGATGGGGTGAACGGGAGGACACCGGTGGAATTGCATGGTTTCGAATGCAAAAGAGATCCTTCGCAAATGGATTTCGGAGAGACGCTTGCCGCTGTTTGCAATTTCGCGATCGGACACCTTCTGATAAATGGAGGCTGCTGTGCAGGGGTCATTCGGGGTTCGCGCCTTTTTCTAACGGAAAATAGCATCGCTAACTTGGGTCGTGCGTTTTACACAGTGCTGTACAACGATTAAAATTATGATAATAATAAGAAATCGTAATAATAATAATAATAATAACATGATAATATGATCATAGTGGTCATTTGACAGATATCACCTTTCACATACAATTGTCACAGATGATACTGGGTCGTGTGTTTTACAGAGTGCTGTACAACGATTTAGATTTGTATTGGAGATTTCATAGTTATTGATTAGGTTTTGGTAATGCTGATTATTTTTCACCCCCTGAGGTACCATTTTCTTCGCGATTACTGCGATTAGAAACGTCTCAATTGCAATAATTTCTTAGAAATTGATGTGACAATTAGAATTTTATTCCAATGTTAAAGGGCGAGATAATATTCGTAATCAATAAGTTATTATTGGAAATGTTCGTCGCGAGGCAGACTGGTCAAAATTCGGTAAGGGGTTAAATACGATGCTATTCATTTCTTCTAAATCGAAACGAAGTTTATGTTTTTTAAAACATTCTTTTATTCGAATAGAGACATTATTAAAGACGTAATTAATATAACTGTAATCATTCAGTTAGCAATGGTTGCATATAATGTCTAATATTATGAATTACACTTTACAGAAAATGAACATAATTCTCTATAGCAAAGTTTCTGTTGCAATATAAACAAGTTAATTGACTTTGTAAAAGGTAGAAGAGTGTTTTAATTAACGCTTTGCACTCTATGCAACGAACTTTATACTTAAACTCGAATTTTTTAACATATTCGAAGAAGACAGTTATCTTAAATTTGACAAGAAATTATTATACAACCATATATAATTAATTTTATCAGTTCTACAATTGTTATTTATTCACTCCGCCTTTTTCATTTTTATACAGCTATACATCTCGACCGTCTCCCCAATCGTTTGTTCTCTCCTGTATACCAATAACATACTATATAAAATAACATTCACTAACATCGTTC
>CM052150.1:3366078-3376673 GCA_028455555.1 Augochlorella aurata | reverse complement strand
CGCGAAACGGAACTCATTCTTGAAATTATTCTCGATACAGAACGGGTAATGAGCGCGCCGCGGATTTAGCGCGTCCATGCCAGCACTCGAATGCGTAAAACGCGATCGAACGCGGCGGACACAGCACGCGAAAGTGTAATGAAGACTTTTATCTACGCTCGCCGCCATTGTTCCTGCATAATCGTTGTTTTCGCTGAATCGCCTGGGAGAGTCGCGAGGAGAAACGGATCGTGCACAAGAAAATCCGCAGACTCGCAGACCGCGGTCCAAGAAAAGAAGATTACCTTTCTCTTGTACGTAACAGTATCGACTTTATACCGCGATGCCGACAGTAATGGTATCTGCGAATTTTCTTGCTCGCTTGATATTTTCTGGACGAAAGCAGATTGCTATTGAAAAGCAAAACTCCTACGATACTTATTCCGACTTAGAGAACTTTTACAATAATGGTACCATCTTAAATCTTCGACGATCTATGGACAAAATATTAAGTCGTCTTGGGGGTTGCTGCTTCAAAGAATATACTCTGGGAGAATTCGGAATGGACTTTATAAGTAAAGAAATGATGTTGGGAAAATTGAAAAGGGAAGAGAGCAATGTTAACTTCTTACCATATTTTGACGAGTCCGACTCGTGACGAAAATTATTGGTGATAACTTATTAAGTACGTATATTATTCTGTTCTTTAAGATTGAAATAAAATTCTAATCCCTTGTCACTAATATTTAAGCATTTAAGATTAAACATTAATCTTCTGTCCCTTTTAAGAAAACATTGCAGCTGGAAAATTTCTAATCGCAGCACCTATAAAGGAAATGTTGTACGTCAAGGGGTTAACAAATAATGCACATTTAGGTTGCCTGGTATAGATTTTATAAAAAGAACTTTTCTCGTAACCTAATACATTGTTCAATGATGTAACAAATATTTTATTAACTAGTGAACGATTCAAGTATGCTTGCTTGAGGTAAAATGCTCGGTGAAATTATTCAGCAAGTTCGTTTACAGTAAAATTGCACTCGCTGGAGTGCAACAGATCTTTTTGCTGGTTGTTTAACGCTTTACTGTACTTTGCCTTGTCTGATTCACAAACAAATCCGCCTGTTAAATATAAATGTCATTCTCTTCCCCCAAGATTGAATAAAATTCAATATTTCTACCAAACAATAATTTTAATTAGAAAACACACTGAAGAACAAAGAAACAACCGAGAAATTACTGCATTTCCTGAAACAGTCCCACCTGTATCACAAACTTTAACCCTATCTACAGTCGCTAATAACCCACTTGATGGTTGATGCGACTTTAAACGCAGGATAAAAAAAAAATAATTTTAATTCTTAATTTATCTTGCTTATTGAAGCCTATCTACAATTTCATTTCGAAACTACATCAACCAAATTTAATATCTTTTGCCCAGAGTCACATTTCAACATCTGTGTCTACATTGTCGCGGAAATAGCCGAATATAAATATCCCAGGCTCCAAAAATCGCGTCCCTGAACCGTGCAGGCGAGTCCGCGAGTGGTTCCGCGCGGACGTCGCGCCGAGAGCAGCGCACAGGACGCGCGAGTGCACGCAAATCGCGCGTCCTCAAAGAGGCCAATCCGAGCCGGCCCCGTCGCGGCAACACAACAATTTCCGAAACCGCAAGGTTGGCCCATCTCGGGCGGATCGGGCAGCTTCCGGTACCCTCTTCAGAGGAATCATCGCAGCGTTCTGCTCCGCGGCCGGCTCTTTCAGTCGCGCGCAGTTCCTCCACTTTGCGAGCCAACAGGAACCCACTAGCATTTGTCCGACCGTCCATTCATCCGTCCGTTCCACGTTGCAAAGGCAGTTGAAGTGAGGAGAGAGAGAGAGCGAGAGAGAGAGAGAGACAGAGAGAAGAGCTGTGGAGTGAGAGCTGGAAAGAAGGAAAAAGAGAGAGAGAGAGAGAGAGAGAGAGAGAGAGAGGAGAGGAGCTGTGGAGTGAGAGCTGGAAAGAAGGAAAAAGAGAGAGAGAGAGAGAGGTGGGATCGCGCTGGATCCGCGAGAGGGAAATGGAAGAGAGTCAAACGGTGAGCGAGAGAGGAACAAAGTGAAAGAGACGGAGAAAGGGAACCCGGGAGCTCTATCGACCGACTTCTCTCATCCAGTGTCCCAGCTACGGAGCCGTAGGATGTAGTTGCAGCTGAAATCTCCTCCTCCAACCACCGCCACCCTCTCTCACTCCCTCTCTCTATCCATCTATCCATCCATCCATCTCTTTCCCTCGACCTCTCTGTCCCACCCTCGGTGTCACGCTCGCACTCTCCTTCTCCCCGTGCTCGTCCTGTACACGCTCCTCTCGCTTTCTCCCTGGCCATGGCGAACTCTTGACATTTCGCCGTGGTGCTGCGCCAGTTCCATGTCCCGGCGAGAGCCCAGATGTCCTCCGATGCTTGTTAATGCGCGCTGATTGCCAGCGATATCTTTTCACGGCTGGCCCCGGGGATAAAGCGGCGAACAACGGGATGAAAAAGGAGGCGCGCTCGCGCGGGCCGCCCGAAGGAAAACGATCACGGCGGACGCGGGGCTGAAACTGATAGCGATCGGGAGACGCGGGGGAGCGAGAGGGTGCGCGGGGGTGAGAGAGAGAGAGAGAGAGAGAGAGAGAGAGAGAGTACGCGTGCAGCCGGGGATGAAAGGACGGTTAATTGAGGCGCGAGGGGCCGCGACGAGAGGGGCGCGCCGAAAGTAAAATTCGTAGTTAATCACGCCGGCAAGGAAGCGGCGGGAAACTGTGAAAAATTTCTTCCAGGAGTACGTTACTCTTTTATGGACACCGGGCTGCACGGTTTTATTATGCTGGCTGGATAGACGGGAATTAGCCACTCGAGTGCTTCGGTAATACGGGGAAGGAAGTCCGAGTGATTGTTCGGCTGGAGACGGTGTTTATTGAATTGTACTTCTTAGTCTGTATCTAGTGCTTCGTACTTCATTTTCTGGCTGAAAGGAGAACCATTTCTTACACGTGTGCAGTTGCTTCGTTTTTTACGCTGATGAACCTCTGGTGATATTATTAGCCATAATAATACATACGCGTGAGATGCAGAAAAATAATGGCATAGGGGCGTGTATTTATTTTTGTATAGATAACAAGAATTTGTTATCTATTATTGAGATAAATGTGTTAGATTGTACTACCTCAAGATTCAATATTATTGTATAATTTTTTAAATATTAAGTACCTTTCGCGATTAGTAAAATAAATGAAATCAAAAGAGAAACGAAAATTTAACATTCAGCTAAATAAAAGTGTAATATAAGTAAAGTGTTAATATACTAATCGCGATGTCTGGTTTTGTATACAGTATACTTGCTTTTGTCTCTGGTCACGTGGTTAGTTAGGCATATATTACGACCATTGTACTACGCGATCTTCCCACTTCGCGATTCGACCACGTGTCGATGAAAATCTACATTAGTCTTTAGTAAAATCTAATGATAAAGTCAAGTAATTTGAGCAGCAACAATAACTGTGCAGGCTGGTGTGTATGTCTTGGCTCGAAGATCCAATAAGGGTGCCTTGATTTTATATGTTATTGATAGCGGCGTAGTGATGGTTTTTTCCAGATAGGTACCCATCGAATAACGCGAATAAAAGTGCAGTACCTTTGATCAATTTTCTTTGCAGCAGGATTTTGGTGGCATGCGTCCACTTGAAGGCGGGTTAGGGAGAAATGAACCGGAGTGCAGGAAATGTGAGTATTGAAAGAAGTTTTTGGTGTTGCTTTATTCTGGCTAGTCTGCAGAATTAACCCCTCGTCGTACGTTGAAGAGTCCGACTCAGGGTGGAGATTTCTTTTAACTGGTAAAACCTCGGGGAACAATAATGTATAAGAAGAGGATCAGCATATTAATATATGTGTGCATGATATACTGTCATATATGTGCTGATATAGTATCATATATGTGTTGATATACTATCACATATGTGGTGATATACTATCATATACGTGCTGATATACTATCATATACGTGCTGATAGTAAAGGAAATGGTACAGTAACGTGTTAATAGACGATGTCTATTCAACTATTGGTTGTAGCAAAAGTTCGTTTCCTTCGCGACTAACTCCCATAATAAAAAATTAGAACAATTGTCGCTAATCTTTCAAGTAATTGTTGCAATTGATTATTTTTAATCATTGAAATTGTGAAGAGATATAGCAAAGATTTAAAGGGACACCTTTCGACCGCAAAGTCGTCGATTTTTGAGCTCCTCGACAAAACACGATCTTTCTTTATCAAAAACCAGCATCCCCCCGCGAAAGAACTTCATCGGCCAACTTCAAGAAGCCTTACATCCCTGCTTAAATTATATTAACCCCACCGAAGTTGATCTCGCAGTCGATTAACCGTGTCACCCGAGGGTGCCAGCAAAAATGAATCATGCGCCGAAAATAAATTTCCTCTCGGACTCCGTCCACGTCCCAGCTGGCAAACTTTCCGGCGATTCAAAGGTACTCGAAAGCTTCCTCGGATCCACCCCACGGCTACTATTTTCCCGTATCGCTCGATCTTCACGCATAAGGGTCCACGGAGCACGCACGTGCTAGCTCCGAAGGACGCGGCGAAAGAAAGGAAGAAATTGATGGCGGGGCGGCCAGGAAAAAAAGAAATTGCCGGCAGCTGACGGAGCACGGGGGTCACCGGAAAAGTTGCATGAAGGTATAGGTCACCTTCGCCCGATGAGGCTCTATGCGGCGTTGATTGCTTCTCTCGGATGATCGTGCGAGCCGCGTGATTGGCGCTGCCGGCGTCCGGACGATCCTGTGGCGGGGGCGAGCCGGCCGGAAACGGAGAGAGAAAAACAGGAATAAGCCTGAATATTCGGTTACTGGCTCGTACGCACGTGGCCGGGCCTCGTCCTTCGGAAATGAAAGCGTTTCGGGGCGATGGGGCGCAAGCGTGACGGACACGCGACGCGGAAATCGTTCTGACGCGCCCCCGCTTGGAAAAACAAAAAATACAAAATCACCGGCCGATCCCCGACCTCCAACCTCCTTACCTCCGTTTCGGTCTGATTACCGTTGGTCGAAGGTCGCGATCGATCGCGATGCCATGCGGGAGCCAGACCGGGCGGTTCTATGGCCATGGGGATGAGGACAGTTCGAAAGTGTGTCGACGGTGATGCTTGTGCACCCTGTATTGGGTCGGCCGACGTTATTGTCGAAGAAATTGAAATCTAAGTTTGCTGTACGAGTTTGGTTTTTTGCTAACGTCCGATTCGTGAGCTGCATTTTGCGGCAGACAACTTTGTCCGGCGGTGCAGGGATGAAGCGTTCTAGGGGTGGATCGAGTTGTAATTGCTTTGGATTTGAGGGTGCGGGATGTTTAATACGAGTTAAGGAAATATTGTATTCGCTCTTGTGTTGAAATATAGCAGAAGGAATTAGTATGCAAACAATTTTGTTGGTTAGTTGGTTTAGCTCCCTGTATGACATCTCTTTCGCAGGTGTGCAAAAATTTCTCAACAGTTAGTTAAAATTTGGCATTTTGAACACCGTGTAGAAGTAGATTGGACTTTTAGGAAACAGAATATTCGCTTAGATATTGAAGATTATATCTACCAAAGCCAACCCCTCAGATTTGTAATATAGGTGTCTCCTATGTGTGCGTAGTAACACCTTGAATCGAACAAAACAATTTTTATTCTGCAGAACAGCAAGACTACTAAATCTACATGAAGTATCTGTAAAAATTGTTTTGAAAAATTGATGAATAAATCGTCATGAGCATCGTCAATTGTGTAGTTGCGAAAATAGTCCGCCATGCGAGGGTTGATAATATTACCACTTACCAGATTGTGTATGAAATTGGGGAAGGGTTGTCGCAAAGGGTTAAATGCTGGCCCTGGAATGGAAGACCAAAGACCCTTTGCATTGCAAAATATCAATCACTATTGTATCTACAACCCTGAAAGTCACCAAAACAAGGGTTAATCATTTTTATTAATTTAAATCTTCGTTTAATCAATTATTCAACGTCAATATTCCCTCGTATATAACAAATTGGACTTAGTTACGTATAACATTAGTGATTAAATTACTATAAAAATAACGATTAACTGTTTAAAAAATGAGAATGGCAGGTCTCGAGCACCAATCAGCTAAGACGGTTCATATACCCGAGGCCCCGATACAAAACTATTCCAATAAACAGACGAGCGGTCACGACTTCGCGGAGTCGGCGTAATAACAATTTAAATATGCAGTCCTCCTGCTTAATTGTTCTCCCCGGGGAGCGCAAACAGCTGGGACGGAAGCCGCGAGCGCGGACTGAGACGCGGCGAACTCGTAACTTCCCGCAATTTAGATGATAATTACATTTACATGCGCGGCCGTTTCGTAGACTTACGATAAACTTCCCGAGATGTCGGGAAGATATCGAGCCTAGAAATTCTTGCTCCCATGCAACCCTGCGCCGCTACCGCCCACCCCTACCTTACCCGAAGGGTGTGAGATATATAGGACCTACTGATCATGATCTCTGGAGAAATTGAGCGCGCATCGTTCCTTGCATTTTTGTGTAAGCAACAATATAAATAACGCGTTTGCTAGCAGCGTAATTATAATACGTCGTTATATTTATTATATTTATTGCATTTATCCTGTTGAATACATTGTTTTGCTGTTATCGGATATGATAAATAATTATATTCATTTATTTTATGTTACTTACGTGGTGCTAGGAATCGTGTTAATAGTTAATTAGAAAATGCGTGCATTTAGTTTCAGTATCATGCTTATTGCATTTCATGTAATAGTGCGTTCATAATTTGAACAAACGATGCCTAATTAAATCATACAAAGTATAGTCAGCAGACTGTGGATCCCTATGTAAAATAATTTACTGTTGCAATTGCGAGAAGCAGGAGCTGAATATAAAATTCTTATGATCTACTAAACATGAATATTATTTATTCACTTTTTCTAAATCTAAAGGATGCATCTGTCATCGCAGAGATACAATAAAATTTCACGTATTACAAAAAACGTACTAAAAGGGTTTAAATATATCAGTAAACTGAAAATATAACAATCTCAGGTCCATCTAATATTTCTTCTGTCTCACATTCCGCGCGCCATTTACGCCGAATAATCGAAAAGAGTTCAATCGAACGCTGAAAAGAACTCAAAATATTTCCACCGTGTCACCAGGCAGCGTCGAATAAGCCGCTTATACGAATCCAGGCCGACCAAAGCCAGATAGAATCGTCTCAGGCCCAGCTCGGCCATAAAATCGCGTAAGCATCCGCGAACAATAACGCACACGGCAGAGTTCTACGCCGTAATACGGCGATCGGTGGCGGTAGTTAGAGAGATTGGAGCGCGCCGCGGTCGTGCAGAAATCTCGGCGTTGCATATCGCATGCAACAGTCGAGATCGGATCTGGGGATCGCGTGACCGGGTCGCGTGGCCGAATAAAAGGAGAAGTCGTTAAAAGTCGTAAGTGGCGTTGCCGGACGGCCGGTCGAAAGTAAAAAGGCTCCGCCGCCGGCGGACACGGATGCCGGGGACCCTTTTAGAGTTTTAAAGGCCGCCGCTCCCCCCCCCCCCTCGGAAGTTAACTTCGCGAGCGCTAACTCGTGTCGCTTAGGGCGCGGAACGCCGCATTAGGGGTGAACTATCCCCGCGGACCTCGCTTCCGCTCTCAGGGAATAATCAAGTTACGGGGCGACGCTGATGCGTCGCGTGACGGCCCCGGAACTCGCGTTATTTTATTCATGCGAAGTCGTGGCTGTGTCGCGCGAGTAGGTAACGCGATCCAAGTCATGTGGCCCGATCCGGCACCACCGGAAGCTTTTGTCGCGTACCACCGTGCAGACGTCTTCGATTTGGACGACTTCGAGAAGCGGCGCGCCGGTCTCGCGGAAATCAATATGTTACGCAGAACGCGGATTTTATGCGTTCGCGACGAAAATGCAAAATGGGGGAGACGTTGTATGATTTTAGGGTATTATTGTATTATTGGCGGATCGTTGGGATGGTTGCGGAGAGACATATGACACATTAACACGTTCAGCGCCTCGTCACCCAAATATGGCTAGTTTTTAAACAATTTTGAAAATTCATATTCATTTCAATCATCCCCTATGATCAATTTTAACTTTCTAATTTCGCTTTAAATTGCTTTGATTTTGTGAACATTTTGGTGGTCGATTGTCAGCGACGAACGTGTTAACTGTGTACATACTATACATTAAACTTGTAATTATAGCTTGATCTGGAAATTCGATCTGTTGATGAACACTAAAACTATGTGATAGTAATATAAAAAGGTATAAGATGTATTTGATTGTATTTATACGCTTGAAAATATCAAAATTACAAAAAATATGGTTCACATTTTGTATCATGAAGAATTTATTACATTTATATAATATTTTCTAATACTTGAATATCATTACTTAATAATTCTCTTTTTTAAAACACTATTTTCTTTTAACTGTGTTGGTGATCATTATTTAAAATAAATTCTGAAATTGCGTTATTATTGGCGGCTCGTTGGGATGGTTGCGAAGAGACAAAAATGTCTATATAGCTTTTATACTTTATAATTAATGGAGGCTGTTTTTATTTTGCATAAAAATCAGCACGTGGCTTAACAATCTCAGTATGTCTATGTACACGTCTCACATGCAGAAGTAATGCGTTGCGTGAGGAAGAGATAATTTGAGACAAGAATAATCGGATAAAGGTAACAACTAGCTAATAGCAAATTTGCTAATATAAACAAAAAAAAATATAATTATTATCATATAATAATATTAGGTATATTATATATACCTAAGGTATATTATATATACCTAAGGTATATTATATATACCTAAGGTATATTATATAAAAATATAACTATACCTGGGCATCTTATAGAGGGCGACTTTTATACCAAATAAAAACTGTCTAAATCGTTAGTAACAAATATAAGTCGGATAAAAATGTCCCACTTCTATTAAGAACTATAACACCTAAAAAACAGTGTAACAATATCCAAAAATTCTTCTAACATTCCCACAGATTTGCTCCATTCAGTTGCGGCACGGACGCGTAACACCCTCAACAAGAAAACGTCTGATCGCAAGCTCGTTCGCCGAAAACACCTGCAACGCCGGACGCCTCTCCAGCCGACAGTAATTATGTTAATTACACGAACATTAAACAACTCGAAAAAGCTCGGGCTCGATTAAAGAGCAACGTGGAAAGGAAATGTTTGCTCCGGGAGGCTGGCAGCTAGACGGATCTCCCTCTGTCGAAATTGAAACGCAGCTAGCAACGCTCTCGCGCAGAGACAAGGTAATTTTTTCCGTTGCAATTCCATGGGTTTTCCACGGAATTCCTTCGCGCGCGCGTAATTCCCATTGCATATTCAACGGCCTAAACGTTCTGTCGTTGCCAGCAGTCGCAAAGTTATTGTAACGACATTTCGCCGAGGAACGGGGACTCGAGCCGGGCGGGCAGAGGGAAAAATGGCGGCGACGACAGGGGCGGCTCGGAAGGTATGGCGTGGGTGGCGCGGCGCCACGGGCCGGGGCGAAGGGAGGAGGAGAGGGGGAGGAGAAGAGCAGGCCTCGGAAGGATTAATTTTCTCTCACTTTTCCAGCGCGACGCCGTGAAATTTTACGGAACCGGATCAATTATTTCCCGTAATATTACGCGAAATTGTATTCCGCAGTAAGAGCTAGTTAAAGTGCGGTAATTGCGTTTCGGATTGCAATCAACGCGGACCGGTGGATTTAGATCGACATGCAATTTTTCGCCCCGACCCGTTGCCCGATTTAAACGCGCTCTCCCGGCCGCGATTAACGTCTGAGAAATCACGACCGTCGCCGTGTTGTTCCAGGATAGTAATTTCCCGGGGATCCTCTCGGGTCGTCCGATTCCGCGGGAACTTAGCTTCTGATTATGGTCGCCGAGATTAATACGGTGCGCAGATCGTGCAGGATTCCGCAAATTGGATATTGTCGACTGCGCGCGCGAGTTTATAGCGTTCATTGAATTTTCCCATTTTACGGACTTTTTAGTCCGCGATAAATGATCCCGCGACCCCGTTAAATGCGCTGTTGCCGATAAAAAACGCGGGATCCACTGGGATATCCGGTGTTCAATCGAAGATAAATCTGTGGTCGCGCGTTATACCGTCGGTGTTTGTTAGAACTGAGCTATGCCTGTGGATCAATTGATTCTATCGATGCGGCATGTGTCATTATGATTATCCGTGCCACCGACGTGGTGATCGTTGCGATTAATTTCGCTATAAATGTATGATGAAAGCGAACTTTTGTAGACTGATTCAGAGAAAATTTCTGTTACATTTGAGTTCTATTTTAGATCCGATTCGATGCGATCTACAGCGCTAAGCAGCAGTTATAAGCAGCGCGCGAAGAAGCATCCAGCGATGTCCGTTCGGTATTGCGATTGTGGGATTCTTGACTCGCGGGTCCTACGAACTGTAGATCTTAAGAAGTGCGTGTCTGTGTTATCGGTATGAATGAGTGTGTGTGTGCGTGGCGAAATCTTTTTCGGGGACTGAGATGCAGGGCAGAGCGCCGTGAGTATTGAGAGCGTGAGGA
>CM052150.1:3354069-3365978 GCA_028455555.1 Augochlorella aurata | reverse complement strand
GAGAGAGAGAGAGAGAGAGAGAGAGAGAGAGAGAGAGAGACAGTTGGTTAAGAGTGAGAAAGCGGTCGAGCGAATCTATGTTGCGTGATTTTGTTTTCTTAATTTTTCTATTACATTAAATATTATTGCTTTCATTTTTGTTTTCCAAAGAAAACTCCCCACACAGCCAAAATCCCTACACGATTATAGCGATTGTAACAAGCAATTAGCGATTAGGAAGGTGCAATGGCTTCGTTCTTTTGATACGAGCACCGGATAGAATTTCATTTAAATTTAATTCAATTTAAAAGATCCTCTCTCCGCTCAAAATTTCCATAACAAATCCGGCAGGATAAGAGTTGAAAGGGACATTTTCGAAAATATTTAACCATCGGATCGCGGAAACGCTCCTCCATCCAGAAACGAACCGCGATGGTGGACCCGGCGTTTCGCCGAGCCAACAATTAGCGGAATTAGCGAGCAATCGGCACGAGTAATTCGTCGGCGTCGCGGATTTTTCAGTTTGCTCGGACGTTGCATCGCATCCAGCCGGTTCCGGGCCATAAATGCAGTTTCTCTTGCAGAAACCGCGGCATTGTTTTTGTCGCCGTTACACGACCGGCCTGTGGAAGGGGCGAGGCGCAACGGGAACAAAAAAAAAGAAAAAAAGAGCGCGGAAACTCGCGGCGAGATGAAAAATGCAGGCGCGAGAGTGCATCCCCGCGGCCAGCGCGCACTGTGCCCGCGCGACGGGGTGAGAAACGCGGATTTATGACGAGTCCGCTTTTATTCCCCGCTTACACCTTTATTCGCGTGGTCTTCGCGACGATAACAAGGATATCGGTGCTCGTCGGAGGCTCGGATTACCGGCGCGGCGGGTTTTCACGACACCGTGAAAAAAGGGATGAATAAACGGCCGACCTCGTTATCCTGCAGCGGCGCGCTTCCCGCGTTGATTGCGTTATTTGGGGCTGTCGTCTCCCGCCGGACCATTAGGAAAATTAGCGGACCCGTTGGGAATATTTTCTTCCGTCTTCTCGGCCCTCCGTCGAGACGATTCCCCGGAATATTCATTTCTTTGTCTTGGTCCCGCGTGACGCGCCTTGGCGCGGGGAAGCGGTCGATTCTTAGCGATCCGAAACAATGCGATTTTTTGAAATCTTCTCTGAGGCGATTAACGGAGTATCTTCCTCGACGGACAGCGTATTTCAAAGTGCATGTATCGAACTAGTTGCAGCAATCCTTGTACTGGAGGATCTTTAGGATTTTTTATATGCTCGATATTCTTCGCATTTTATATATTTATAGGATACGATAAAATATATGGTAATACATTAATATTATACGATATATTAATTATATACGATAAATATATTATGGCTTAGTTTAATTTAATAGTTACAGGAATATTTCAAGATATTTGAGAATATATTTCTACGAATAAAATTCTACTTGAGAAATGATCACGCTATTTTATAAGTATGATAAAGCAAAAAATCAATCGGTTGCACAAGAATTAACTAGTTAAGTGTGTTTGACGACTATATCCGTCATGGAGATGTGACAGAATTTTGTGTTGTGACGATTATATCCGTCGTGCTTAAAATTTTGTTGCAATTTGATATTTAACCCTTTGCACTCGAGGGACGCCTCTGCGGCGCCACTGACAGTTATTATATTGCGCTTCAAAATAATTTTTGTATTATCAAATTCTCGTTCACATTTAAACAACTGTTAAAAGTATACCTCACAAGACTCAATTATGCCTAAAATGCAAAAAGTTATACAAAAAAGAAATAGTGTAGATCAGAAGAACTATTTCGGATTTAGAATTAAAATGGCTTCGAGTGCAAAGGGTTAAAAACTAAATTATATTCGTAAATTTTAATATGTTTAAAATGTTTAGAGGTCGAGACGAAAGGAAACAAATAAATGAAAATTATAAATAATTTGAGTTGGATTCGTCTTTTTGGAGTCGTCATCGCTTAACTATCGCGATGTACACTGGTGGGCGCTTTGCACAGAGATCGCCATAGTTAACTAGTTAAAAGTGACCGAGTTACTCGGACACGTGGCCGAGACACTCTAGCAACACCCATTAAAAATACAAGAAACTAATTTGACATTAATTGACATTCCGCGAACGAGATTTTTTAATAACTAGACCGTGGATTAAATTAATATTGTCTGCATCAATCGCCGAGCACAAAATTTTCCTTTAATAATTTCGACGAGTTCAATCTAAACTATCAACATTCACAGCTTCTATTAATCTTTCCACTGTTTCAAGTGACACCTGTTCGTTACTGGCATAAACGCACCAAATCCGAATTCTAGTATTATCAGACGATGTATGGCAGACGATCAACTTTCATCGAGTTCCACACTTAAAACCGATATCCATTACAAAGCGTTGGCCGCGAGCTTACATCTGCATTGTAAAACAATTTCGTCGCGACTAATAACAAATTTGCATTTTGATAGGGAGACCCAACGAAGTGGGAATCGAACGAGGTTTTAATTTCGCCATTACCGGTCCCCGCGAAGTTCGAACAAAACGAAGCGGCATTAAATTCCGTTAAACTTCGCGTGCCGGCGAAGTTTCCGCGAGGGAAAAAGGAGCGGCGGCGAAACAGTCTTTCCATTTTCCTAACAATCGCATAATCCGATAGCCGGTGGTACGGCATAATCGTCGGCGGATAATAAAGACGGTAAACGTCGTTTTAAATATCGCGGACGGCGTTCGCCGAAGGAAATTGCGACGTTGCAATCTCGAGGCGGTTCCACGGGAATTTGAAATTTCGTGCTGGCCGAGGAGTCGTTCGACGACGTCGCCGTTATTAATTCGACCGACGCCAATTGGGAATTGCTGTTGGCCAGTCTGGTATTCCCGTTTTGTCGCCAGTTTCGCCGGCTTTTCGTTCAATTTCCACGTGTTCCCGAAGACATTCGCGCCGCCGGTGTGACAGTGTTGCGATCGTGAGCCGGGCCCAGCTGCTGGTGACGCCTGTCCAACAACGTAACGCGAATCCCCATAGTATAATTGAAATCATTCCCCTACCTGTCCGGAGGCCCCTGTGCCGGCCGGCCTCGTGATTCGCTTCTCGCGAACGCACTTCAATTTCATTCTTTTTTCAATGCGGGAATCAAACGCCGGAAAAATTTCGGCGCCAATAAAATGCCAGCTGGGACAACACGGTGGACAAATATGAAGGTATAAACGAATCTTCTCGATGACTTCGGGTAATTTGTTTATCTGGATTTGACACTGGAACTACTGAACTCTGATCGTGGTTAGTATACATTGTTTTATAGCAACGAGAACATTGAATATATTTAAACTTTCTATGATTTTTATTACAATATGTACTTCAATGAAGAAGTTCGTGTCAAAATTTATAACAAAAACATTTTTATGGTAAAAGAACAAAGTCAGAAACCAGTCGTTTTGACTGCTTTGGTAATTTCAGTGTTAAATAATTTTTATCTAATTTATATAGTTTCAAGAATTCTCAGCGTTAACGTCTAGCTCCCGATGTCAATATAAAGATAATTTAAAAATTATACATTAATTATCGCTAACAAATTCATCGAGGAGCTGTGAACATTAATTTAAATAGCTCTAAAAATTTTTTCGCTCGTACCACTGTTCTTTATTTTACTATCAAGGTAATTTAAAAATGATGAACCAAGAACATTTTACTTTTACCAGCGACGTCCCTCAAAAATCATAAAAATTACGCTAAACGGTACCAACGATAAAAGAGAATTGGTAAAAACGTGGAATATTTTGGAATATCCCGGTAGCCGGAATAAAATAAAAAGAAACGACGAGCAGTATTTTAAATCACGGTCGTAAGAGCGGACGCCGTTTTCGAGTCCCCGTAGACGTATTATCTTTGTTAAATTCCCTGTTTATAATTGCGAGACCGTGGAGTAAGGTGCGGCGGGACCGGGGTGGGGGTAAAGCGGTTGTGCCAGTTCGGCGCGCGTCCAGCAGATAATATTTGTTTAAATCTATTTCAACGGCCGAGAAAGAGGTCCGCCGCGTTATAGCCAGTAACCGTGTTACCGTAGCCTGCTGCAGCCGATAACACCGGGAACAATAGCGCAATAATGAAGCATCGGGGGCGGCTGTCGATTCGCCCGCGTTCCGACAAACGGGACCGAACGGAACCTCGTCGTTCCGTCCTCTCTGAAACGAAATAAACACTAACGACGCGTTTAATACCGCGGATAATGAAATACGTCAAAGAGCACAATTCGACGATCGCTCCTCTGCTCGGTGTTTTTTCTCGGCCGCGTTGCTGGGAAAGCGGCGAGCGTTCGTATTATTGTTTCTTTGAACGCGGGGGACGAAAAATGCTGGTAGAACTCGAGATTTTAAAGGCGACGGATGGCGACGGAATTATTAGACCCGTTTGGCCGCGATACTTGCGATGGGACTTCTGCGCTTTTGAAGTTGTTCCGTTGCTTCGCGATATTTATAAATTACGAATTGCGTGTTATAGTATTCTTAGATTTTCATAACGCCATTTTAACCCTTTGCACTCGAAGCTATTTTAATTCGAAATCCAAAACATGTTTTATGATTTCTAATATTTTATACGATTTATTGCGACTTATGCATATGAAATTGAGGCTATTCGCAAGTACAGTATTAACAATGTTAATAAATTCTTAATAAAAATTAATGTAAACGAATTTGATATTATTACAAATATTTTGAGAAATATTATACCAATATTTAGTGGTGCCTCAGAGTCGCCACTCGAGTGCAAAGGGTTAACTGTAAATCTATACTTACTTTTCTGGCTTATAGTATTCCCATTTTATGCGGCAAAGTGCATTTTATGCATTTGATATTCATTCTTTTAACACGTTCGTCGCCAACAATCGACCATCAAAATTTTCACAAAATCAAAGCAATTTAATTAATTAAAGCGAAATTAGAAAGTTGAAATTGATCATAGGGGATGGAATTAGAACTGTTTCGCATTCGAAACGTCCTAGTTTAATTCAGTTTGTTCGGATATATTAAAATGAAAATGAATTTTCAAAATTGTTTAAAAACTTGCGTCACCCATATTTGGGTGACGTGGCGAAGAACATGTTAACTCATATTAACAGTTTTGCTTCCAACAACTGTTAAAATCTAAATTTTTGTTAGTACAAACATTATTTTGGAACGTGATAGAACAATTTTAATGGTGTCCCGGAGTCACCACTCGAGTGCAAAGGGTTAATATAGCGTAATATACAACAGTGATCGACTGTTTAAGTACGAGTATTACACAATAGACAGAGAAGATCTATTTATCGTCAAGATCGAGTAATAAAAATTGTTGTTATCGCCATAAAATGAGTTAAGAAATAATACAAAAATTAAAGATTTGTATAAAACACTAAAGGACATGTAGAAGTATTCATTTTTAGTAGATTCCTAAAATAACAGTTATTGTCTATTGAACAGTGATTGTCCCTTCTATTAGGACAGTCATGAAAACTCTCCACGATCATTTCTGACGTGCAAAATAGTATATTTATCAATTAAAACTTGAATCTGTAGCGAATAACAATATGTTTCAACATAACCTCATTCCTCCACCAAGAACTACCCTTGACTAATCAAAAAAAAAAAAAACGAGGTGACGACAGACAGAACACGGCGAGGCATAGACAGACCGGAATCGGAACTCGAACAGAAATTCCAGAAATCGCAATAATCGCAATAATTGCAATAATCGCAATAATAGCAAAAATCGCAGACACCATCACAGTACAATTTTCCATCAACAAAGTATAACTAGAGTCAAGCGAGCGTCTTCATTACGCAACCCAGAGGCTCGATATCATTCTACGCATATCAAGAGCAGGCGTCACTTCAACACAGTGCTATACACGAGCCCGCTCATTTCCAAAAATGTCTATAAAGCAGGAACACTACTAACAGTACATTTCCCTGCAAAAATGTCCAAAAAAGAATCTAGAATATTACATTCACTGCGAAACGAGCGAAATTGGATCAAAAGGTATCCCGAGAGCATAACCGCGGTTAGACGATTCGGCGATGCAGGAGCCACCGAGCCTGCTGAATTATTTGGCCAACATTTATTCCAGTTTCTGGCCTGGCCCCTCGCCAGTCGGCGCGTCGAAGCCTCCCGGTAACCGAGGTCACGGCATTTCGAAATTCGCGGGGGCGCAATTTATAAAAGCAGCGTCGCATTAGCTCGCGAAGTGAATCCGACGACTCATTAGCATTCCCGGCGACGCTTAACCGGGGCGGGGCTTGAATAATTTCAGGTGGTTTGATCCCACCCCCTATTGTCCGCGCGTGGTTGGAAACGGGAACAGCGAAAGTCGTTCGACGGCCGCGTATCCTCGCGAAATAGAGCTCTGTATTTCCGCGTGAATAGTTTGTCTACGAGCGACATATATATATACATTATCTCTCCGTCTCTCGCTCTCCGTTTCTCCGGCTCTTTATCTACCCCCTCTCTCTCTCTCTCTCTCTCTCTCTCTCTCTCGCTCTTGCTATCCCGACGGCCAATTATAGCGCGAATCCTGTTATCGGGGCTTTTTCGCGACCCGCCCATGTTAATTAACGGCCGCGCGACGTATACAGACGCGACGAGGAAAAAAGCGGCGGCTGATGCCGCTCTGACCGTGAACCGGAACGAACGAAGTTATTAATTGCGGGACGACGACGCCCCGCGCGACGAAAATGCGAAAATCAAAACAGCCGTGGTCTCTGTGCCCGTGACATTTTTTTTTTTGCACGCGGACAGATCGCGCCGCGTTTACAGTGCGGACGAAAAAGCGGCGCGCTTTAAAATTAACGCGATTGTCATTCGTTTAACATTGCAAGATATAAGCATAGAGGAATAATAAAATGGAATCGAACTTTATTGGTATAAACAATTTTATTGGGATAAAAAGATATTTTATAGAAATATATAATGAAACAAAATATAATGATCAACTAAAAATTATTTACAGCAATCAAACATCGAATGAGCCATCATTCTCTTTGGCAAAGGTTTATAGAGTTGTTGTTTAATAATCTTTTGCTCGAATTCGTGGTGAATAAATTGTCTTAATTCGGCAATGCTCTCGAAATTGTTTATAAAGCGGGGTGTCCAGTGAGAAGTGGCGAGCGAAATTATTTGGTCGCGGAGAAATGGTATTAGAAATCGGTCGAGTAATTATTTGGTAATTCTCTGGCGAGTAATAATAGTCGTGACGTGTGTCAAATAACTATATTTAAATATCTATATTGCGTACAGGTCGCAGTCCGCGCGGAGAGAAACGTGTGTTTACGATTGCACAATTAAGTCGTTTGGGTCTTTGAACTTTCTAATTGCTGGCGGTACTTCCAGGTGGACGGTGCGTCCAGTGAAAAAAGATTTCCTGCTGATGAATGGAAAATTAACAGAGAAAGTTCCCGCCGTAACGTCATATTAATGCCATCACACGAGAAAGTACCATTGAAGTAATATTTGTGCGTCGAGTTCTTATGCATTACGTTGCCGCGCTATTATCCTGACGGAACACTCGCATGATCGTTTAGGAACACGATGCTCTTTCGATCCTTTGCAACGAAGAGCATCTTCGAACACTTCTTCGTGTAACTACATAATTATATACATAAGATTCTAACGTATTTATTTACAATTTAACAATCATTGCATATTCATTATAATATTATTATATTTATATAATAATAATATATTATATTCATATCATATTATTATTATATTCATTATTACTTATTCATCAGTACATTATATTATTATTATTATTCATTTATTATTGATTCATTTTTTATCTACTATTTATTTATTATTAAATTATATCGTTATATTATATTGTACTTTATTTTGTTTATAGAAATGTTGAAGTAAAGATTGTGAAAGTGGTTTCTGTATTATTCAGTTTCTGTTATGACAGGGTTTCATTTATTGTTACTTTATTTATTTTATTCATCGCGGAAGGTACCTAATCATTTTAAAAATATTTAATAATATAGCAGCCTACAGTGGTACAATCTAACACTCTCACCCCAATAATAGATAACAAATTATTGTTAAAAAGCCGCTTTATAGACTTCCCTAAAATATTAAAATTGAATTAACAGAATTGAAATTTTACAGATCCTAGTAAAATTAGGAAAACATGTAACAAACATAAAATGTTAAAAAGACGTAAAAATCGTCACAACGTTCCTCCAAGATTTCTCACGAAACGCGATCCTAAAACAAAGGAAAACGAACAATTAATGTCAGTTTCATTTCGACTCTCGGTAAACGAAGACGGGAAAAACGCGGGGTGTATTCTGTACACAGGGAACGCGCCGCAGACACCCCGTGCAAGGAGAATAAAAAGGCCGGAGTTTCTGATTCGTCGACGCAATTACACCTTTTGTCGTCGTAGGAACGGCGAACCGGCCGTTAACGAGCGGCCATACATTTTTTAATTGAAACGGTAAATCCTCTTAAATCGCCGGAAACAAATTAGATCACTTGTGTCCGGATCGGAAACAATGTTCGGCTGCCGATGCGCTTCCGAACGATGCCGCGTGGCTATTGCGTAACGAAGCGACGTTTCGGATTTCCGGTCGTCGCGATCCGCGATTCTGAAGCCCGGCCCGGCCCGGCCCGGCCCGGCAGTTCGCATTTTTCATTCCAGCAAATTAAATTCCTTTGTCCGCGTCGCGAGCACCGGCGCCGATCGATTAGAGCCTCGCTTATTAGCGGCAGAACGCGCTCGCCCGCCCGCCCCGTTCCTATTACGGAATCCGTTAAATCGCGCGAATAAATTGTGACGCGACGTCTCGAATGGTAAACGACGATCCAGATATTTCTGTACCTCGATCGCTGGAATATTGATCGCCGCGGCGCTATTAGACGCGTCGAATCTATTATCGATTGCGTGACGGTGCACGGGGGCCCGATCGGGCATAAACAAATGAATATTTTATATTTTTATATTTTTATAACGGTAGCGGTGAACAATATTTATTTTATCTATTTCACTTATTTTATTCATTGCGAAAGGTATTTAGTGTTTAAAAAATTATGCAAATTATATTAGCATTGAATAATATTTATTTCATCTATTTTATTTATTTTATTCATTGCAAAAGGTATTTAGTGTTTAAAAAATTATACAAATCACATTAGCATTGAACAATATTTATTTTATCTATTTTGTTTATTTTATTCATTGCAAAAGGTATTTAGTGTTTAAAAAATTATGCAAATTATATTAGCATTGAACAATATTTATTTTATCTATTTGATCTATTTTATCCATCGTGAAAGGTATCTTATATTTAAAAAATTATATAATAATAAGGGAGCTTATAGTAGTACAATAATAAGGCCTCAATAATAGATAACAAATTATTAGTTGCCTTGACAATGGCAATAGCGACTATCGATCGTTAAAGTATTAATATATGTACGATGATGTAGGTGAAAAAATAAATAATAATCATTTCTTGCAGTTATTTTACTCTTATCAGAAAAATCTTGTTGATAAAGGCAACCGTTTCCTTGGATTCTTATAAACTAATCTACTATCATTAAATAGTCTCAGAAATTATTTCGACTATTTGTAAACATTGCTTAAGCAGATAAAATATTTTTCTTTAAATCAAAAACTAAAAAATAAAATAAACTGTTAAATTAAAATCGCGAAACAACGCGTTACATTTACATATTACAAGCTCTTTTCTTCGCATCTAATTTCCTCGTCGTTGCTATAACTATGGTTTACGATCCTCGAAACAGCGTTACCGGTTTTCAAACATATTTTTAAACAGCGTGATTACAACACCACCCCGTACAGTCCAGTGTAAAAATTGACGGAACGCGAGTCGAACCGTCGAAAAATTCCGGCGTGATATTTCTCTCTGCAACGTTTCAATAAATTCCCCGGAGGAATTAAAAGCGCCTTGATTCGAGAAACCGGAAGCGAGCGTCGCTCTCACGGGCGGCCTGAAAAATCCCCGCCATTATAAATTTCCGTGGGCGGGTCTCGATCGTACATTAGAAGCCGTCCGCTCGAAAATCCTAGCCGGCCAGCGAGAGTACCGGAACCGTCCCCGTGAAATCACGAAACCGTAATTCACCCCTTCAATTGCACTTAACATTGCAGGAAGAATGTCCGTCCGCGGTGTGTGTGCGTGGGGAATTCAAACAGCGCCGACTTCGCGCCGTTGTTCCCGAATTTCACGGTGTAACGCTGCGACTGGAAATCGAATCGATACAGCAGAATTAAAAGATTCAATTTCCTCATCCCTTCTGCTATTAATTGCGATGAAATAGAACAAATAATTCAGCAAATATCAGTTGCGATAATTTAACAAAAATTGGATTTTTCTTTGCGAAATTAAAAGATTCAATTTCCCCATACCTTCTGCTATTAATTGCGATGAAATAGAATAAATAATTCAGCAAGTATCAGTTGCGATAATTTAACAAAAATCGGATTTTTTTTTGCGAAATTAAAAGATTCAATTTCCCCATACCTGCTGCTATCAATTACGAGCACTATAAAATAGAACGAACAAATAATTCAGCAAATATCAGTTGCGATAATTTAATAAAAATCGGACTTTTTTTGCTCGGATTTTCTGCTTTTATTTCCGGACTTCCTGATTCAATGCTAGGGACATCGAATCGCCATAAACCGGAGTAAAGGGATGCAGCAAATGTCAACTATGAGAATTCAACGAAAAGTCTTCGACTAAAATAAGAATTCGCGCATTCGAGTTGCTTCGGTGCGGCAAAAATCTGTCAAAGCGAGCGATTCTGTCGAGAGAGAACTCCCGCGCCGATCCTCTCCGCGAATCTTCGCGGGCGCATCGGCTTTAAATATCTTGCTCGTCCGAAGCGTTTCGAAATATTTCCGGGAAAATGACATTTCGAGCGGAACGCGCGAATTCGCGCTGAAAAACACACCGGTCGCGTCCGAGTAATAACTTAATAGCAATATCGCGGGTACTTCGTGCGTGTAAACAATTTCATAAGCTCTCTCAGATGAAAAACGTGCTCCAGCGGCGCTTCGCACTCGCGCCCGGAAATTTATTAACGTAATACGCGCGTATCGCGCGAGTAACGTTATATTAAAACATCGTTTTTTCATCGCTGGAATTCTACGACTATCGGGACAGCGACGGGATGTCTCCGCGAGTTTACGGACAACCGTTATCCGCGGTATTACTTTTTACACGGTGGACATTCTTGGGGGGTCGCGAAACGCGCGTTTATCCGCGTTCTTATTATTTTTCGCCGTGCTCGATTCGTTTGCAATTGTCCGCGTCTTTCCTCGCGTTTTTAATGCCGAGCTGTTTGCGAAAGAGAGTAACAGGCTGTGGCCGTTTCATTTGAAAGCGTTGACGGACGATACTTTTTCTTTAAATTCTCTTTCGCGGGGCAATGTTCAAATGTATGCGTACAGTGAGTACCAAAAGTATTGGGATAATACTCCGACTTCTATGCGATATAGTTAAATAGGCACTTGTTATAATATAATTTGTTATTTTATTTTGTTGACGGATCCGAAGAAATTTGTGAAATTAGAGTACACTTTACACTTTTACATACATTGATGTAATATGCAAAAAGTGAACCAAACATGCAATTTTATTTCATACATTTCTTCAGATGCATTAACAAATTAGGGTAACAAATTATATTTGCAAGTGTCTTATACATGACTGTTCGTCCCAGTGTTCAAATTCTATAAACAATAAAAATACACAATATAATTTCTATCATAGTTAATATAAATACTTGTACCAATATACACAGTTTAGTCCACTAATAACATAACAAATAACTTAAACAACTAATTAAAACTCGAATAAAAACTCCGCAACCAATTAATATCATCAACAACATTACCTCCCTTGTCCACAGTCA
>CM052150.1:3318110-3353969 GCA_028455555.1 Augochlorella aurata | reverse complement strand
CTCGTAATTTAACATTACGTTGTTAGACGGCCAGCAGGTGCGCGCCTCTTAGCATTCCATTTAACAGTCTATTTACAGTGACGCTCAATTTCTACCGCGCTCGAAGGTAGCCGAGGGTCATTACCGGTGCGTAAAAATGACGAATCGGCCGCGCACACCCCAAAGCCCGTCCCCCGAAAATCGCGGCGCAAAGACGAAGCGAAAACGGCGCGCGTTCGAAAGGGGTTAAAGTGGGTAGAGCCCTTAACCAGATTCGAAGCAAGGGTTCCTCGGCGCCATTCTCTGTGCAGGGACACGGGCGGCTGGCTGCGCGAGATAGGGTCAACAAGAACGCTATAAGGCAGCAGGGTGAGGCGGGAAAAACGGGGCGTGGGGGTCTGTACGAGTACCATGAGAGTAGCATTCCCCTCTGGTGGGGATGAAAGCCAGCCGAGCTGTTACCTTCCGGTTCGGAATGGGGACCCAGAGAGCTAGGTCAGGGCAAAACAACGTTAAATCCGCGCTACCAACCCCCAGGCGCAATTTCCGTTTACCAGCTCCAGACCACCCCTTCTCTCCCTACCCTACCCTACCATCCTCACCCCTCCCAACCATTCCACAGCCGATCCCGACAACGCCGGTGCACGCCGATTTCTTTGAAGTGTCCATCTTTGCCCGAGCTAACGCGGGTTTAAATGATACTGAGACGCGTGGACCGGGATTATTGATTTTCCGATCGAAGCCGCCCGCGGATTCGGTCGCCCGATTAAAACGAATCGGAGAAACATGGCCGTCTCGGAGCGAACTACACTGCCGGTAAATATTTTTCAGTGGCTGGGTGATCTGTTCCTTGGAAGCTTCGAGAGGAATCTCGATATTTGATACGGAAAATTCATACATAAATTCAGTCGAGGTACATCGGTGGTTCAACCCCTTCGATTGCGATTTCATTCTCGGCTGAGTTGATTGGCATTGTTTCGACTGGAATAATTCCTTTGATAGAGTATAGCAATTTTCGTTTCCTGCATGGCTTAATTTACTCGCATTCCGAAATTTTGATACGATCATCAGCGGCGCTGTAAACAACCCCATTATTTTAGGACGCGTTTAATTCAATATTCCGAGGGCTTCGTTAAGACCAACTTCGTTATTTCGACCAAATCGCCCTATCTCGAGATTCGCAAGAATAGATCCCATTAGCAGAATAATATTATTAATACTGTAATATTAATTATATTAAACTGTCTTTAATAGCTATCTTTTTCATTAGCGATCCAGATTATTTAACTAGATGCGTCCAGCATTTAATATGTAGCACTGGAACACAATTTATTATATCAATTACGTGTACTCCAAGGATCTTGGTGCGTTTATTAGTAAATAAATAAATAACAGAAGAATACAAATTTTAGAATAACATTTGTATTCATTAAACTAGATGTGAAGTCATCGCATGGGAACCATCGAAACATCGAGAACCTTTTCTGTATTTATTATTAATATTAATATTGCGTTATTATTTACATATATGTGATAAATAAAGAGTCCGAATATATTATTCTTACTTTCCATATTAATAAAGGAGAGGTGAAAGTTCGATCGAATAGAAGCAAGCACACCAGAAGCTTTCCTTCGTCAATTCCTCTTATAATTATGAATAACAATTATAAATAACACTGCAAAAATGCTGGGAATCGAAACACCTTTTTACAACAATTCTAAACCTATTTTCTCAATATTTTATAGATTCCAAGATTGACGCTCCTCCGCAAGAGCATCGATTTCCAAACCCTCTTCACAGTGCATCAACCTTGCATTCTCATCATCAGTTACATCGAGCAGAAAACCTCGCTTTAAACAAACATCTAGTTTACAATTACTACGCAGAATCAAACAGTTGCCGTCCAATTACCTCACCCGATGCAAAAGTTCCACGCGCGAGAGTCGAGCGTCTCCAATCGCGTTCATTAGCGTCCGAAACGCATCGGTAACATTCGGTCCGCAGCGCGCAGTTTCACCTGATCGATAGCCCCGGAATGCAGTTAACAAACGAGCCTAATCTCCTCCAGAATTCTCCTCCCGGCATTAAAAAGCGGGCGCGAATATCGTGGTTCCTCCCGCAGGATCGCGCGCGGCGAACGCGGCGCGCGTTCTCGCGAGAGAATGCAAACGGCCAATGGAGGCTCGTCACTCGATAATTGACAATGGCGTTTGCCTGGCTACCGTTCGGCCGGGTTTGCCGTTTGCTCGGGTTTCTATGGTGCGATGGGATCGCGACATGTCGCACGCGCACCGACCAATTTCATGAACGCCGGGGGATCGATATTACAGGCCGGGTTCCGCGCGCGCGGCGGATGAAAGCGGATGAGAGCGGACAAAGGGTGCCGCGAACTGCCGAAGAGGATGTTTGCGAGCTAAGACGGCGGGGAACGATGGAACGGCAGGTGGAATTGCTTCGATTGATGGGGACGGGGGCGATGGCAATCGAAAGTCGCGGTCTTGACGAGCTGACTTCTATAGAATCGCCTACTTTCGGATACTCTAATCATTCTTTTTATGAATGTTCGCACTGTTTTTTGGGAACACTGGGGTGGCAATTAAGGGTTAACCCTTTCGGTACGAGCGCTATGTCCGCGTGACACTTCCGCTGTACGAGGTGCCGCGCCAAAAATTCGCTCTTAGCACATGGTCAGTCCATCTTTGTATAAAGATTTTCTAAGCGTTAAATAATTTTATATATAGTTTTATGCGTATATGCAAAATATATTTTCAATATAATCCTCATCTAATACGTCGCTAAAATATAATATAATGCCGGATATATCTGGCACTCGTACCGAAAGGGTTAAACGTTCTTTTAGTGCTATATTAACCCTTTCGAGAGGTGAGTCTCACTCATCACATGATTTGATGCCGCAACTCGAGAGGCGAGTCTCGCTCACTGATGACTATTATTATATATACAGTGATGACTATTCATGTTTAGTTTCTTTGCAGCGAGTTTATAAACTCTTGCTATATAATCTTATGAAGTGTAGAATGATACCCCTTCAAATGCGACCACGAATCGAACTGCATTTTCGGCGTTAGTTTGAATTTGGCAGTCGTGGAAGAGGGACTATTACTATTAAATTTTCTGATCCCTGTAAGCATGGAACATAGCAATGAAATGAGCTCGAGTGAAGATAAGTTTGATTTAATATTGCTTAACGAGGAAATTAGATCTATACGCAGAGAGCTTGACGATACAGAGAACAAGCCCAGTGATGACGATGGTGATGGAGTAAAAGATATAAGAAGAAGGAATAATATACAGTGAATGTAACAGGGATAGTGACACTGCGAAAGACCCGCAAAGGTGTAAAAATGTAATTTACACCTTTACGTAAATATAATACATAAAATGTTAAAATATAAAAATTTTATACATTAATTTGTACGTGTAATCGTTTTAAGTTAGAGGTAAGAGATTCACCAAAAATGCCAGAAAACATCTCGAGTTGCTGTGTTCGTCCACGCGAAAAAGGCCTCGAGTGTAAAGGGTTAATGCTCCATTAACCGCATCAAATCGTGTCTAAGCGAGTTAAAATCGCAGATATTTCCCTCTTCTATCTTCAGCGACAGTCGCGTTGGCTAGTCTATACTTGGATCGCTATGATTTTAAATGAAAAATTAACTATTCATACGCGGGCCGACTAATATTCAAATACCGCGAGCTAAGCTGGGAACCATTTGCAACCCACTAGAATAATCTCGGCGGCGTTTTGTTTGTTCAGAAATGTCCGCTCGGAAGCTCCTGCGATTTGTAATATTGAATTTTGATTTGCGGTTCGCGGTCGCGAATCGACCACCGGCGAACTCGATTGTCATTCTTGCAAATTGAAATAAATTCCGAATGCGCTGCTGGAAGTGATTGAAGTGACTCCTTTCGGTGAACCGGCAGACGCCGTTCAATTATTCTCAATAAATTCGGAATGGTGCTACGAAGGCATTTGGTATTCGTGGAGCAATTGTTTATCGGACGCCAGATACAATTGTTGAAACGAAATTAATTGTCGAGAAAATGTCGCTAAAATGTTAGGTTACATGGTCCGGAAATGATTCTCTTGGTAATTTTCTTGGACACTGGGCGAGGCGAGGGACCAAGAAAGAAATCGTTGATGATTTGCACACGTTCGAATTACATTCATAGCCTGGGGGGGGGGGGGATGGTAACTGGGTTGCTTGTAAATTGAGGCGCCGGCGTCATCCCCCTCGAATAAAATTCCAATTTTCACGCCTGGCTGACAATGGAGGACGAACGCATTAACCACGTGCCACGGGCGTATTTAACACTGTCCTGCTCGCTCGCGCACACTTACGCGAACGGCACTTGTGTAATTTTAATCAACCTATTAAAATAAATCACCCCCTCATCAGCGGGTTATTTCTAACATATAATTAAAGCGAGCGCATCGCTAATACGTTTATTCCACAGAATTCCCGTTACGTTTATCTCGGAAACGTGGATCCCCGTTCTGATTTGCGTGCTTCATTTTACAACAATTAGAGCTCGAGCAAAATTTCCTTTGTCGATTAAGAGATTACTCCCTGTTAAAGGAAAATAAATGCGATGTTATATTTTGTCAAGATTATGCTTTTTTTAAAATTTCTGGGGGAATTAATATATAAATATTTGTAGTTTATTTATCATTGTTAGAGATCTTTAGGTTTACTTATATGCTCGATATTCTTCGCATTTTATATATTTGTAGGATACGATAAAATATGATAATAATTGATAGCACTTTCGATTGTGGTTTAGTTTAATTTAATAGTTACAGGAATATTCCAAGATATGGATATTTGAGAATATATTTCTACGAATAAAATTCTACTTGAGAATCGATCACGCTATGTTACAGTAAAGCAAAAAATCAATCTGTTGCACAAGAGTTGACCTCGCATTTTAACCAGTTAAGTTTGACGACTATATCCGTCACGGAGACGTGGCAGAATTTCGTGTCACGACGATTATATCCGTCATACATAAAATTTTCTTACAATTTGATATTTAAATTGTAATTCTGGCGAAAACTAAATTATATTCGTAAATTTTAATATGTTTAAAATGTTTAGAGGTCAAGCCGAAATGAAACAAACAAATGAAAATTATAAATAATTTGACTTGGATTCGTCATCGCTCGATTATCGCGACACACACTGGTGGCCGCTTCGCAAAAAAGTGAAAGTATATGTATGTAAGTAGAAAACAGCATTATCCCTCATATATTCCAGTATAGTTCGTAATTCTGTTGAATTCTGCCGCAAGAGAAACAGCCCCGCATAAAATCCAGCCGCGCCTAACAGGTTAAAAGACTAACCAATAATTTATTGAGCTAAAAGTATTAGATTGTACCACAGCAAGCCACCCACATTATTACATAATTTGTTAAAAACAATACATACAGCTCGCCATCGACAAAATAAATAAAAAAAAAACACTGCCGCCGAAAGTGCAATTATACGATCGACAGGCGAGCACGGCGCACTCTCGAAAGTAATAACCGTCAGCGGCGCCACTCTCGAATTGCGCTCGAAAGTAAAGGAATCGAAGGATCAAAATCTGTGTCAGTTTCAGGAGTCAGCGCAGGCTTCTAACTTCCAATAAACTTTCCTATCACACCCGCGCCAGGCAATTCTGTTTCCCAGAGGCAGAAACTCGACCTCATTACCTCCCGATGCCGCTGATCAGAATTCCATCGTCACGTCTCGCCGCCTTTCGCCGACCTTCCGCGTCCCGGCGACAAAGGGGACGAATTGCATAGGGGTTTTACCGGTAAACTTCGCCCCGGAACGACTGGTCCAAACTTCGTTGCGCGAAAGTGAGGCGGGCGCGCCGCCGCGACTCGCTAATAAGATTCGCGGAAAGTTAGGCCAAGAAGAGGGAGGAAAAAGTATCGATGCGGCAAACTCGGCGAGCCGGGCTTGGATTAAGAGCGAGGCTGTGAGCGGAGAGAGCCCCTCCCCCCCCCGCGCTAGACGGAGTTTCTTGCTTCAACCGAGTTAGCGGAACTCGAACAATTAATTGTTACGAATTTGTAAAAAGGCGGCAACGAGCGCGGTTACGTTTTTTCCTGCTACGACGGTCCAGGCGGCTGTCTGGACGAATTGTCTAGGAACTGGGACTCTCGATTACTGAAAATTAAGTAGGTTAGTCAGCTTTGGTTATACTGAATAGGCGAGGTATAAAACTTGTCGCGACTCCGAGAGGTTTATTTGAGCAAACGATACTAGAAATGCGCTTTCACGTCACTTGTGTTTTATTTTAATCGATTAAGACGATTGTATAAAAATAAAATCAATATATCAATAATTAATATGGGTGATGATATATTAAAAATTGATATTAATATTTAATACATTACAATTTATTGCAATTATTTACTCGAATAAAGAAGTTTAGGAGATCCTATACGATTAATAGTAGAATAATAAATCAGAAACGTCTCGTTTGCTTGACCATAATTATTCTACCGTAAATAATAACAATAATAATAACAATATTGCTCGTTGGGGTAACTGTTTGCATAGCCAGAGGGACTCTCAATTACTGAAAATTATGTAGGTTAGTCAGCTTTGGCTATACTGAATAGGCGAGGTATAAAACTTGTCGCGACTCCGAGAGGTTTATTTGAGCAAACGATACTAGAAATGCGCTTTCACGTCACTTGTGTTTTATTTTAATCGATTAAGACGATTGTATAAAAATAAAATCAATATATCAACAATTTATATGCGTGATGATATATTAGAAATTGATATTAATATTTAATACATTACGATTTATTGCAATTGTTTACTCGAATAAAGAAGTTTAGGAGATCCTATACGATTAATAGTAGAATAATAAATCAGAAACGTCTCGTTTGCTTGACCATACTTATTCTAGCGTAAATAATAACAATGATAATAACAATATTGCTCGTTGGGATAACTATTTGCACAGCCAGAGAAATAGAGTAACACTCGAATAAAATACAGTGACCTAAAGCTAAAGAGTTTAACCCTTTTAGTGCCGGAGGCCGATATATCGGTTCGCACCTTGTAGCGCTTTATTATTCTTATTGCAAGAGATCTCTATCTCAAAATAAGTTTATAATACGTTATAAATAGTCTAATTTCATTACGAGAGAATTAAAATAAATAATTCTTCGGTTTAACTTATATTCTATGCCAGTTGATGTTGAGACTGCTTATTAGTAGAAATAATTTTTTACGTTTCCTGTGCAATGTTACTTATTTTGTTAAAAAATATATTGGAAATTTAAAGTATATATACTTTGCAACAAACGGTCTATATAAAGTTATGATAAAAAGATGGCTTTCCCTATCTGCAATTACGTTTTCAAACAGAAAACTCAATTTTTCTTCTTTTTTGATCACTTATACCTTCGTTATTTACGTAATTTTCACTGAATATAGAAAAATTAGCGTCACTGTTTTATTCTCTATTTTCTCCTCAATACACTGTTTTTCGAATTCTGTAAATATTGCTTTTCGTTCGCTTTTTATGAGTCTTTTTCCAAATCCTAGTCAAATCTTAAAACTCGGCCACCCCTTTTTCGTCCTTTTACTAAAGGGGTTAACATAGAAAACATATCTCAAGAAAGAAAATACCGAAGAAAGGCTAGCTAAAAGTAATCTAAAAACAAGTTGAACAAAAACCGGCATCACGATCGAGCCCTCCCCGCGTCAATGATATTTCCCCGTAGAAAAACACCCGGAAAGGGAACAGGAGAACGATCGCGAACGGGGATACGAGCGGGGCAAACACCACCGCCGCAATCATAATATTTGCAACAAAGTTCTCGCGGCGTGCTTGCGCGGAGCTGCACAAGCTTCGCCGTGACGCGGAAATCGAAATTCCGGTTTCATCGGCTCGTTGATCGAAATATTTTTAAATAACACCGTGCCGAGGCATAAAAATGTCGGACACGCGTTCTGCGAGGACGGCGAGCGGCCATCGATCCGCTGGGCCGCGTGTGTGCAGCCCGCCCGGGGACCAATTAAAATTCCTTTCGCGCTTCTACCCCCCCTCCCCCTCTCGACTCCCCCGCGGCGCGTGACTCTTTTCCGCTTTTCCCGATAAACCCCGCTAATTATTTCCGGTAACGGGCCCATGCTCGTTTAGACACCCTTCGCGTTTTCGTTTTTGTAACGAGCTACGATGCCGGATCGACCCGGAACCGTTTTTAACCTGTTATCCGCGCGAGAAGAGTCAATATACGCGATACTCGTTTTCCACTGTATCCTTTTGGAACCGTTCGTTTTATTTGGTTATCCTGTCCTTGATCGCTGCGATCCGTTCTGCTGATTGCACGGTGTATTTTCTGGCTCTCGGCTTCGCGCGCCGCGCTCCTCTTCTGTTTTCTTTGGGGAATCTATCGGGAACGAGGATGCAATAAAAACCGCGTGCTAAGATATATATGTTTTATGTTTAATAGACTGGACGGCGGAATTAAATATTTGCACTCGAAGCTATTTTAATTCGAAATTAAAAACATTTTCTGATATATTTCTATTTTACATGATTCATTGCCGTTTATGTATATAAAATTCTTCTTATTGACAAGTAGAATATTTGCAATTTTAACAGTTTATTAAATGTAAATGGATCTGATACTGTTATAATTATTTTGAAAAATGGTGTAGCAGTTTTTACTGGCGACTCTGAGGCGTCACTCGAGTGCAAAGGGTTAAAGCATCGCTAATTTCTGGTCTTTGTCGATTTTTGAACAGCTGTCACACCGACAAAAGATGTCATAAAATGATGATCTTTTTTTTATATTAACACTTGAAGCCTCTACTTTATGACAGCATACTCTAATTTTTAATATCATGCGTCTTTAGAACTATAGTGTTCCAAATTTGAGGTCAACGCCGACCGTTCGTATCTTCAAAAATGTTTTCAATAATAATAATAATAATTATAATAATAATTATAATAATAATTATAATGATAATAATAATAATTATTATAATGATAATAATAATAAATAGAATACTTTTCGGACATTAATATCAGTCTGAAAACATTTTCTTTCCTCCTTCCTGTACGATTTCGCCGAATCATTTCCATCAGAGATCACGAAGGCAGTCTAGCAAACGCAATATTGTTTCAAGGACTTGTACGTGGTGTTTAGCGCTCCGTTCCAGCAATTACGGATAAGAGCCACTTGCTTTTCATTGTACTATAACAACCATATTACTTTAGCAACAAGTTGGACGGAATTTATGTCTATCGACGACGAATGACGTCAATCTCTCAACGTTTCTGACCAAAATAAGGCCGTCTGACGTCGGTGCGTAACCCCGCCTACTTATCTATTTCCATAACAACCTCGAAGATACTACTACAAAGTACAATAACACAAAGTCGAAGATAAAGATAACACCAGTAACAATGCATACTGCAATTCCGAGCTTTGTTCAGTAATTGCAACACGTTCCAGTACTTTATCAGCCTTAACAGCAATTTACTTCGGTCGACGAAAATTGCATGACTAAGTGAACATATTAAATACTCCGACTCGAAACGGCGCCCGCAGTACTATAATAGTTAACCGGCTCTCGAGATAAGCAATTCAGCCAACGCGACGAGGATAAACAATTTCCACGAACGCGACTTTCGCGCGGCAACGGAGCCGGGCGCGATTACCGATCGAAGCGGAAAGAAAATTTCCAGACGGTCTGCCGGCGATCCGAGTACAGGATCGCGTCGGCGGAACCCGGGGAATCGCGACGGCGCGGAGACGAGGCTCTGGAATCATTAGGTTTTACGACGGCGCGGCCTCGCGGCGCGGAAATTCGAGGAGCGGGAGCAAAAGGGAAGAAAATTGACGTTCGAACCCGCCGACCGAATAAACCGTACGTTTTAATATCCCATTTACGGAAAGCAAACGAGATATTCATACCGTGCCGAATGAAATTCAGCCGCGGCCGACCCGCTGAATTTTATCCTCTCTCTCTCCGGGAAGAAGATTCCCGTAATGCCATTTGCGGAGGATAAAAGTGCTGCGTCGCGTAATACGTTTCAGCCGGTTCTCTTTACTTACATTCCGCCGGCTGGTTCGCGTATATTCCACCCCCTGAGCACCCTCTCCCGCGAGCCCCCCTCTCGGCGGTAACGAGGACACGTTCATTGGTATTCCAGGACGGAGGACACCCCCGCGTACGTGCTCGACACCGCGGCACCGTGGTAAATGCAATTATGCCGATGGTCTCAATTACCGATCTGCGTCAGCAATTGTTGCGGAGGGAACCGAGCAGGTGACGCGAATCGGGAACCGCCGCCGCTGTTTTTCCGGTTTCCGGATCGATCCGATCGCAGGCCAGCCGATTCGCCGATTCGCTGTCCCCGCGCTACTCCCGATCGGAAACGTCGAAAAATTCCAATCGTATTTCCGTAACCGGGTTAACGTTCGCGAAACCAACTTCCGAAGTTGTCCCAGCAGGATACGCGAACGCTGGGCCCGTGGACGCTCGGTGATTTGTCCGTTTATTAGGTAATTTGCGCGACCTAGGCTCCGCACGGTGAAAACATTATGTTGTATTTGGAGCTCTGATTTTAATCCGCCGGGCCGTTTATGACGACGAACCTTTTACCTTGTCTTTCGTAATGTCTGGGGTTGTACTAAAGCTGGGTCAAGTGAGACCAGCACCGACTAGCATGTCTTCGGTCCCGGAGGATTTCGCGCACTTGCTACAGAGTGCGAGTGAAAACATTGCAGGAAAGACTGTGGTGTTATTTTGAATTCATTAGGGTTATTAATAAAGGAGTAAATATTTATCTATCTTTTTCTTATTTATTTTATAATGTTCATCTTCCAGATTACGTGCGAGTTACATTTATTACCACGCTTTACACTTCATCGATTTGAACCCTTGCATTATTATTTCTTTCAGAACAACGTTGATTAGCACTTCGTCCTTAACAATTTCCTCTTCCGTTCCCAAATTTTGGTGACAGAAGATTCAAATTTTCTTTCGATTTAATAGAAATTATTAATATATATAACCCCTTGCACTATGATTTCTTTCAGAACTGCGTTGATCAGCGCTTCGTCCTTAATAATTTCCTCGATGAAACAAGAGAATTTTTGTTTCCCGATTGTCTCTTCCGTTCCCAAATTTTCATGACAGAAGATTCAAATTTCCTTTCGATTTAATAGAAATTATTGGCAGCTATATTTATTAAATTATGTACGAAATGATCGTCACGAGTCTGACTCGTTATTATAGTGCAAGGGGTTAAGATGATTCCATTCTAATTAACTTCTGCTTCTTATTTTACTCTATTACTAAATAACAAAGTTTTATTTATTTAATAGCTAAAGGACATACCTGTATCATGTCTATTTAATTGTCATCGTCGAGGTTACCATCCGCCGCGTATTTTCTTCGAACTCGTCTTCCCGAGATACGGAAACAACCGCGAGCGCGCTGATAATGGAGCGACACCCGAGAATTCTCGGCGAACGCATCAGTCACGGTTGTTGCGAAAATAGTGCGAAACGTATCGGACGATTAACGGAACGTTAATGGTGTTCGCAGCGCCCGCGACAATGGGCTCCCGCGACTCCACTTGATTACAGTGGTTAAAGTTCGCAGCTGCATTTACATTTGCTATTAATCGCGCGGCGCGGCTCCTCGCAGTTCCAGTTCCAGCGCGCCGGAAGATGAAGTGCCTTGTCACCGCTGGAATAACAACCGCGTCGCCAAGACACGGAATGTTTGATCTGCTCCGCGAGTTATTTGACAAATACAAGAAATGGCCGGGACCGAGTTTAAAGCGGCGACGGCCCGGCTCCGCGTCTACCCGCCGGTCTTAATTAAGTTCCCAGCAAATTGAGGTACGTATCTCAGGAGGTCCTTGCCTGGCTCCCGGGTACACAATTTTCTGGCAAAAAAGGCTAGACGACTTGTTTAACACTCGGCGATGAGGATCGATCTATCAGGCTCGAGAATCCTGGCGAGGAACGGGCGAGGATGTTTCTGCAGTTCGCTTTTCCCTGTAATTGCTGTTCTGTTAACTGTTTGGCTACCACTATATTAACAATTTCGAACAATTGTAGTTTGTTTAAACAAAATTAAAAAGATATGTTGACGTCGATTACGTTGTCGATATTATTATGTTATGTGGATTTTAATGAAATTGGAAAGAAAATCTGAGCACATAATTGCGGCACCCACGTGTGGGTGACAAGAGTAATTTTCCTTTATTGTCTTTACTTTCTGTCGTCCTTTTGTCTCATTGCGTGTTCTGATAGATACTGTACAGTGCCCCCGTTAACACCTTATCGACGGATGACACCATTTGACGTCAAATCGATTTTTGTTACGGATGACGACGTTTTGCGTCAAATTGGATACTGAATTTTGTCAAGGATGACATCGTCTAACTTCAGGTAGAATACTATTTCCTGTTACGGATGACGCCATTTTGCGTCAAATTGATTACTATTATCTATTTCAGTTTACAGCATCGTCTGTCCTTCTCGTCTCAAGAATGATAAATTAGGGTTATAACCCCGTCGGTAAGGTGTTAATATTCATTTAAGGTATTAATAGCATTTTTCAAGGTACAATAACCTTTTTAGAACTGAATAAATAACTGAATAAACGACTTGAATTGATGATAAAAGGACTAATCTACATAACTGGGATGTTTTTTAGAAATTTTCCTACTGCTTCGAGTGACAAAAGAAAATAAAAAGCACTCGTTTTTTAAATTTTTTATCCGAACCTCTGAAGAAAATTTAAAAAATGTTTTTAATATTAACGGGAGTCACTGTTGATGCTTAATCTCGAATATCACTTTATAGAACAGAAAGTGAAGAATGTTTTAAATACTTGTTACAGTATAATGAGTATAATGAGTGATTTATGTTTTTATACTTCAGTGGATACCAAGAGTGGCAGGTATAATTACGATAGATTATGCACGCGGTTGGCATACCCCCGTTATATTCCTGTAAAAGATCAGCATAATCAAGAAATGCCCTGACATTTAATATTTTCGATTCGCAGTCATTAATTGGTATTCCTAGGACATTATCGAACATTAGCATTTCCAATGTCATCGATCACACAGGTGATTTCTGCTGCCACCACTTGACAGTAATCTCCGAAACGTCAATCAGGTCGTTATATTCGTTTAGTCGTTTAACAATGCAGGCATTTCGGGACTCGGAAATACCAGCGGTCGCACACCTGTAATTTACATGCTCGACTTTCTCTCATTGACGATAGGATACTCGAAATTTTCGATCTCTCTTCTAGATTAAAATGTCAAAGAATATTTAAAAATATCATAATTTCAAGCATGATATTTAAACGATCTCTAAGTCGCAGTGTCTTCTTTCCGCATCGCACTCAATTTATTTTCACCTGCCTCGCGTCGATCGCCGTCGAGATCCGCGTCTCGCTATCGCGTTCTGCGTCGATGATTATTGTCATTTCCCGGTGAAATGCGATTATTATCGCCGCTGGTATCGCGAGAATAAATGATTCCTCCGCCGCGCCGACCGGTCGCCGTTCCCTTCTGAATATAGCCGAGCTTCCGTTTCCGGTGTAATGAGAAATGGAATAATTCAATCTCGAGATCCGACGACACCATGCAATAATGGATTCCAATCGAATGGAAAGAACAACAAGTGTCTCGCCGTGCTGCGCCAGGAATGCAATTTCCTGAATCTCGCATAATTGCCCCTGGAACGGCCGCAATAATCAAGCGTCGGGCTAAGCTCGAAATTCCTTATTTGACTAGCGCGTTTAGTAACGATCCGCGAATTGTTGACGACGTGTCGATCTTTCGTTTCATTAGTCGCTGAACACTAATTCAATGCGGCGAACGCAACTAATGTTGTCGTTAGTATTTATTATAATATTTATTACCATATTTATTACAATATTTATTACAATATTTATTACAATAATTATTACAATATTTATTACAATATTTATTACAATAATTATTACAATATTTATTACTATAATTATTACAATATTTATTACAATATTTGTTACAATATTTATTACAAAACAAAGTAATTAGTAGAATGCGGATTTTATTAATTATTATAGTAGCAAAACTGAGTAGGTGTAATACAGACCTATAGACATTCAAAGAACTCAAGTATACTGCCACGTAATGTTTAATATACTGGTACGATTAAATAAACAAATACATTTTTATCTAACTTCTTTTTCCTACAGTTTGTAATTAAACGGTCTAATAATTATATTGTATTTTTTAATGCGAATCTTTCTCTTATATTTTATACATGTTTTACATATCTCACAAATTATAGTTATTATTATTATATTGGCTTGAACTCATATTTTATCCTGGAAAAATATTTAATAAATGGACTGTGGATTTTATGCACTCGTAACAATTAATAACATAATTATTTAGCTCCAGTCTCTCCTAATTGTTGAACAGAATTTTGCACAAAAATCTGCAGGTTGATAATAAACTATTACAAAATATTGAGAATTTCAACTTCGACGAACTTCTTCAAAGAATCCTTCGAAAATTATAGCTTGCTGATAACAAACTATTACAGAATAAACTTAATTAAAAATTACACTATATATTACATATTGCATACTACAATATTTATTTACAAATCATGTTCCCCCGGGTTTACAACATCACCCGGGGGTAAATACAATATTATCGCTTTTCGCGCGCGCTAATGCGGAATAAATAGTTTAATAAATACGTTAAAATAACAGAATATATAAGTAACATAGACTAACAATAACTCCTGCCAAAAAGCCTTCGAAAATTATATCTGTCCACCGAAACTGTACGCGATCAAGATTTTAATAAAACAGCTCACGCGGCCCGGAGCAGACTGTACGCGGAGCACTTCATCGATCGTATCGCCATAGCAATTCCGTAGAACGCTCGTCCCCCTAAATTCCAAAAGCGTGAAGTTCTCGCATAAACGTTCACAGTGAAGTTATTACGGCCGTGCTTACGGAAATTTCCGAACAGGGAAAGTAGAATGGAGTGCCGGCGGCAGAGCGGGGAAAAATTGCAGCGGAATTATTACGGCAGGCAGGTGGGAATTTCTGCCGCGGCGAAGAATCCAGAAAGAATGGCGGAAGGTGGCGAGAGCCCGGATCCAGGGGTGGGACCGATCGATCGCTCGCCGACGGCACCGGCAACGGGGCTAAGTGTCACCGACACAATTCCGAGTGGCTGAGAAAGGCGAATTATTGGGCTACTCGGCCACTTGCCGCGTCATTACATCATTATTGTGTCTTGTATCGGTGAACTGGTCTAGTTACGAGCTTGTGGAAGAGGTCCAAAGGGGTCCAAAGGGGGTGTGACGGGGCGCGAAGGGCTGCGGGGATCGCAAAGCACCGGTAATCGCGGCGACGCTTGAGCAAATTGTGGCGCTACGGGCGATGACAACCAATCGTCGGCTAGAGAGTAAAAGGGGCTGTCTGCTTCGAGTGGAGTCGTCAACGTCAGATGTCCTCTTAGACCGAGGCTTCCCTTTGCTAATTCTAATTGTCCCGCGTTCCTCGGACACCCGCTGGGGAATCGAACGCGAGCTTCGTTCGAATCGACGTGTCAAAATATTTTCACGCTTTCTAAATGTTCGTTGCAAACTCAGGTTCGTGACATGATGTTTGAAAATGACTGAGAAACTTTGCTATTAATTGGATATTTAACCCTTAACTGGCGATCTTTGGAAAAATGACTGGTGTATCCTCCAAATAGCACAATGGCGTCTTTAATACGTCTGGCGTATAATATTCGGGACGTCTTTAAAACGAACGTCCTGGAAACGTCTTAGAAACGTTCTGTGTTACAATCAAGACGTCCTTTAGACGTCTAAAAGACGTCTTACGGACATTTCATGGACGTCTTGTGGACGCTTTATGGACGTCTTTAAAACAATTTTTGGGCCATTCGTAAATCGTTTGCAGGTCATTTGCACACCTAAAATATAAAGTGCAAGAAGACGTGATAATTTAATGAAGCTTCGCGGAAAGATTCCTACACTTTCAATGATCGCGAAAAAAACAATATCAACCACCTCAAACAATCTTAAAATTCTTGATAACCTTCAAAGTATCTTCATGCTTACTGAAATATTGAAAAGCAGCCCTCCGAAACGAGCCAAATTACAACACCTCGAGAAAAACTGATTTAGGATCGAAACACTCGCAAGCCCATCTCCACGAAGAACAGAGACCAGAATAAAAGTCTGAGAATTGCAGAAGCTGCAGCAAATCGTCCGAGAGAGAAAGAGAGAGAAAGAGAGCTCGCTGAAACGAGGCTGCAGAAAATGATGGGTTAGAGCGCGCTAATTGATTAGAAAGCAGGCTAGCGTATCCGAGGACAGCGGGAGCAGGGGAAATAAAATAATTAGCCGCGGCGGGTTTAATGATCGCGGGGAGCGGATGGAAGGTGACGAAGTGATACCGAATAAATTCGTAGGGTCATTGGAAAGCGAGGACGGGACGGCGACGATCGATGGGACATTAAAAGGAGAAAGAGGTCCGGGAGGCAGCCGGGAGGAACGAAGAGTGCAGTCGCGGGAGAATGAGGAGGAGGTCGAGCACGCGGCAAACGGTAAATTTCAATTTACTTAGGTCGGCATGAAGATCGATTGCGGCGCTCCGGGGAATCGTCAAAGGACATCTCGAGAGAAACCGATTACACTGTCGGAGATGGCCCGCGTGTACGCGTGGACGGACGAGCGGCGACAGATGCGCTGCCGGCTAAAGGGAAGACGCGGATCAAGACGTGCCTCGAGGGGCCGGGCTATTGTCTCGTTAATCGTCGCGAGACGACACCGTTTACTGATGTGCACTAACAAGACAAGCCAGGTCCGGGTGCACGCCGGTGGGGGCAGCGGAGACGGAGGGAGGGCCCCTCGAGCGGTAATTACGAAGACCCAATTAAAGCAGACGGCCCGGGAACGAGCGCGGCGTAATCAAACGGACGCTTAAGCGGCCGCAGACGATTGTTTATCGAGCGTGTCGAATTGTCGCAATGCGGCTCACGTATCCCGTCGAACCGGTGATGGCTGACACTTAAGTGAATAACCCCCTCCCCCTCCCACGGAGTGCCGGGCTTCTTATTGCCGCGGTGCCACCCCGAAAGAGCAATCTGTCGACTCCCGCTAACGCCGTGTCAATCATGGCATCGCAGTCTCCTCGGAAGCTCCAGTTTATAGTCTGTCGTGAAATGCCCTTTAATCTGATACGGTTTTTAATTTCCTGGCTCCCTGGAGGACTTCCCAGCTTCCACCGGCCTTGTCTCCGACGTTCATCTTAATCCTTCTTGGCAGACCTTCGTCCTTTTATTGGCAACCGGGTGTATACGGTTCCCTTGACTATTTTATATGTTCCATGTCCTATGTATTCGAGTACTAAGGTACCTAGTAAGGTACTAGGCTAATTTCAAACGAAAATTGTTCGTATGGCTTGTGAAATACGGTCGCGCGAATTTCACACTTCTCCGAACCCCTTAATACTGAACCGACCAGGCATTGCGACCGGTTTCTCAGACTTCGCTTCAAGATTATCTATATTGTCGAGTCTCTTCTAGAGGGCATCATTGAACCGATCTCTTAATTCAAGCATAAATTGTTATAATAATAACCGAGTGTCTAAATAAATTTATTCTTGTTCCTCTCACTATGCGTCAGTCATTTTTAGTTTTATCTTCAATCACAGGTTCGTATAACGCGCGTCGATTAAGAATATAGTCACGCCAAAATCAAATATTTCGTTCCCTACTTATTTAACCAACTTCTTCACCTTCTATTAAATAGAAAAGCCACGTGACATAAAAAATGCTCCAATAACAGAAAAACGCTAGGCAATTTTTAGACCAGATGCTCGACTTTCATGAGACACTCGAGGAGTTAATGACCCCAAATCTTATTAATTTTTCTTTTCTCTTTCTTTTTTCTTTTCTCTTTATAAATTCTCCCTACTCGCTTCTCTGATAAATCCACGCGAACCGCAATCTAATCGTAAATATGCGAGTGCTGGACGCGTGTCATTGACACAGTGTCAAAAAGCGATCCGCGCGGATCTCTGTCCAAGTTTCGGCAACGCCGAACGGCGGATTACACGCAGACATTATCCGGGCGAACGGTTCGAAGTACGTTTTCACAAGCCGCAAACAGCCGGCTCTTCCTTAATGAAGATCTCGAAGTTGCCGGCGCATCGCGAATCCGTAATTAGCAGGAACGTTACCGGCGGCCGTGGCACGGCCGGCTCCGTGTCCCTTATTACAGCCAGTTTTCCCTCGTTTCAGGTGCCGGCGAAGCCACGAAACTCGGCCCGTCTTCCCAGGAACTCTCGTCGAACCGGCCGAAATCGAGCAAAAAGAGCCTCGCCGGCCTTCTTAATTAGTCCACCGTTGAAACGGCTGCGTGTTCTTATCGGGTTCGAGGCGCGGTTCCGCTCGATAACCCGCTCGAAAGATACAAGCGGTTTCCGCTGCGTTTTCGTAGCTTCTTGGCAGCGGTGGCTGCCTTCAGATCGGGATGCAGGTGAGCAAACATCGTTTTAGACATCGTTTTATTATATAGGGAAAGTGATTTAATTGTGTCATATAAATTGTTAATTATTGTTGTATAAAATGGCGTTTGTATCGTATGCGACATGAAAATCAATTTAGGAATGCCTTAGCGATCTTTGGCTTTTAACTTATATGATTTATATAGTATTATAATATTATAATAGTTGTATAATATTTATATAATATTATAATATTTATGCGTTTATATCGTATGCAACATAAAAATCAATTTAGAAATGCCTTAGCAATCTTTGGTTTTTAACTTATATGATTTATATAGTATTATAACATAATAATAGTTTTATAATATTTATATAATATTATAATATTTATATAACATTTATATAAAATATTATATATATTTTAACTTATATTTAACTTATATTAAGGTATATCCGGATGGATCTTGTTTTAAAGAAAATGTCATAAAAGTGATAACTTTTACATTGTCTGCTCCTTTCCTTATCGAGCAAACATTGTTTTAACTGAAAGATTTTTTCGTAATTAATGAGTACTTATATTTTATTAAATTTAATTACATTAACCCTTTGGCAACGAAAGACTATATAAGTTTACGTACGCTCCCATAAGTTTATATTAAATTGCCAATTATTATTTTAGCAATCTGCAAGTTAAGTAAATTAAAAATAGCAATAATAGTAATATTAGTATATTACCCTAAACGATTCTATCAAAAATAAAACAAAATTTGCTGACTTGAAAAGTGCAGCGAACTTCGTCGAATCCTACGATCCGCAACTTCTAAAAACCTGGCCATGCCTAAAGAACAAGAGAGCTGGGAATCAACAACAACAATCCCAATATTTCGAACAAGACTTCCAATATCCCCGAGTTTTACCTTCCTGAGTTTCTCGAGTTTCTTGAGTTTTTCTCGCCGAGTCTACCGATCCCCCATTCTTCTTAGCGAACCGACGTATCTTCTCCCAGCAGTCCGCGGAATTATTCCCTATTATTCGCGCACCGGATTGTAAAGAGGGTGGACGTCGGCGGCGCGAGGGTAGTTTCCTTCGTCGCTGATTCACCGACCGCGAAGAACACGAGCCGGAGCCAGAGACAGAGCGCGGAATAAAGTTTCAGACAATGATTCGACCGAGCGATCCTCGTTTTATTTCTCTCCGACGACGTTATCCGACGTCGGCGGCGGTCCGCTGCGAGGATATATACATGCGTCGCGGCGAGGGTGCGAGTCGCGGCGGCTGCGGGAAGGGGTCGGAGCGTGGAAGAGAGCGAGCTTAATTCAGTTAGCTCGTGCTTACGTTTCCCGAGTTAACTACGTTTCGTATACTTCCCCCGAAGAAAGTTAGCGTCTTCGGGCTGGTAAGCTGCCGATTGCAGTTTCCCCGGTGTTGGCCCGAGTTTAAGTGCACGTCGATCCGGAGCAATCCGGCCGATGGACTTAACAAACTAATAGAAGCATCGAATGAGTCGGAACTTTCGATGGTTCGTCTGTTTTATCCATGACCGGCCGAACCTTGGGTTCCCCGAGGGCAACGGTAAACGCGTTTACGTCGAAGGGACGCCTCTATCGAGTTACGGGGGCTGCAGACACGTTGTTTCAGAAAAGTGCACACGTACACCGGGGCCGCTGCACGGATTCGATTGTTCCCGGGATCATTCGGGAATACAATGCGCTCTCGTTGATTCGATTAGCCGAACGCAGCCGCCGGTGACCGAACGTGTCTTTTTGTTGATGGTCGACCGTGGTGATCTGGAAAAACCGAGGAGATTCTTCTGCCTCGAGTATGCAAACTGAGTCGTTTTAACCTTTTAGGAATGACGCGCCGCTATAGTGGCTTGCGCTGACGTCATATTACGACACTCAATTGTATTATCAGTTATTAAAGAAAATAATTAAAGTTAAAGTTAAGGTACATATATCATACCTTTAGGAAAAATACTCAGCCGTACCTAAGAGGTTAAAGAAATTCTTTCACAGTCCGTAGATCTTTGTGGAATTTCTTCTTTGAATAGATTTAATTCTTTCCTTTTATCGTTTTGTGTATCGTATTGTGTCTCCATCGATCGAAGAATTATAATTTCAAGAATCGTCGAAAGCGTTCATACGTGTAGACGAAATTATGCGAATTAAAAATCGTCGTGCGACGAATATAACTTCGAGCTCTGACATATCGGATTAAATAGGAATTACTTTCTTCTTTGAACAGAGTCAATTCTTTCCTTTTATCGTTTTGCGTATCGTATTATATTAATCTCCATCGATCAAAGAAGTATAATTTCAAGAATCGACGAAAGCGTTCATACGCGCAGACGAAATTATGCGAATTAAAAATCATCTTGCGACGAATATAACTTACACGAGAACGTCGTTTTCCTTTTAACAATTAGGAACAATGTAACAACATCCTCAAATTCTTCTAACATCTCTACCCATTCGACCATAAATGCGTAAAATCCGGTAGCCACATCAAGTTCATTGATTCCCGAATAACTGCACGAGACCGCAGCAAGCCGCGTTAATCGACGAAATCGAGCAACCAAGAACGAGAACCTGAGAATGCACAGAACGATGTCACACGGAAACCCAACACGACCGAATCGAACGAGCGCCGTACTTCTGTTCGAACAGTTTTATGGGTCACCGTAGACGGCCATTAAACGGGCAGGTTTCCGTCGCATCTTTTATCGCGAAGTTTTCCAGAGCCGTTTAATGGGAACGGGTCCCGCATCCATCGGAGGGAAGAGTAATCGAAACGCGAATAAAAAGCTGCCCGATCGCTTACATATTTACCCGGGGCGGCATTTCAATACGTCGATAACGCGGGCCGCCCCCCCGCGACCGAAAATAAATCTCATCGATTTGTATCCGCCGACTGCAACCGAGTTCTAAACTAGATGCAGAAGGCGGCCGCGTGATTTAGACGGTATTAGAAATAGATGTTCCGTTTGCATCCCGGCAACCGCCTCGGCGTGGCGGGACGAGGGTAATTTAGTTAGTGGCAACATCTCATGAATGTAAGAGATATCGCTGAGTGGAGTACACGCGTCGGAATGCTTTTAGGTATAATGAAGACGGAGTTGATATTCTATGGGCCGATTTATTGCGTCGGTGCCGTGAATATTTCACGGTGCCGCGAACGAAAATCCGAGTCGAACGCGCATAGAAAATCGAAATAACGGAAACGTTCTCTTGTATTTTCCCTTTAATTTGGATTCTTTAACCTACGGCACTTCGCCGGATCGCGGTGGATATCAACTGCTATTCTCTTGTTGCTAATATTTAAACGTTCGAGTAGATGCAAATAAACGATAAATATAGACTGTTGTTACGTATTCACTACACTCCCTCCCCTCCTTCTTACTATTATTATATATTTTCCTCATACATCGCCATAGATATTACCGTCTACTATTATTATTATTATTATTATCATTGTCATTATTATTATTATTATTACTATTATTATCATTGTCATTATTATTATTATTATTACTATTATTATCATTGTCATTACTATTATTTACTATTATTATCATTGTCATTATTATTATTGTTATTATTTTATATTAGTATTATTAATATTATGTGTATATGAATGATATTGTGCGCGGCCAGCGATGTCGGAGGGACACCGGTCGGCACTAAGACCCTTTACTCCCACCCACGCTACAACCAGGCCCTCTCTAACCCCCGCTAGTTTTCCTTGGAAGACTAGACGGAAACCTTCGACACTCTAAAAACAACACCCTTACAGTAAACACGAAGCGAGAAAATAAAACCAAGTACGACAACCAACAAGCGTTAGTTAATTTTCAACTTCCAGAAGCAACCTTTCATCGTTACGAACCATATCGTAACAACTGTGTTTGTTCAACTTAGAAATTATTACAATCGAAAGCGATCTAATCATTTTAACTGTAAAGAAAATGGTACGGCAAGGGGTTAACCCTTTGCACTCGAGTGACGACTCTGAGGCGTCACTAAATATTGGTATAATATTTCTCAAAATATTTTTAATAATATCAGATTCATTTATATTAATCTTTATTAACAGATTGTTAATGTTCTAAATACTGTATTTGCGAATAGGCTAAATTTCATATGCATAAATCGCAATAAATCATATAAAATATAAATCATAAAACATGTTTTGGATTTCGAATTAAAATAGCTTCGACTGCAAAGGGTTAATACTGTCCACTTTCGGCGAATGCAATTACGTTTGTCACTTATGACTGCGGATTTCTGTTCCGACACATTTTCTAGTTCGAGCATCGTGCATTTTTATAAATGCACAAAGTCCATAATCTGTGCATTCGTATGCATAGAATACATTGTTGAACCTACCGTGTCGAACAAAATGGTTTCACATGTTTGCTTTTAAAATTGTTTCAATTATAAAGACATTTTGTTTGATAAATAATAGAATAAATTTCCTAATTCGGGTATAGACTGTGATAAAAGTACAGAGAAGTCTATATAAATTCTGCATTGTTATCCTTGCGATACGCACTTATAGTTAAATAAATGCAACTCGCAAACTAAGGGATGGTATTCGTCAAAACTTTCTGTATATCTTCCCAACTCTCAAGTATCAACTACAACGAAATTTTCACGGAAATAATCCGCAGAATATTGTTAACGCTGAAATTCGTATGAAATTCGTATCAGTCAAATGTCACCTGCATCCCTTCCAGATGTCTCGCATAATCTCCACGAATTTCGCGCAGCGAACTATTCCCATTAATCACACAGCAGTCGTCAATAAACGCTATAAATTACATTCGCACGAATTTACCGGATAGAACGCGCGGAACAATTTTACAGATGGTACACGCCGAGAGGGGTTGCAGAGAGTTCGGCAACAGTGTGCGGTCACCGGATCACAAAGCCGCGGCGAGCGCTCCCGCTGACAGTCCTCATGAATTAGGCCTACAATTACGTCCCTAATCCCTCCTTGGATCTGCCGCGATGTTGACTCGCCCTCAGAGATTCCGTCTGACGGGCTGGTCCGCCCGCAGCAACTGCTCGCAATCGAAGACGGAACAACCTATCGGGAAAAAAGGAGTCGAGGGCGGTGTCGGACACGGGCGACGTCATCTCGACGTCCGCCGGCTAAGATCCGGTCAAGACGAAAACAATTACGATCTACGACACTAGAACGGAACCGGGAACAATCCGCTCGGAGATCTCCATTGTTCGAGCGTCATCCCCATCGCGCCGTCTCGAGTGTCTTCGCGCGTCGCGGGGGCGGAACAATCAACAAAGAGAACTAAAGTTTAAAATTCATTGCCCGTTGTGTCCCGAGCCGAGGCAGCCCGGATTTTAATACTACTCGTAGACTTTCTACTGAATTTCCCGAGTTGTAGATTCTGTTAAACGCAGCGTTTCTCGAATGTTTATCCGATTATTGCGAGCGTGCTCGGCGTTACAAGTAAAATAGAGGAGAATCGAAATTGCTCGAATTAGTTAGAGAATGCAAGAGCTATATAAATATTAATTGGACAATTCGTCATAATTCTTGTCATAAGTGTGAAATAATATTTCTACAAGGTCAGGAATTTATTTCAATTGTTACTGTCGCGTGTTCTATATTCACCTGAGTTATATATAAGGTGTACCAAGGAGAACGTTCCAGGAGCTGATCGTAAAAGAAAATTTATAAACTACAATATTCTAATTATTGCTCAGATTTATCACCTCGTGACCATCCTGTGTATGGATCACTTAAATTAAGGACACCTTGATCGATATTAACGAGGACATGCAATAGGTATCGCATTCATTCGTTCACAGTTTTCAAAGCTCAAACGATTGATGTAATAGCAACATAATAACAAATAACAAAACACAAAATCGTAGCAAGAGTCCAGTATCTACTGACCTTCATACCTCCCGCCTGGAAAACGCATAAAGTGCACCGCGAGTTTCGCCGTAGCAGCCACATCCTCTTCACACCTCAGGGAGAGTGCGGGGGGTTGGGTGTCGCGGAGGGTCCCGTAGAAAAGATGGCGGCTAGAAAGAGGAGAGAGATTGCCGGGAGGACCGCGATATCTCGCGGAGGATCGATAATCCAGGATCCGGACGCGGTTACGAGGCTAAAATGGCGAAATAAACATTGTTCACGGGGCGTTCTCGAAACAGGACCATGACCATCCCTTCCATCCCGGTGACGTCACCGCCAGTTCCCCGGGAGTTTCCTTGCAGCGAGGCGGAAGAGCGGATTAAGGGGTGAGGGAGACAGAGGCGGCGGTGGAGAATGAGAGAAAGAGAGAGAGAGAGAGAGAGGGAGAGAGAGAGACCGATTTGTAAACTGGGCCGAGCCGAGAGCGAGAGAGAAGCCTCGCGGGCCAGGAGAGGAGAGAACGAGCCGTGTAACGGGAAAGTAGGGGTAGTTTAGCTCGAACGGCCCGGGCATGCATCTCCACACCCTCTCATCCTCTTTCGCTCACGCACACGCACACGGCCGCCTTCGACACGGTGTGCCCGTGTCCGGATTCGCGATCCCGTTGCCACGCGACGGCGCAGTGACGTCACCTGGCTGACGTCACTGCTGCACCCCACCTCGGGGCACGGCCAAGCCAAGAACTGCATCGGGGGCGCTTCATAAGCGGGTGCATCGCGTGCGATGCGCGTAGTCCGCGCCTGCACGCGCCACGGACTACTCGCTTAGGGTGCCGAGGCTGTTGACTATTTCATTAATTTCATTGGAAATGATCATTCGACGGGAGCGTTAGGGTAATATACTAGATTTGCGTACACGACTGCGCTTGAATTTGGAAACTGTAATTGACATGTACGCTTTAAGTCGGTTAGCCTTCTGCAGCGAATTCGAAGTTGCAAACTAATGATATTTTTCAGCTGAATTTGTTATTATACTATATAAATTATACTATATAAATTATACTAGAAAATGTTATTACACTATATGTTGATTATGAATTTGTTAATATACTATATAAATTATACTATATAAATGTTATACTATATGAATATATTATAAATATAATATAAATATTATATTTATATTATATTTATATTGTATTTATATTATATTTATATATAATTTTATATTATATTTATATATAATTTTATATAATGCGATAACAGTGTTGGAAACGATGCACCAATACATGTCTCGTATGCACAAATTGGGGAGTTTATCGTTGTTTGTTCTGAATGGGACAGTCAAGCAATTATAGCGGAGCGTTTGTTTTTAAACATAATGCAATATATCATCGTGAATGTTTTATAAATATAGCAAACGATTCTAACCGACCTAATTTTGATCCACTTTCGGTACAAGGTTACACGCGGACGCATATATTTATGCATTTATAACGTTCGCAAACGTTATAAAAAATTATCCTAAGGACTATTTGTATTAACGATCATATATGTCATTTTTATCGCAAAGGATCTTTTAATGCGCGAGATTAATTAGTTCCTCGATCTCATGATCGCGGAGTATTCCATGGAAATCAGAGTCCGCGGAAATATCCAGCGATAATCTCGAGTCCGATTAATAAAGCAAGTCGTAAAACGAGTTCGCGATCAAATATACGTTCTATCGTATATAATAAACTACTCGACGACACGTGCTCGTAGGAATAAATAATTCAATAATTGCCGAGCTGCCAAAGCGAGGACGAGGTTCAGTTAGAAAGCGTGTCGCCGGTGACGAATAAGTGGATAATACACTGTATTACATTGACATTTGCAATTCTACTGAAGGTAAATCTTTTAATCGCATATGTGCTTCCTTAAAAACAGCTTTTATTCTTATTAACTTTTAGTCGATGCCATCTCCGATCATAATTACTTGCCCTTATAACATATACTGTAGTTTATTAAATCAATTCAATAAACAGTTCCATAGATCACGCCCTAATTGCGCACATCTGTCAGTGCTACTTCATATTTCGAAATAAACAATGACACCAATAAAATAAATAAAACACATAGAACCATACATAAGTGAACAAGAAAATGCATTTCTCTAAATATTATTATTATTATTATTATTATTATTATTAAAAGCGCGTTTGCGATTATATTTTCCAATCAGCTAATACGCAAAGCGTCCCAACAACATCCAACTTGTTTATAATTCTGCGAATGTTATTCCAATAGGAACGAATTTGTACAGCATCCGGATCAACATCGCGGGCAACTGATGAAATATCAACACAGCTGTTATCCGCGGTCCGACCGGGGGCTTAATTATTATAAATTGATCCGGCGAAGATACGGCTCTGCATGCGAAAGTGTAGAAAACGAGTAGACGAAGCGCACGCGACGATATTAGCGGCGAGGGCACGGAACCGAGAGTTTCCGCAGCGCTTCAAGTTGCTCTCCGGATCGTTCCTCAGGGGAGGCCGCATTTAAATTTATACCGCCCTCGTGGAAATCCGCGGTATCAGCGTTATCGGATTACACGCCGGCGTAAACAGCGAATAAGGCGCTCCTGTATTTTTAAACGGCCGCGCGCCGGAACGGCAAATTTGGCGGGGCGACCTGTGACCTATGCGCGAGGGTGGCGGCGTCCCGCGCGCCCCGGCACACGGTGACATCCATCATTAACGAGCACTCGATTTCTTTTCCTCCGCGCATTGTTACGGAGGAAACAATGCCTGTATTGACTGCGATTCAGCCGCGGGAACGTTTACGGCCGCGTTGTTCCCTGCCGGAGCTCGGTCGGGCCAAGGTTGCGCCCTTTGTGCCGCGTATTTACCGAGATAATGCGACGGTAGTAATAATCATTTCGTTTCTTAGGAAATTATGCGATCTGCGCTGCGGAAGCGGAAGTGAAGAATATTTGTTGCCGCGTGATGTCGAGGGGTTGATTTTCCTATTATAAAATAAAAATACTTATATATTATAATAACTGAATTATAATACTATGTAATAATACTAATTATAATAGTAATTATAATAATTAACATATTATAATAACACTTGATTATTGTTGGAAGAGCGTTGCTGTTTAATTGATGCGTTTAATTAGATGATTTAATCGGATGATGTTATACAGTTTGTATAAATTAATTCCTTGCTGTTATTTTCTTATAATTTCTTGCTTGCATTTTCTTTACACTTGCGATGATTAGGTTTATTATGTCACTTGTTTTTTCGCGTATTTATAGTAATAATTTATCGAGCTTTAAAAACGACAGACTTACGAGAATTACGAGACTGAATTCCTTTCGCTACTATTATCATAGTGCGTGCTTCAATTGAGAGTAGTATGATCGAGGGTAGCCTCCCAAATTTCAGTAATTTTAAAATCAGAAATGCAAAATCTAAACATGAAAAGAGTATTAAATATCGATGACGAGATAACCAAATTTTATTTCTTCTTAACCAGTTAATTGTTTCTGACTAGTATACTCATTATAATACGAAATATTGGCACGTCTTCACAATGAGTATAGTCGTCAAAAGCAGTTAACTGTTTAAGGATATAAACTTTGATATTCTTCATTAAATTACATATTTCACAAAATTGTTGTATTTAAACAAAATACGAAGATATAATTTCAAAGAGGTTGCAACAGCTCAAGTTACAACAATTAACACTGAAAAGCCGACAGTCGAAGTGTCCAATGAGTTAATTCTCCAGCATTTACGTCATCGTCCTCCGTGAAATGATTTCATAATTAAAGCTACTATAAAAATTGGGCAACGCAATCGTTACATCCGCGGGTAAACAAGATTAGGCGTCCAACGACCGAGTAAAACAGCAAAGTATCCGAGCCTCTTGAAAGATTGATTTCGAGCGGAATCCTTAATCGGTTACGAGGCTCTCATAATACCGGCTGTAATCGGCGTTACAGGTCCGTTTTCACGGAAGAACCCATAAAGACCCTCATTCCCTGACATTAGGTCTTAATACCCCGTCCAGTACCTTCACATAATTCCATCACGTGCGTCCGGGGCATTAACGTCGGAGCGTCTCGGGTCCATTCTTAAGCCGAAAGCTAAACCGACCACCTTAATGGACAGATCGAGTCATTCAAAAGATCGGTCGGCATTTCGGCGATAGGGGGGGAAAACGTTTACGAGGCAGTCTGTGTGCGGCCGAGTATTCGCGGTTAATCCACTCCCCTGTTGCTACCCCTTTCGCTCGACCCTCTCCGATGAATTCGAACCCCTTCGATCATTCTCGCCGGCCCCCTAATGAAATACGGGGACGCGGGCTGCGGCATGGGGAACTCCGAAAAGTCCAACTGTAATTATCGGGCTATCGCATAATCGACGACTATGCGCAAAATGTATTTAATCGTTTCGAGGTGTTCGCGTTGTTCAACGTTTTTTATTTTTCAGGCGTGGAAGAGGTCATCCATTGATGATGGCGTCGAGAAATACTTGTCAAGTTAACGTTGGACAATTCTTTTCTCTTTGGGAACAATGAGATGTTCTATACAGAAATATTTTAAATAATATTAAGTTTATATTTATTTTATATTATATTTATTTTTATATTATATTTATTTTATTTTATATTCATTTATTAATTTCTGAAATAAAAGTACGCACGTGTTGATGATGGACCCCTATGAGAAGCGATATTTATATATAATAATGTATGAATATCTATATATAGTTTACGTCTCTCTACTGAAATTAGTATAATTTGATAGTATAATATAATTAAGATAATATAAATATGAGTACGACATTGTGAGTGTATGACATTAGGTCGTCTTTAATATCTCTCGAATGTCCTACGAACATCCTAGAAACGTCCTGTGTTACCAATCAAGACGTCTAAAAGTCAACTTATGGATGTTCTATGGACGTTTCATGGACGTTTCATAAAACGATTTTTAGGCCTTTCGTAGGCTACTTGCAGGTCGTTTGAGGACCATATAGCAGGAAATATGTATAAAAAGTATTTATAATTATAATAATAATATATTAAAGTATTTCTAAGCACTTGTCCGACTTAGTCGATGTGTTAGACGTTAAAACGATGACCAATTTGGGACATCCTTAAGCCGTCTATAATACGTCTCAACAACGTCCCAAATAGGACTTTTTTAACGTCTGAAACAAGACGTCTTAAACACGTCCATTTTACGGCGTAAGACGTTCAGACCTAAAATAAACATCTTTAAAACGTCCAGTGCTTATTAGAAAATAGTAGAGGTCCCCTAACCCCCTAAATGCATCCCACCTGGTTAAAAGAACACAGGAGAAAGTGACCAAACGAAAGTCCATAATCATAATAATTATGCATCGTATTAACATTTGATAAACTTATAGACCCGTTCCGATGATGACGAAATAAATATCTATGAATAAATAAACAGTTTGCATTGTATTTATAAATTCAGGACACCTCCTTTACACAATGTAGTTGCTTGCGCTCTCGCAAACGCGAGTAGTATTACCCACGAATACAAAGGAATACGCAGATAGCTCTAGGATCGATGACGGCGAAGATCGTAGACACTGTATCACGGATCTTCGAGCAGCCGGTATATCGCGCTACCTCGTCAGAGCAATTCCCGATCTAGGTTATTGCTGTTGCAATCGGTACGGGTGTTGCGGCTTGCCAATTGTCGGCTCCCTCGTTATTTCCGTCCCTGTTCGTCGGGGCTGTCCGCACCCTCAGCCCGTTGCCGAGATTTTCCTCCGCGTCAGGGCGGGTCGGGCCGGGCCGCTTTGAAAACGCGCCGCGAAGTTGGCCACCGCGAGCTCGATTTTCCTGCCGCGGGTACGGCCACCGTCCAGAACGAGACCGCGAACCAGGCCACATCCGTTTGAAATTACGGAGCTGACGTTGTATTTAGTTAATGCCGGGAACTATCAAACGGGCAACCCACGCGGATGTCCAAAGCGGCGGTCGGCACACAGCACCCTCTCTCTCCGGCTTTGTCCTCCTTGGGAGTCGATTTATTAATTGCGCCGCAATCCATCGCAAGGGTATTAACACTCGGAACTTTGGGACGAAAATATGGGGTGTGCTCAGGACCGGTTGTAATTTTATTTATGCATTTAGGGGAGATTGTTGGAGACGGTCAGCACCGAATGCCAATTCGAACTAGTTCGATCGGAGTCGTTTAATTAATGAAACTGAAGGTAGGAAGCTTGTCGCGGGAGATATTAGTTTATTTTGTCGTAATTTTATTTATGCATTTAGGGGAGATTGTTGGTGACGGTCAGCGCCGAATGCCAATTCGAACTAGTTCCATCGGAGTCGTTTAATTAATGAAATTGAAGGTAGGAAGCTTGTCGCGGGAGGTATTAGTTTAACTTTTTTAAAAATCAAGATGTAGTTTGTTCTATACATTATAATAGAAATGAATTTTCAGGCCTAATTAAAAGCTAGGTACCACACTCCTTCACGTTAGTTTTCTATAGATCCTTATGGAACAGCTGAGTGTCAACTCTGATGGTTTTAACCATTTAACACGTTCGTCGCCAACAATCGACCACCAAAATTTTCACAAAATCAAAGCAATTTAATTAATTATAGTGAAATTAGAAAGTTAACATTGATCATATTGGATGGAATTAGAACTCTTCTGAAACGTCCTAGTCAAATTTAGTTTGTTCGAATATATTAAAATGAAAATGAATTTTCAAAATTGTTTAAAAACTAGCGTCACCCATATTTGGGTGACGTGGCAATGGACGTGTTAATGGCAGCCATAATGGATGCATTGAGATCATTACCCATCAGTTCCTTTCATTTCAGAACGCTATTCTTTGACGTCAATGTTCACCTTCTCATCATAAAAATTACTAGCTAAAAGAATGGAGCAGTATTGTTACAGTCACCATGCCTTCGATTAGGTTCTAAAATCGTATCGAGACGCGAATATTCTAACGAACATTTCCTAGATCCGCGGAACACTTCTGCAGCTGTTTTATCAAATAATTTGTTATCTCGAAGATGGAAGTTCTCTCAGCAGGAAAGAAATCGAGACAGCCAACGGAAGCTGTTTCACAGTAGTCAGCGGAGTAAATCCATTCCCAACGTTATACTGGTATATGCATGAAATTGAATATGTGCAGTATGACTGGCACGACTCTCCATTACTCATAGTTTCTACTTCTCGTAAACGGCGACGATGATGTATACATTGCTATCCACTTATCGTCGATCTTACTACGCACCGACATCAATTTCCGTCAGACGTTTGACGCGAGTAACCGAACCGAATCGCTCGAATCTCCTCGAAATGTCAACTTCTGCCGCATCGGCAGACGCTGAGAAAATCTGCGTTAACCCTTTGAGGCACAGTATTTCAGAGAATGAATAGACCCATGTTGCAGAGAAATTTTGTTGAGTTTTAAATTAATAAAATTGGTATGTTTTTATTAACATCTTATCGAAGGGCTTTATCGATGACAGAATTCGATTTGACGCCGGATGGCGTCATCCGTAGATAAGGCAATTCCTTAACGAAGGAATCGCATAATATAAAAACATAAAGAATATAATAATTAAAACATAAAAAACATAATAATTCAATTGAATTTGCTGCTATAGGATGAGACTTGTATAGTCACAACGTGTTACATGGGTTCATGAATGAACACAGCAATAATGCAGTTATTGCAATATTACGAGATGTAAACCATGCATTATTCATGGCCACCATGCATTACCGCGCATGAAAAAGGTTGGACATTTTTAATCCCACCGTGCCGCAAAGAGTTAAAGAAATGGCACAGCGGTGTGCATGGAAATAATTACCGAAAGATGGACACTTTGGAAGCGTAATGGGTTCCGGACACGCGCGTATTATTCAATGAGAATCAATAAGACCAGCGAATGAATTATGGGGAACAAGACTGATGGAGGAGCCGGCAATTTGAATTTGAAATACGCCGCATAATTGACTGGCTCGCGAGACCTCGCTGTGAACCGCCATCGCTTATGTTCGCGACGCGCACGCTGCGATATTTCAACTTAAATCCAGTTTTCACGGGGGATGCACGGTGGCAGGAGGGATAGCAGCAAAGAGAGAGAGAGAGAGAGATAGAGAAAGAGAGAGAGAGAGAGAGAGAAAGGGGAGGTAGAGAAAGAGGAAGGATGGGTCAGGGTGCCCCAACCCGTTGTTTAAGTTACACAGTGCTTCCCATAGGATCGTGTAATTGGATACTCGAGCAGCGTACCTGCCGAGACACCTGCCGGCATTAATCTCTAAGATCCTCGCCCCGGAAGGATCGCGTTAAACTGGCGGGAGAATAATCACCTTAAGAGCTTATAAGTATTTCAACTTAATTACAGGTATTTTTCAATCGCGGCCCGATCGTCCCTCGCGGGGAGGATACCGCATCCGGCTGCGAGGGGATCTCTATCTACTGCTGTGTTGGAATCATTCGCTAAAGTCACTCGTCCATTGTGTTATCGGCTGATGTTTTGTTACGTGGGATTTTATACATAATTTTATGTGTTAGCAATCTGTGCAAGAATCTAGCAACTTTGAGGATCTTAGAAGATTAGGACAGAGGTCGTCGAAAAAAATTCTAGACTGCGCGTTGATCAACAGGATAGAGAACAAATTGTTTCAAAAAACTTCAACGAGATCTTAAAATGTAACCAGAACCAGAATTCATGTGTCTTGAAATGTCAAAGAGAAAATATATATGGAAAGTGACGAAAAGAAAGTGGCAAATGTTTCACGTTCCAAAAGAATTGTCGAAAGTCGTCGCAATTTCAGCGATTTTTTAAAGGCCATGCCTTAATAATTTTCGAAAAAGTTTTCGAAAACGTATTGAACCAGAAGGAGCAAATTTTGGGCCAACGAAAAAGTGGACCAACCACTCAGGAGGCAGGATCAACCCCCAGAGGCGGGGCTAATACAAAAGGAGGAGGAGCGAACCCAAAAGAGGGACGGGCCATCCTAAAAGAGGGAGGAGTTAACCAAATAGTGGGAGGGGCTATCCTAAAAGGGGGCGGTCCAACCCAAAAGGAGGAGTGGTTAATACAAAGGAGATAGGGCCAATCCAAAAGGGGAAGGGCCAATACAAATTTTCTTGTTGTTAATCTTCTTTTTACACATCGCATAAAAATGTCATGTGACAGACATGGGGTATCATGCACACTAGAAAATTAAAACAACTTGTACGATAACTGAAATACTTTCTTAAAGATTTTACCATTACTTGCAATACAAAAATGTAGAGGAACAGTTGTTTTTTTAATTTTTTATTCAAGCCTATAATGAAAATTTTCAAAAATGGATTTGATACTTTTTGATACCCAATGTAACTCTTCCTCTGTGAAAAGCTGCATTGTACAAAGTTATAATAAAATGTTACTTTAATAAACAAAATTAATCCTGACACTTAAACGCATCAATTCAGTAATATCGCGAACGTTTCTCTGAATACCTTAAACAATAAAGGACCTACAGAAAAATGTTTCAAACGAAACTTGTGCGCTTTTTCACGTAGAATAAGATACCGTAATAAAAAATATAGATTTAGGACGAAAAAGATGAATTGACCTTCAAATAACCTTGAAAACAACCACGCATTAAAAAACTAACAATACCATTTAAGTCCTCGTCGAAAACGATAAAAACCGCGTGCCATCTCTTTCTCTTTTGCTTAGCCGTATGCGAGATGTTTCTTTGTGTCAACTTAAATGGGACACCCTGTATATACGGATACATGTATAATATTTTCTCGGTAGCTCTTATTCTCGAATTCCGCCGGCATTTCCACCGTTCGGTAGCAAAGAAGAAGATTCTCGAAGCATCGAGTGGCTGTTCTAGTTCTCGCAGCAGCGACCGGTGTCTTCGCCGCGGAGAACGAAATTGTCAAGACAGAAGAGCTTAGCGTCCAGAAAGCCAGAGGGGGGCTCTCGAGCGTAGATCGATCAGGAAGCAGATATATCCGGGTATCAGTGTTTCTTCGACGGCTATGAAACTGCATCGTCCGCGTCTGCTCTCTCCGATCCGGCTTGTCTGGCCCATGCAAATTAGATCCGAAACTCCGATGCGCGCTCCGTCACGGGAGCACGTCTTGCATCTGCGGCAGACACGTCCGCCGGATGGGAAAGAGAAAATGATTTATTTCGCGCTCGCGCCCGGCCGAGCCTTATTTATCGCGTCAGCCCGCTGATGAATTTACGCTCCGCGGCCTCTCGATGCTGCTGCAATCGCCGTTTAAGCAATTACCCTGACGCGCTTAATTCTAACCGGGCGCTCAATCACTCTTTCGAGCATCCAGCTGGTTCGCAGTTCATGCCGCCGCCGCCGCCGCGCATAATAATTCACGCTAACACTGCGTACGCGATCCGGCAAAGAATTATTATCTTGGACGGCGAAGTTTCGTCGCGCTGGCTACAGCCGGCGCGGCAACAGATTTTCTGTTGCGAGTTTTATCTGATCTCGATGAAATAATTACTACCGAGACCGCGCCGGCTGCGCATCCGTCGACTCGCACTACTCGCTGCAGAATGCAGCACGATGCACGCCCGCGATCCTCTGTTTGCTTACCTCTCTCGAATTAAAGGGTTTTCAGACGCGGGATATGAATTCCGGATTTTCGTCGGCGCTCCTCGCGATGCAGTCTGATTAATGATTAGTAATCGCGGCTAATGTGAACTCGTGTCCGTGATTAATGATCGCGATTACTGAGTAATCAATTTATGGATTACTCTGAAGCGGATCTTTCTGCGAAATCAAAATTGTAAGAAATAGAGAATGTATATATCAAGGTAGATCTTTTTTTAATTATTTAAATCGATTATTCATTCTATTAAATTGCAACTACTCGATGATCAACGCAGTAATAAAATTACGAAATTAACACACTGATATAATGGTCACTTTTTGGGATTATGATTAACTGCAAAATTTGTAATTCGTTACAATAGTGATCAAAAAATGATCGATCACTGCCCTTCTCTGATTTCCCTTCCGTTCGATATTTTTGTCTGCAACAGAAGACTTTTTGTTACAACAAATAAATTCGTAGATACGATTCTACAGTTCGAACAGTTTCGTTAATTAATTTTAATATTTCTACCAATTTGTCCGGTCCAAGTAACTCTTGTGTTTCATTCTACCATTCGATTGTTATTAAATCTTTTTAATGACCCACCACCTCGACCGCGAAATAACTTTCGAAACACCGGAACGCGATTATTTATGGCGACCGTGTATTCGATTTCTAATTAGTCGCCCGGTGCATCGGTCCGCGATGTCGGTCTGACCTATTTCTTTGAAATTCCCGTCGCAACATTTCCGACAGATCCTCCGTTATTCATTATCAGACTGCAGGCCATCGTATCGGATTTTATAAAACATTAACGCGTCGCGAA
>CM052150.1:3240234-3250444 GCA_028455555.1 Augochlorella aurata | reverse complement strand
CAATATTTGTTTAATCCTGGACCGTGGTTTAATTTAAAACCATAAGCATTTCGCTACACGAGACTCGGATGTCAATCATTCTGGCTGGTTAAAATAATTCGCAGTTATATTGTGCTGGCTCATGCTAAACTCCAATTGCGAACGGATGCATTATGATATTCAAAATTCGACGTTCTTCGGCAATGAATGCCACGCGGAAATGGCAAACATTTAATTCGTGTTATACATTTATCAAACTGAGGATTTATTATTAGTTTTGCAATTTAGCCATTTTGTAAAGGAAAAAGGAAACGCGGATTCCGTGTTAATACATACGTTTTTAATTTAGACAGTTTTTAAAGGAAAATGGAAAAGCAGATTCCCGGTACTGTGTTAATACATATATTTGTAATTTAGACATTTTTTAAAGGAAAAGGGAAACGCAGATTCCTGGTACTTAACCCTTTGCCATATAATATCGTGTCGGACTCGTTACGAAAATTATTTAAATATGTCAAATATGAAAATATGAATTAAATATGCCAAATATAAAAATATGAATTAAATATGTCAAATATAAGAATATTAATTAAATATGCCAAATATAAAATTATGAATTAAATATGTCAAATATAAAAATAGGAATTAAATATGTCAAATATAAAAATATTAATTAAATATGTCAAATATAAAAATATGAATTAAATATGTACATTATTCGCATCTTTCAAATCGAAGTTAAATTTTAGCCCTAACATTAATACTAAAATATTGAAGAAAGGGTTGTCATATAACAAATATAAATTCGTTGTCTAACACATGAATTTCCAAAAAAAAGGGTTGGTCAACGCACCTACGAAATAAATCGTAGCCCAAGGGGATACTCCGAATTCAGACATCTTGTACCGGAAAAAGTAAACGCATGTTCTACACTTAAACATTTCACGAAAAAAAAAAAGAAAACGCAAACTCCCGAGTCTGTATTAATACGTCCCCATTCCTGTCATTTCTCGGCGAAAGAAGAAAACGTAGACTTCCGGCGCTGTATTAAACCGTTCGCAACTGCGACATTTTTTCAAGAGAAAAAGAAACTACAAATTCCTTACACAGTATTAATATGTCCCATTTCCGACGTTTCTCAAAGCAAGAAGAAAATATTCCAGTACACTGAAATCCGTAGATTTTCCTTCAGCTCCTCTCTAACAAAAGTGTGCTACGAACAAGAACTGTTACTCGTCCATTTTTCAAAATGCTACAGTTAAATAATTCTTACAACTACTAAAACAAACGTATTGGGTTGTCCGGAAAGTTCGTGCCGATTTTCGGTAGGCAGCGCGAGAGACCTGACTGAATATTACAATTATTGAAAACAAATGACACGTGTACATATTCTAAAAGAGATAGCTTCAGTCATATTTGGAAAAAAGTTTGGTTACGATTCGTTAATTTTTATCAGTTTTGTACGCCTTAGAATATGGTGGCAAATAAAGTGCATTATAGGCATTTAATGCTTTTCTTTTTCCGAAAGGGCAAGAATGCCACACAAGCGGCAAATAAGATGTGCGCTGTTTATGGCGAGGATGCTGTAGCCGAAAGAACTGTGCGAAAGCGGTTTGCTCGGTTTCAAGCTGGAAATTTCGACCTGGAAGATCAAGAACGCCCAGGTAGGCCGTCCACCACAGACGAAGATATGATTAGAACAGAAATCGAGAACAACCCACGCTCGACATTACGTCGATTAGCAGGAATGCTAAATCAATCAAAATCAACCAGCAGAATGGTACCTATATAATTTAATAAATGTATATCAATATTTAAATGAGCTGCGTTTTAATTGTCCTAAAATATCGGCACGAACTTTCCGGACAACCCAATATTTTTCAACGATACAATCATCGAAGAAAGACGATCGTTCCCATCCCCCCCCCCAAAAATGCCAAAAAGTCACATTTCCCCAGACTCGAAAAATATCGAGGAAATTATTGGTCGTCGCTTTTTCCTCTCCGAGATGCTTTCCGAGAAGCGTGGGAGGTTTATTTGTCCGCGAGCGAGTCGATAATGTCTTTAATAGCAGGAGCAATAAGTTCTCCACCGTGTCCGCAGTTTGGAAACTCGGGGCCGGTGCTCGGCGCGGCGACAGTCACCGATTAATTGCCGTAGTCCCGCGGTCGATTCCGGTGATTTAGGTGACACGGTGTCCGGTGTCGTGGCAGACGTCTCCGCGCGAAACATTTGCATTGGTCGGGCTTCAATTTTAATGGGATCACACGGCCGGGCCGGCTGGCACGCGGTTAATTGGAATTCGTCGCGGACGCCGCTGAATAATGTAGGTCGCGTGTTTTGTTTAATTGCGCGCGGACGCTCGCATAAACGATTGTGTCCGCGTCGAAAGTATCCCCGTCCGGGCCTCGTTAGCACCCTGTTTCGAACGCGCCGGGGAAATTACGTCCCGGTCTTCAAAAGCTCCGGCTAATTAGGCGGAATCTCGCGCGATCGAATTTCCAGCTGCGGCGATTAACCCTTTCGGTACGGAGGATCTCCTTTTCCTAGAGAATGATTGCTCTTTACGACAGCATAATCCTCGAAAACATGTTTTGCGGCATTCGTAGCAATCTTGAGCGTGATTGACACTAAACTTCTTTCCATTCGGACCGCGACAGTCATCTGTGACCACATAATTTTCTGTGGATGACGCCAATTGGCGGCGGTTGGACTCAGAAAATGTTTGGTGAAAGGGTTAACAAGGAAATGATTCGACGGTCGTCGGAGATTTAGGATCATTATTCCCGATCGGGCGACGCGGAAGCGGAAAAATCTTCCGCTAAATTCAGCACCGACGCATTCGAGGCGACCGCGTTGCATTCGCCGGCAATCATGTCGGATCGGCCTTTCGTTTTAATTTAAGCTCGCTGAATAATAATTCATATTTATTAAATTCCGCGGTGCCGGCCGAGGGGCTGCTGCCACCCCGACATAATAACGTACAATCAAAATTAGCGAAACACGGTGTCAGAGGCGGCCGACGATTTTCCCGGAGAGCGGAAATTCGTATTTTTAATATCAATTCTTCGCGCTCGGATCGGCCGCTGCGAAAGGAAACAATTTTCATGTGCATTTTATGGCCGCGTGTACTTCGGAGATAATCCTTTGGATTTCAACGGAGTACGATTTATTAAATCCTGGATTCGATATTAATAACAGTAAACCTATCGCGCTGCCCGCTTTCCCTGTTTTCGTGCTGTTTGTTACGAAATTGTTGACATTGCCGAGACTCTTTTATAGGACATGATTGAATCGATTTTTTAATTCGGGTATTCGTTGAAATGAAAATGTGGAGGCTGTCTATGTAAATTCAGATTTTTAATTTAATAAATTAATTATTAAATAATTTAATGCGATCTTAAATTTCATGGCACTTTGTGCATTTATTATAAAAATGGTAGGTGCGATTTTCAATAATACATATATGAAACGAATTTAAGGATATTTATGCGTTAATTTTAATTCACTGAAATCATTGGAAACAATGAAGCTTCCTTGATAAATCAGTCGAAAACAATAGCGAATGCTTCGATGCTAAAATTTTATACTTCGTCACGAAGATATATAGAATTTAATATTGAAAATATCGGAGCCATCTTGTCGTTCGCAGTCCGAGCAATTTTCCATCGTAGGTGGAGTCCACAGGAAGAGATTTAATAAATTAATTAATAAATAATTTAATGCGATCTTAAATTTCATGGTACTTTATGCATTTATTATAAAAATGGTAGGTGGGATTTTAAAAAACGAAAATATTAAAAGAATTCAAGAACATTTATGCGCTAATTTTAATTCACTGAAATCATTAAAAAAGAATGAAGCTTCCTTAATAAATCAGTCGAAAATAATAGCGAATGCTTCGATGCTAGAATTTTATACTTCGTCACGAAGATATATAGAATTTAATATTGAAAATATCGGAGCGATCTTGTCGTTCGCAATCCGAACAATCTTCCATCGTAGGTAGAATCCGCAGGAAGAGATTATTCGAATCCTCGCGGTTCCGTTCCCGCGGACTTCGCAGATTCGTAACTTTAATCTGGGAACGGAATAGTTAGCACAAAGGAGCGGTTTAAGTGCATTTCTTCCCGACTCGCCTTTGTTCGTAATTTCGAATTAAAGATGGAGCATAAAGCCGGGCAACTGTTTCGCACGGAGCACTCCATCTCTCCCTCTCTCTCTCTCTCTCCTCCTCCCCCCTACTCTTGTCGGCTAGAGCTTCTTTAGAAAGTCAATGAGACTGCCTTTCGGCCCGGATGCTGGAGTGCTTTCCACGGTTTTTCAAATATAAATATATTTCCATTCACGGTTCCGCGGGCCTCTTTCAATTATAGAACGTAGCCGGAAATGCGTTGCCACGATGCGAGTTAGCCGCGAGAATGTTCAGAGGTTGATGCTTGATGAACGATTATTTAATCGGTCGAGCTTTGTGAAATTCACACGTGTTGCGTCGATTAATACTGAGGTCGGGGAACCACTTCCCCTAGCAGGAGGAACAATTTTATACTGGAATAGTATTTAACAAACTATTATATATTTACCGTTCACGGTGGAGATATATGGAACCTCCTATAAACCACGTTAGCTAAGTATTTCGAGGATGTATTTAACCCTTTCGCTACTGAATAGTTATTAGAAGTCGTTTCTTGTTCTATAAATTTTACAATAATATTTATTATATTCAGTAATATCATCTGACTTTCTAAAATATAAAAATTTATATTTTATAATGTTCATATGTGCGCCCACTTTTCCAGGGTGTATATATACGCTCTTCGTTTATGAATGGTCATTCTTCGAGGGCGTATATATATGCTCGTCGGAGCGAAAGGGTTAAACGTTCTAGGAGTATATCTAAAAGTACCAAGTATGTACCTTAGCGTTCAAAATTGTACCTAAACAGAGGACCGAAATTCGCTGACGACGACGCCTCGGTCCTCCCTACTGTTACAAATTAGGGGTGGGAAAGTCTGAGGAAAGCTGCCCAATCACGGCGGGTCCAAGACAGTGACACGGAGTTCCAAAAGACAACGCCTGGGACCTAGGAAGAGGCATCGCAACGCAAACAGAGGGTTTCCAGGACGTGGATAAGCCTCGGAAAGTCCCCGATATGTGCCGAGGGCCCAATATTTATGGCAGGGCAATGTTTATTAACAGCCAAGAGGATCGATCATGTGCCTTGGGACGATCGGAAATGCCATTTTCCGAAGGTGCGAGTGACAGGCCCATACCCTAGCCAATTCAAGGGTCCCAAGCACATGGCCCCCGCCATAAATCCAGGTTAAGCAATCCTCAACAGTTGGTAAAAAGAACGCATGTATTAATAATACAAAATAATATAAATACAAAATAATAATAAATACAAAACGTTAAAGGAACGCCGAGTTGAGAAATCGTCGAACTTTGAACCTCTGTTACTTCGAGCGAAAATATTTTCCAACGTTCTGCCTGTGCTCATTTTAAACAGCCGAGTCTCTAGTTTAACTCCCTGAGCACACGGAACTTTCAGATTTTTTAACTCGAAGTTACAGCGACTGAAAGATCAACAGTTCCTGTTTTATGATGCAGCAAGAGAACGTAAGTAGAACCGAGTATAAAGTATAAATTAATTTTCTCGCTTTATATAGAACATTTGTTAGAGATTGTACAACAATTAGGCTCGTTAAAGATCGCTGATACTTCGAGTATGAAGAAAGTCTATTTTTTAATAGGATCTCAATAATTTTATTCGTCATTAGGTTCTTGATATTTTTATTTGTCTGTAGGATACTGTTTATTATATTTATTGTTAAGTTCCTGATAGATTCATTTGTCATTAGAATTATGATATTTTTATTTATCAACGGGATCCTGATATTTTTATTTGTCATTAGGATCCTGACATTTTTATTTATCAAGAGGATACTTATAAGTTTATTTATCAATAGAATACTGATATTATTATTTGTCAAGAGGATCCTGATGATTTTATTGATCATTATCTTATGTATTATTAAGATATTGATAATTTTATTTATCATTAGGATCCCGATGTTTTTATTTATCAACAGAATACTGATAATTTCCTTTATCAATAGAATACTGGTATCTTTATTTATCAACAGCATCCTGACGATTTTATTTATTATTAAGATGCCCATAATTATATATACATCATTACAATATTCATAGTTTTATTTATGAACAGTGTCCTGATAATTTTATTTATCAACATAATACTGCTATTATTATTTATCAAGAGGATCCTGATGATTTTATTGATCATTAGGATCCCCATAATCTTATATATTATTAAAATCTTGATACTTTTATTTATCCTTAGAATACCGATATTTTTACTCATCACTACGATCCCGATACTTTAATTCCTAACACATTCAGCGCCGCTGAATTATGGCTGACGCTAATTTTTAAACAATTTCAAAAATTCATTTTCACTTTAATATATCCGAACAAACTAAATTCGTCCGGGATATTTCAATTTTAATTTTCTAATTTCGCTTTAATTAATTAAATTGCTTTGATTGTGTGAAAATTTCGATGATCGATTGTCGGCGCTCAACGCGTTAAATAAGATACCAATTATTCGCCGGTAAAATAGAATTCATCAGATTTATTTCCGTAGCAATTCGCGAGGCTCGTCGAAAATCCTGTCTAATAAATTTCATCGAATATTGCATTGCGCGGTTCCCCGCCAGCGCGCCGCAAATGCACAAAGACTCGCAGTCTATTCGTCAGCGGAGCTGCTTCGCAAGCTCTCCGTGATCAGAGGAACTATCAGCGAGCTTGTGTAAATCTTGCCGCCGCCGCTCTATCTTCCACGAGCGTAGATAACCGTGGTTCTCGAGTCACATTCTGAAAAACATTGAATTATCGTTGCCAGAGCTCCATGAGCGCGCGTTGTGTCCCTGCTGGCTGTGGAGATTGCCCGCATCTGCACAGTGATTCACGGGATGTTTGCGCTCGGACCGATTAGCGAATCGAAATGCGCCCGCATACGGTCGTCATCATCGTCCTCCTGTTAACGAATGTCGTTAAATTCGTCAAAAACGAGCGTCAACAACTTCCTAAAAATTGTTCGGCGCCGTTCAATTTTATATTTTTTATCGTTACTTTGCCAACACTGTGACCGATCGCTCGAGAAATTTGTTTGCTAAATTGCAGATTTTTGTGCAGAATAAAAGTATTCGAAGACGATTATAGAAAACAGAAATTGAACAAAAATAAATTATATAAAATAATGTCACCGTGTCATTAAATTTGTATTGTACTTTGATTACTCGTTTATCCTAATCGCGAGAAAGTTTGATTAGACTCGTAGATCCTTAGGAATGCCTAAGAGAATTTAATCGACTGCAATAGTCGACTCCCAGAGAATCGAACTGAAGAAAGCAATTATAGGAAACAGAAATTGAATAAAAATAAATTATATAAAATAGTGTCACGGTGTCATTAAATTCTCTGTACTTTGATTACTCGTTTATCCTAATCGCGAGAAAGTTTGATTAGATTCGTAGATCCTTAGGAACGCCTAAGAGCAATTTAATCGACTACAGTAGTCGACTCCCATAGAATCGAACTGAAGAAAACGATTAAATTTTTAATACAGCTTAGACACGTCCAATTTGTTTTAAAATTGAATCAATCCAAGCCTGAATTATTAACACATCCAGCACCACTTCACCCAAATATGGGTGACGCTAGTTTTTAAACAATTTTGAAAATTCATTTTCATTTTAATATACCTAGTATATCTAGTATATCTATCTTTAATATATCTAATATATCTATAGCTACGACGTTTCGGATGCGAAAGAGTTCTAATTTCATCCCCTATGATCAATTTTATCTTTCTAATTTCTCTTTAATTAATTAAATTCCTTTGATTTTGTGAAAATTTTGGTGGTCCTTTGTTGGCGACGAACGTGTTAACCTGAATTATTTATTCATCTAAATTGAATTTTCTTAATACGAGGAAACTCTTGCTACAAGAATATAGTTTTCCATATTGCATCTCGGAATTTCGTTCTCAATATATATTTCTTAAATTGCCGGCTCGCGAAGGATCTCATTAAACTGAGCAAATCGAGCTGTTGGAGCAACTGGAGAGGGCCGCTGCCAAATTCGCTGAAATAAATCGCAATCGAGCTTGCAACAGTCATCGAAGCTGCCACTTTACCGTTCTTTAAACGCTCGCTCCTGTTTCGGGTGAAACCCGCTCGCAATTTGCTCGTTTATCCGAACTTGGCTCTCGAATTAAACATCGCTCGCAAATGTCATATTACATTTTAATTCGCGCAATCCGCGGCCGGCGAATTCTGAAAATCGCTGCTTTCCGAGCATCGCGCGATGTTTACGTCGCCTCGGTTGCGGCAGGACGGCCGAATGGCGCGAACTTTCGCACGAGTGGGACCGCAAACGACCCGAAAACGCAGCTCCGCGTTGATATAATTGCGACGAATAAATCAAACGAGGCGGCGACCTTCCGCGGGCCACGTGCCGGCCAATTTTTCCAACGAATGTGCGACCGACTTCATCGATATTAGCGACATTTATCGTACCGCCACTTGTCCGCGCGAAATGAAGGAACCTGGTACCTCGATAATACAGTTATTAAATCATTCAACCGCCGTGAAATTTCCTCTAGGAGTTTCCAAAGACAAAGCACGGAGACGTGACGTATTTTTACGTATATTTTGCTCGACGAGTGCAAGAGTCGGAAGTTTCTGGCTCGCTTTTTAAACATTCTGAAACAAATATTGAGAAAATCCACGATGCAGCAATTTTTATTGCATTAAAATTCTTTGTTATATTATATTTCATTGTTATATTTTAAGTAACTTTTTATGTATAGATTATTTTCTTACGTAGGGCGCATTCGGATCTAGTCACATCTGTAGTGACATAATCTGAAATATCATTTGAAAAATGATCCACGATAAAGGAATTTTTATCGCATTAAAATTCCTTGTATTATATTTCATTATTATATTTTAATAAACTTTTTATGTATAAATTATTTTCTTAGGGCACATTCATATCTAGTCACATCTGTAGTGACATTATCTGAAATATCGTTTGAAAAATGACATTATTTAATATCTTATTAGAAATAGCTTGTGACTTTATTTTATATTCGAAATAATCACGAACCTAAATTCAATCTTGGACTTCACTGGTTACCTTTTAAACAGTTATTTCTCATTTTCATTTGGAATACAATTACAATGTTTTATTTAACGAATAAATGCGCGTAGGAGTTAGCCTTTCATCTGCGAATGACGCTTGCACACGTCACAGGGAAACAGCAATTTTACATTTAACAACAAAAATACTTCTCCTACGTTTTATATTAAAATCCTTTTAAACGCATTCATAAATTTCGCACATATTAGAACAATTCTACAACAACTTGCCAAGAGAAACTACAGCCGATCGATGAAACGCGTACAAAATTGACATTAAAAATAGACGCAGCCAAGTGGTCGAATAAAATTCAATCCGTGTTGTTACGTCAGAAAGGACGTCGTTGTGTTAAGGGCACGATGAAAAGCGTTATTTAAAAACAATAGTACTTGGCACGACCGAACGTTTTCGCAGCTGCATTAAATGTTGAACTCGTCGCGAAGAAATAGGAGGTTGTAAAAGCTAAACGAAGCTTTGATAATGTCAGCGGATAAAGGGAAGAGCTTTTTTACGAGAGAGAGAAAGAGAGATAGAAAGATAGAGAAAGAGGAAGTCGGTAAAGAAATTATGGCAGACGTCTCGCAGCCGGAGCAAGATTGCTCCGAGTTTCCTTTCGCAATAATTGATGAAGTTCCGTTCAAGTATTTTCAAAGGGACTTTTTCCGAATGTTTAACTCGACTCCTCTGTGCTGCTGCGAGGACGCGGCTTGGAAACAGACTGCGATGAGACGGAACGTTTCGCAGTGTCTCATCTAACTCCGGCGAACTTGTAATAGACCTAAGTAGTTTAGCCCCGCTATCTAACTCTTCGGATAACTCCGTTAACCACGGGGCGTCTGGCCCCGGCTGCTTGGAATCCTCTCGGCGAAATATTGCATTTTCTCCCATCCGAATTATGCCCGACGACTCCGGGGGAAACACAATCCCGTGCTCGCCGGATAATCGGCAGAATTATTGCCAGCTCGAACCTGGCCGTCGATTCCATCCAACTCGGCGCTCGTTC
>CM052150.1:3183338-3195899 GCA_028455555.1 Augochlorella aurata | reverse complement strand
ATAGTAAAATTAACCCTTTGACTGCTGAATATTCTGAGCTTCGCTGGGACTGAATACTTTTTCTCGAGGAAGTCTCGAGGCTGAGATTTCGCAGACCCAGTCATCAATTTCACAGATTTCATTTTTTCTTGTTGATAAGCAACAAGGTATGTTGTTTCTGAGAGATAAAATAATTTCAGGACGAATACAGTAAGACAGCAGTAAATGATCGAAGCCATCGCCGAGCGCACATGTGCGCCCATAGTCCACAGGGACAGTTTCCGCTGGGCGTATATATGCGCCCAGAATCCACAGTGATAGCTTTCGCTGGGCGCATATATGCGCCCATAGTCCACAGTGAAAGCTTTCGCTGGGCGCATATACGCGCCCGTAGCAGTCAAAAGGCAGTTAAAAACGACAACAGTTCATTCAGCGGATCCGCAATCGCAATGTCCGATTTTTCAGCAAAGGATTTTTCTTGGACCACTGAACGGGGATTAGGACAGTCGCGAAACTGGGTTAGAAACAGAATTTTCAGTTTTCCATTCATCGGAAAGCGCAAAGCCAATCTCGCAAGGGCGCGTGGCTGTTCCCCGGACAGCGGGATTCAGGAGCGAAGCCATTAATTTCAAGTATCCCGGAGTCCCAGGGCGTATCGAGCAATTTCTCTTTCGCGGATGCGCAAGTTTTATTTTTTCCTCCGTCTGTTGTTGTCCTCGTTCCGGCACTCCAGGAACTTTTATCTGTCCCGCAACAAGGCCGACATGATTTAATAGGTCAATATCAAGCTGCAGCCGATTTATGGGATGACTAAGTGCTGCGCTCGCTGATACGACAAACCAGTTACGCGAGTCTCTCACCGACACGCGTGTCCACGTGTGCGTCTACACGATCGAAGATAATGCCGCTGGATAAACAATGCGTCGATTCTCGAGTACGCTGTACTTCTAACGATAGTGGCCTCTCGGGGCTCAGCTGCGATACCTTTGGGACGCTCCGTGTGCTTTTTAAATATTACCGAAGGCGTTTTATTTTCGCTGTCGTCGTGAACGGGCACGTGACGCCGATGGAAATTGAGGAGAGAATCATTTTATTCTTCTCTTTAGTATTGAAATATTCGGTTTTTAGAAAACAGCAGAGGATTTTGTTTATTTGTTTTACCGGTTGATATAAATTATGACGCGACGGCGTTTTTTTTTTGTAAAATGATTTAATCGCTTAGGGTTGTTAATTAACTCTTCACCGATTGGTCGTTCGGCTGTAAATATTTTCTTGGTATTGGCTCTGCTTAGGTTTGGACCTCCGCGCGTTATTATTATATTATTTATATTTTTTTCGCTTATAGAGATGTTAAATTGAACTCTGTGAAAGCGGTTTGTATGTTATTCGGTTATTATAAGGTGACTGAAGCTATTATTTATCATATTTCCATAATATTGGCATCGAACGATATTTATTTCATCTACTTTATTTATTTTCATTTTATTCATCTCTGTTGAATTTCAACAAATTGGTTGAATACAAAAATCAATCCAATAAATATTTTTTTATTTACTATCTCATATGTTTGAATCGTGAAGGCAATTTATTTTGTCTTTTCTCGTCATTATTGTTTTTACGAGTTGAATCAAGTTAGTTATCGAAAGCATCTCATAGAGGAAGGACATATTTTACACCCTCCTCAAATAAATAAAGTTCTAATTGAAAGTTCAAATAGTGAGAAATATTAACAACTAATTATAATTCTAATAATTTTATTCATCGCGAAAGCTAATATCTAAAAAGAGATATTTAATAATAAGGAAGCTCGCGGTAGCACGATCTAACACTCGCGATAACAGATAAGAAATTAAAAAGCCGATTAATATCAGAATTTTGCTGTTAATATTAAAGTAACCAGCGAGGATACATCTCATTTCGTATTCATCGTTGCAGACCACGTTCCCGGTGATTTTCACAGACTTTCTAGTCATAACCGTGCTGGCACAGCCCCGTTCGAGCGCACTGTACTCTTACTTACTTTGCGGGAGACAAGTCAAACGTAAAGCAACCGAGCGGTTCGCCGGTATCGAGCTCTTTGATTAAAAGTTATTTATATTAACGAGCGGAGACCGCGGCGGCCGCCGGCGAGTCCGAAGAACGCGGAATAATATCCGCGCTGATTGGACGGCGTCTGAATCGGTTTTCGACAAAGTAACGGCGGGGGCTCATAGATACGAAGACGCGTCAATCGCGATAGAAGCGATTTCGTTCGGCCGGCATGAATTATTAAACAGCGACGATTAGGGAAGCGAGTAGATCCGGCACGATTGAAACGGATCGCGGACGTGCCGCTGCACTCGCACGTGAAAGTGCAACGGGGGATTCATTATTCACCGGGCCGGATCGATCGCGGTAAAACTGTTACAACATTTAATAATCGTCTCGCGTTCGGTAAGGCTAGCACGCGTTCTCCCGATGCCATGCCGGCCAGAACTGCACCGTTACGGTTCGGGCTCGAACTATGGCCTGTGGAGCAACCGGGAATCGATAGCGCCGAGTTCGGAATCGACTGCGAGGCACGCGGGGACTGCCTTTAAACGCTCCCCGTTCGGATGTCGAAACAATAAGCTCCGACTCGCAGACAAAAAAACAATGGCTTTTGTTGGCGGGCTCCGTACCCGGTCAAAAATCGATTTTCACCGTGTACTTTACTGCGGCGGCATTGTCGGAGAAAAATTACTTGGATACGCGACAACGATTCCTGCGATTAGTGACGGAATTAAGGACACTTTTTAGTCGAGACGTTTCTAATCAAAGATTACCGAAGGAGTCGGTTAAGGTGTTCGCATATCTTGTTCGAAAATCAATTTTCCGAGCTGACAATTTTTTTATATATCTTTCAAAGCGTAGTGTTAGAAATTTTTAAACGGGAGCCGATTTTAGAAGCGTATGATCTGATATTATTTCTTTTTTAATTACGATAATTTCTACTTTAATTTTTACGTTGATTTTTATGTAATTCTTACGTTAATTTTAATGTAATTCTTACGTTGATTTTCACGTCATTCTTACGTTAATTTTTATGCAATTCTTACGTTAATTTTTATGCAATTAGTACGTTGATTTTTACGTAATTCTTACGTTAATTTTTATGCAATTCTTACGTTGATTTTTAGGTAATTTTTACGTTAATTTTTATGCAATTATTACGTTAATTTTTGTGAAATTCTTACGTTGATTTTAACGTAATTTTTCGGTTAATTTTTATGCAATTCTTACGTTGATTTTCACGTAATTCTTACGTTAATTTTTATGCATTTCCTACGTTGATTTTTACGTAATTATTACGTTAATTTTTATGCTATTCTTACGTTAATTTTTACACAATTTTCGCGTTAATTTTTACGCAATTTTCGCGTTAATTTCTAAACAATTGCGTATAAACAAGTCTCCGCCAGGTTCAACGCATGCGGTTTCCTCGGTTTCTACAGTTCACAGAAATAGATAGCTGGAAAAGTAATTTTCAGGAGCAAACATCTGAGCGGCGCTGCTTCCTTATCGCGATGGTATCGCAATCGGATAAAGCCGCGCCGATAAAACGTAATGTTACGTTCGCCGAGCACTATCGAAAGGCGGGCGAAAAATTGTCACGTCTTCCGCGACTTTCGCCAGCACTTTCGATCCGGCATTCGCGCGTTACGGCAGTCATTTTAATCGATATCCGAGTCGACGAATGATAAGTATCGGCCGAGTCGCAATCACGCGACCAGAGAAAAAAAAAAGAAATTACAGTTCACGGAATCGACCGAGCGTGGACAATGTCGATGCTCGTTGCGTGTTCCACGGTATTGTTAACGTTTTTGCAGCTGCATCCTTGTTCTAATTCGTTCGGCATTGGGCGGTTTAGATTGATCCTGGGAAAAAATAGAAACCAGTTGCATAGCGTTTGCTCGATAGCAGACGCATTCTTCGAGAAAACCGATGCAGGCCGTGTTTTTATTCGCAAAGGGAGCTTTGGCGATTTTATATTGAAAATCGGAGGTGTACAAAGCACGCCTTTCGAAACGAGATAAACTTTTTCAAAATTGCGCCAGGCGGTCTAAATATTATTGACATAATATTTAGAATATTAATAATATAATATTCTAAATATTTCTCTTATATTCCTAATATAATCAATAATATAATATTTATATTATTGACATAATATCAAGGCTCGTCAATGACTAAGAAATTATTTACAAAAATTGCAGTTGGTGTCGTGACAAAAAAAAATTTTAAAATTAAAGAAACTGAAACTTTAAAACTCTTAAACAATTTATCAGTAATCGTCTAGTAAACTAACGCCAAAAATTTCAGATCGCTTGGCTCAATTGTAAAAAAATCATTCGCTTTTAGTAGACGCGAGAATACTTTCTGCTCCGATTGTACATCCTTTCCTAGGACTCGGTAGAAAGACACAGCAGAGTTGAGAGTACGCTCTATCAGCGCTAAAAGTTATTACTAAACAATCTAGCAGCTAGTTCTAACGATTATGTTGACTGTAAAATGGCGTCACAGAGTATATCGATGTGTCGTTGAATTCGAGAATGTTGGTACGATGTAACGAATATTTGTTGGTTGATTTGTGAGGCGGCCGTGGTCGAGAAAACAGGGGAGAGAGCATAGTAATTCATGGCGCGAGAATTATTTTACCGCGCCGACGTTCGCGCTGCGAGGCAAAAACAATAAAGTAATATCGTTGGAACAACAGTTGCGATATTTTTATTGGACTTCAGAGATAACAAAGCTTCCGAGTTGATGGAATGAACAGTGGGACGACTGGAAGCTTCCGAAGTGCCGGGGAATATTTTTTAGAGGAAATTGTTACATCCGATAACATCATTAGCAATTGTTTAATACCCCAACGGAGAAAGTCCTCGCCGAAACTGTTTCATTCTTTGATTAAAATATCGAACAATTGTTCTTTCGTGATCTTCATTTAAAATACAGCAATATTTCCTGCATATTTGTGCACCAAAAGGCAACGCACAGGGACGAAATGAAAATACTCATGCAGCGACTCCGTATATTTCCAAACAAAAATAAAAATTCTTATTTATCTACCCTGAATACCCTTTTCATAAAATTGCAGCAATATATATTGTATTTCAGCGTAAGGTATCAATTAACACCTTATGGATCAATTAACACTTATAGATGATACTATCTGACGTCAAATTCAATGCTAATTTTTCTTACGGATGACGTTGTTTAACGTCAAATGGAATACTATTTCCTGACGCCATTTCGCGTCAAATACTATTATTTATTTCAATTTACAGCATCGTCTATCCTGCTCTTCTCAGCAACGATAAATTAGGGTTACAAGTCGATAAGGTGTTAATATAATTCCAAACGAAAGTAAGCTGCAGAAATTCCTACTTATATCTATATCAAATATCTTTTTAATAAAATTGCAGCAATATATCTTGTATTTCAGCGTAAGGTATCAATTAACACCTTATGGATCAATTAACACCTATGGATGATATTATCTGATGTCAAATTCAATGTTAATTTTTCTTACGGGTGACGTCGTCTAACGTCAAATGGAATACTATTTTACCAACGCCACTTTTCGTCAAATACTATTATCAATTTCAGTTTACAGCATCGTCTATCCTGAAAATTAGGGTTACAGGTCGATAAGGTGTTAATATAATTCCAAAAGAAAGCAATCTTCAGAAATTCCTACTCAAATATCTTTTCACTAAAATTCCGGCAATATATCTCGTATTTCAGCGTACAAATTATAATCCGCGAATCAGCGCCGATTTCAGCAGACTGCACAGGCGGCGGTAGCAAAAAAATCGGCGCACGGTAAATTCGAAAAGTCGCTGCTCCGAGGCTGTCACAGCGGGGAATCCCTGCAGGAAAAAAACGCGAAGAAAATGACAGCGTATTATCTGCACACGATTACAATCCCGCCAATGGCAGGCGGCGGATTAAACGCGAGCAGAGGTGAAACACGGCTCGGCGTGCACGGGGACAGAAACGGCGTCGATTAGAGACGCGTCGAGCAAACAAGATACGAACGAGAACGTACACGGGCGCTCGGGATTAAGCGTCGAGTCGCTCGTGTTTTACGCTGTCCCACGGTCCGTACGAGCGCCGCTTAATTATCTTCATTACCGGCAAACCATTTCTGCTTAGAATTATTCGTCACGGTTCGTTCGAGGGAAGCGGATCAATGGTTGAATCGGCACGCGCGTAGAACGCAGAGCGGATACGTGACCGGTCGGTTTACACGCTGTTAATTAATCTACCGTAATTTATACGCCGAAAATTCTCCCGGCGACCTCCTCTCTCTCTCTCGCTGAAAAACACTTGACCCGGACGCCGAAGCAATTTCCAGGGAGAAGCCGCGTTTTACGAGGAGCCGGGGAATTATCATGCACGCTGATGCGGACGGAAAATGTGCAGTGACATTTTCACGTGGGACGCGCCGCGCGAAAAATTCGTGCCAGTCGTTGGAAATCTGACGGCGTCTGGCCGTGACCCACTGATTCTACTTAGAGAGGATGCTGGCGATATTTAATTGCTCGTATTGACGGGCTATGACCATCGGTTTGTTTTAACGTCCGACGGAGGAGCGTTTTTGAAATAGTGCTGCTAGTGGAATGGGTCGGCCATGGCCAGCCCTGGATATTCTCCTGGGTGTTGTATCGGGCTCGATGCGATTTCTGTGACTTTGGTGGTAATACTCGTCTGGGAGCAGTGTTGCGGGGAGAGAAATATTTAATTAACAATGGAACTGTTGAACCAGTCGAGATCTTGATTTTTTCTTTTACGCTGATATTTTAATAATGAATAATTTTTGGATGATTCTGTTTATTAGAGCATTTATTATGGTAGAAGTTATGCGGAAGTAAATCAGATTTTGTTGTTATTGTAGAACAATATGTGTTAATTGTGTCTGAGAATCGGTATTTTTCCAGTGTTAATCTGTTTAAACAATTTTGATCAGAATAATATTGTAAAGATGACAAAAATTTCAAAATATGTTTATAACATTTTGAATGCAATTTAATGATTTAAACAATTTCCGTGTCGAACTTGCAGATCAATTTTTATTACAGTCTAGCGATTAATTAACTAAATTGATTGTTGTAATAAATCTTGTCTTTTCTATAGTTATATTGGGAAGAAAATTAGTTATAGGAATAAATATAAACATTTTTGTTATTAGTGCAGCAATTCAACAAATTTTATTTGCATCCCTTTGGTTCTATGTAAAATTTATAATAATATTACTAGAAAATTGACCTTGAGAGTATTCAATTTTTTGCCAGCTTTATATTATAAAATAAATTAACATTATTATAATATTAGCTAAAATGCTCGAACAATGCGAACCTGATCTCCAAATCAATAAAATGAGTCGTCTATTTTGGAAGTGACCTGAGTCTATTTCTATTTAAATCGAGATATTTAAGGGATCGCGTGACTACGATTTTTATCATAGTATTGGTAAAGAAATTTGGTCGAAAGTTCGCGAAAATATCCGCACGAAAGTATTAATTATTATGGTAATTATTCAGTATTAAGTTGACTTAAAATGTACATTTTTGAATTTAAATTTCAAATGACTTTAATCAAACAATTAATTTTTAATTAAACTTATACGCTTGTTTCCAATTAAATCGGAATTTAGAATTAGTATACCAGCGCAATTTAAAATTGAAATTACAAATAACGAAATAAATTTAATCCAAATATTGACTTTTAATTAAACTTATATTTTCCCTTCCAATAAAATCAGTGTCTTGGATCAATAGCACACGTTAACCAGTTAACTGTGGCGATCCAAAGCGATTGCGAATCCAAAAAGACGAATCCAACTCAAATTATTTATAATTTTCATTTGTTTGTTCCGTTTCGTCTCGACCTCTAAACATTTTAAACATATTAAAGTTTACGAATATAATTTAGTTTTCGCCAGAATTACAAATTAGATATCAAATTGTAATTTGACTTATGACGGATATAATCATCGTGATACAAAATTCTGCCACATCTCCATGACGCATATAGTCGTCAAACACATTTAACCCTTTGCACTCGAAGCTATTTTAATTCGAAATCCGAAACACGTTTCACGATTTCTATTTTATATGATTTATTGCGATGTATGCATATGATATTGAGCCTGTTCGCAAGTACAATGTTTACAAAATTAACAATCATTTAACAAAGATTAATATAAACGAATCTGATGTTATTACAAATATTTTGAAAAATATTATATCAATTTTTAGTGGCGCCCCAGAGTCGCCACTCGAGTGCAAAGGGTTAACTGGTTAAAGAATAGGTCAGACACAAGTAATTCAGTGCTACCAAACGTCTGCAGTTAATCTGGAATTTTCTGCTCCGCGGAACGCGTCGGGTCTCCGCGTGATAGGGAGATAATCCTTGTCAAAATCACGCGCGCCGTGAATCGGGAGAAAAAAATGATTGCCATTGCGACGGGGAAGAGTGACGGATCGAGTGGCGGCCGTTAAATCGACCGCGGCGATGATCGGGATGTTCGTCGAAATAATCGTTTTCCGCGTGGAGCCGCACTCCTGGCTGTCTGACCTGGCGCGGACCTATTCCACTAGCCCTGTCGCGGCTGAGTTACGTTTTCACTACTGGGACCGAGCCCCGGCCGGGCTTAGGAATTATGGCACCGGCCGGAACTTTCCCGCCATGAATCCTACCCTTTCGCTGGACCTGCCCTCCCGGCGAGATTTACGAAAGGTCTGCTGGATATTATTTTCATTCTTCTGTGACAATGAGTGATCGTCATGAAAATTGGCGTACGTGCCGGCGACACTCTGACGTCTATTGCGGTGTTTTATCTTTTTCCGTGGGGCACTCGGCATCGCCCTTTCAGGGACCGACCTTTTGTAAAACAAAAGGTATAGATCTATATCGGGGTGGGTGTTGACCTTTGATTCCAGCGCTGTGATTACCGGAGTGACCTACTTTGCATCCTAAACGATGCTTTTCCTTCACAATTATTTAGCAAATTACGGATAAGAGGTTTTCCTTTAGGGTTGCTGTCAATTACTGTGCAATAATTTTGCTTATATTTTAAAACATTGTTTTCTTTAATAATATTGTCGGTATTGAAACATATATGTGCAATAAATTATGCTGAATAATTTAATAAGGAATATTTCACGTTTTCGCATCTTTGTTGTGCGATTGTTATTTATCTAGCACTGATTACTGTAACTGAAGTATAGTAATTAGATCAGTCTAATTGTTATTGGTACACAGTAACTAGTGTACAGAAGTTGACGTACAGTAATTAATTATTAAATATTATTTATCTAGAACTGATTACTATAATTGAAGTATAGTAATTAGATCAGTGTAATTGATATTGGGACACAGTAACTAGTGTAAAGAAAAGTTGACATACAGCAATTAGGCCAGTGCACAGAAATTGATACACAGTAATTAAAAAATACTGAGTAACTGACAAACAAATTAACTTTTATTCTGCTCATTTCGTTAAATATTCTGCATCCTTTATATACCTCAATTATAAAACAATTACTTCTACAAAATACATCACTATATAATTTAAATGTTTTAAACAAATCTTAGCATAATCAAAAAAAGCTATTTAAATTGTTAAAAACTATGAACGTCGCAATAACGAACCCTAGATTGTAAAATAAATTGCAGATAGATCTAATTTTCGGACCAACTTTTGCAGAAGCCGATTAACAGATTTCTTTCGGTAAAAATAAACAATTAGCTCTTAATACATTCGTCTATTCGATAAGATTGTAGATCAGAAGAGTCCGCAGACCGACGTTTCGACGATAAAATACCGAGAAACAAGTAAGCCGGACAAACAAATCGAAGTTTACGAGCGAGAAGCGAAATGCAAATGTAAAACACGAGGTAAAATCTTCTCGTGGCTGGTTTTGCTATTCAGAAAATTCAGCTGGAGCTTCGACGAGCTGCGCGAGCCATTGAATAGAACTTGGCTAACGATCTGATCGTTAATTACCGTTTCTACTAGCAGCTAGCACGAACACGCCGCGCGTCGGAGCAACGTTCATCAGCGATTCGGTCGAAACCGAAGCTCCGTATGAAAAAAATGCTGCTCCACATTCCCACTTGTTCTCTCATGTATATTCATTCGTTATATTAACTCTAACAGCCTCGACAGCGAATCCAATCCCATGGACAATTAACAAGAATGTAAAAAACCAACGAGACTTTTACTATAACACGCGGATACGCGAATCTGATCTGCAATTCCCGGCGAAAATATCCGTCGAAGCGCGGTAATTTCGAAGCAAAATGATTTATATTTGATTTTCAAATATCGACGATTGGATTGGACTTAATTGAATCTAATTGAATTCGACAGCTTCGTAAAAATTAGCAATAATTTTCCCCGCGGTTACTGTTGTAATTATCTTTCAATTACCTCGACGCGATTCGATCGGAAATTCTCCTCGGGATATTTATTAACCAGATGGTTAACAACGCGGCGCATCGCATCTCCCGAGGAGCCAATTAGTCGTTTCTGTATATTTTAATGTTACACGAATTACTGTATTACGAGTCGACGAAACTTCTTAACTTTTATTCGCCTTTATGCTGCCGCCGGCGAATTACTGAGGCCGAGAGAAGCGAATCCTAAAGTTAAGCAATAAAGTATGCGTTCTCTCAACAGGAAAATTAATTTACGTCTATATTGCATAGCAATTTAGTTAGCCAAAAAATCCTAAACTCAAAAATATTAGTGCTGGGAACTTATAAGCATAGTGGAAACATCGACGCTACGCTGAGCCGGTGTCACGCGTACGTGACGCTGGCCGATAACCGTTGGCGAACAAAAGTCACGCCAGCGTGACAGCGGCCGGCGAAAAGTTAACAAAAGCGCAACGCGGCATACCTTAACCTATTTGCATCCAAGCGCGGAATATTCCGCGAGCCACGACTGTCCACTATCACCAAGCGCGGAATATTCCGCGAGCCAAAACTGCCTAGTATCACCAAGCGCGGAATATTCCGCGGGCCACGACTGTCCACTATCACCGAGCGCGGAATATTCCGCGAGCCACGACTATTTCTCAATTGCTACTTTCAAAGAGAGACGGTCTTCAAATGCCATATTTGCGAGGTAGCATTATGCGTTGATCATTTCAAAGAATATCACGAAAAGTTATTTAATTAAATTTTCATTGTGTTCTAAATAATTTTATGTCATATATAAAAAAAATATTTGTTTTTCCTTTGTTTGTAAAAAAAAAATAAAATGAGATATTTGAGGTACAACATTGTGTATTAGTCGTTTCAGACACTGTATTTTTGATGAAAACCATAAATATTTTCAACGTCGGTTTCACACCCATACGTCCAACAGCGCGCGGTGATACGGGTCAGTCGTCCGTTCTTCGGTTCGGATGTTTAAGCACGGTGGCCGAAGTAGACCGATGATGCAAATGGGTTAAGCACGCGACGGAACTCCGACGTTTTAAGAGAGTATAATTATCGTTATTCGGAGGCAATCGCTTTCGAGCGGAGCCGAAACATCGAAGCGGTAGAGCGCCCTCAGGGAGACGCATTTTCTCCGGGAGCTTTCGCAGCAAAGTTAATTGCATTCCGCGAGTGCCGGCAAGAATGTTAACAAGAACGGCACCGGGATATAAGTTCTCTCGCGGCAGGCTATCGCCGAGTCACGGACAAAAGAGATCTCCTGATCGATAATCGATGCGAGCCGCGCGGAGGAGGCATCGATTTCGGGAAATGGAGAGACCGGCCGAATGATGAATGGCCGACGGATAAGCCTGGAAACTTTTCTGCGAACGATGGACGCGCCGGCGACTCCTTGGAAATCGTACGTGGTCCGTAGACAAACAGGATTCCTCGGTATCGCGTGTCCGTTCGACCGGTTGCCAATCTCGGGACTAATGAAATCCATTTTTCGATACTCGAGCAATGGCCCGGTATTGGAAATCGATGCCGGAATCGGGTCGCGGTTTTCGCTCGGCAATTTTCGGCGGTGATTATGCAATGATGACATTCATTAGAAAGGTTGCGCGGGGACGCGTGTCGATTTTCGGGCTTTTAGCGCGGCGCGATGCTTGGGAATGTGTTTGCCAACTAGTCTTTGATCTATAGGGATGTGTAATGGAATAATGAGAAATAAAAAAGCGATTTAACAAACACGAATATTCCTTTAGTCTTTTTGTAAACGGTATAGAATTATAAAACGAGTAACTGTATAGTGAAATTTGCGGAGGAATAGTCGATTAAAATGTTATAAAAAAGAAGAATGTTGTAATTATTATATCGGTGCAGAACCGTACCCCAATTCGCTGTATCCCCTCCGATAATTATTTCAAAGTACGCAGCGATCGAAAGAACCCGAAGAAAACGTCCCTGCACTCCGAAAACAAATTTACCGCGGCCGTTTCGTAAGAAAAGAAGAAATATTCCATCAATTCTCCTTTATTCGTCCAGCAATCCGTTTCATCCGACCCGGGGCGAAGAGACCGGAGTAAAGAAACGTCCTCGGTGAGAAACGAGAAATAAATTTCGACA